>JBAMHW010000016.1:17809432-17824713 GCA_037177495.1 Rhadinocentrus ornatus | reverse complement strand
TATACATATATACAGTGAGGAAACAAAGTATTTGAACACACTGCTATTTTGCAAGTTCTCCCACTTAGAAATCTTCGAGGGGTCTGAAAATTTCATCGTAGGTGCATGTCCACTGTAAGAGACATAATAATAAAAAAAAATTCCTGAAATTACAACGTATGATTTTTTAACAATTTATTTGTATGAAACAGCTGCAAATAAGTATATATATTTTTTTATATAGTTTAATGTAACACATTCCTAATTGAGAACATTTACGCCTACTTGATCTCTAGATCATCTTTCCTTCGTTCTAATAATTTGCAGACAATGAGGAATATGTCTTTTGTCCTCTGATGTTGAGACGTTTTCTTTTTTTCCCTCCTAGAAGACCTGTTAGTGTTGTTAGACACGCCTTTATGTGCACAGAGAGTATTAAAGGTTTTATGTTTCTCATATTGTGTCAGTGTGAGCATGCATGTTGTCCTTGAGCCTCCTTGAGATGAGGGTTAAAAAAAAATCAAAAGCTTTTTTAAACCAGAATGCGAGCACAGCAGCTCTTTAGCCCATAAATACCATTCATCTAAACAGAGTGCATGTCTGGAATGGCTTCCCGTCACACAAATAATTTATTCTGTGTGCTGCTCTTTCCTAAAGATGACATTTTTTGTTTTTTCCTTTTCAAATAAAATACCCACATAGCCCACAGCACAGGCTGGTTATGGCTCTCACATGCAGCATACAAACATGATATTGCACAACTCTTATTCCAAGCCGAGTTAGACCACAGATCCAGATAATTATAGTTCAGACTTTGGAAGCCAACCTTTGAACTAAAATGTTGAATTTGAAGTCTTTAAAGATTATATTTGCAGCAAGAACAAGCCCTCAGTCATGTCTTGGCAAATAATAAACTGTGTTCTCTCTCCTCAAGGTGGCTCCTCTGTCTGGCAGTCTGAATGGGGAGCTGCTCTCATCTTCTGGTCTCAGCAGCTCCAGCAGCGTCTCCGACTTTCCTGCACCCCAGAAACCCTTGGTACGTGCCAGCTTGTCTGTTGCACCAGCTGACTATCTTGACCGTCCTGAAGTGGCGCTGCGACGAGAGATGGGCTCTTCTACTCTTCCGCTGCCACTGAAGACAGAAGTGCCACTCCATCTCTTCAGCACCACCAACCAGCAGCACAAACCGGTCGGGGTGCAGCAGCAGATCCCCACCAAACTGGCAGCGATCAACAGCGGCAAAGGGAAAGGGGGCAAGGGTGGCAAAGCCTCACATCGCACCGACAGCACAGGTGAGGACTTGAGTTATTAATATTGTAAGCACAGACTTTAGAAAAACATATGAATCAATGCCAAGTTACTCAACAACAAAAATTTTTCATAACATAAAATGAAAACATCAACAAAAAATGTAGCTCTGACAGTTGGTGGCTTCTTTCACTAGTACTTCATAGCAGAGCCTTTGGCATCAGTGCTGCTGTCAGAGCTGTCAGCCTGTGGGAAACAAGCAAGAAAGTTTTGAGTCATGCTTTGAAATGATACCAAATATGTGTTAAAGTGAAAGATGTGAGATGCCTTTATGCTTGTCTGTGCTTGTTTTGAGTCAGACCTCTGAAACACATTGAGATTGTGTTTGAGCAGCAGTTGGCAACAAAGACTCACACCGTTTGAAAAGTTCAGTCTCTTTAAATGTGTCACATGAAACATGAGTGTTGTTTTTATTCCAGCAGGTGATGTTTATCAGTGCAATAAACTATGTAAAAATGGATTTTACTTGCTAATTCCTCTTGTCTGACTCAAGCTTGACCAGATCGCCGTTTCTAGAATCACATTAGCTGTCTAATTTGGGTAAACCAACAGTTTATTAAATCTAGAAGCTGGATTGCTCCAGTTTACTTTACTTTTGCAATCTAATTTAGCAATTAAATTACCTAACGTATGTTCGTGCCTTGTCTTCTTTGGCTTTTTCTCTCCAACCTCTTCTTCCTCTCAGCCTCAGTGGATATGAAGCAGATGCTTCCTCTGAAGCTGTCTGGCAGAGAGGACAACGCCCTCAAAGCCAAGCGCTCCATCAGCCCCCACCAGCAACTCCCTCTGTCAGCTCCTCCTCAGTCCCACTCTCTTCATCACCACACAGGTATCCCTCATCTTTAGTTCTCACAGACACAAATGGGAGACATGCGTTCTCACCTGGACAAAACCTCACCCCGCCCGATCACATTCCTCTCTAAAGCCAGTCTACACATCTCCCTGTGTAAACACCTATCAATTTCACATGCTCCCCTTTGATTAATGGTTGGCTGTACAGCTGACACAGACATTTTAATCCTGTTCTCTCACAACCAACAACAAAAAACGTTGGCAGGATTTTATGTGATTGATTGCAGTTGAATTAACCCAGCCATGCTTAATTGCAACTACAGACTAATCCCGTGTTAATTGTATTTACACAGTACTCCTTTGTTCTCTAATGACCTTTCTTTTATGTGTCTCACAGATCAGCTGAGTCCTCCAGACAACACTGGACCAGACACCCAATCTGCCTCCTCCATCACCTCCTCCCACACGCAAAATGTACAGAAGCCCTCTATGCCTTCTGCACAGTTCCATCTTCAGCCCTCCACACAGCCTCCCACCATGCCTCCCCACTCACAAGGTCCCACATCACTTCAGTTTCAACCCCACCTGCAGCCGCAGAACCTCACTTCAAATGTTCATGGGCTCAGTCACAGCATCCCACCACCCTACACCATCACCACAGAAGACCTGAATAAGGAGGATGTTATATTTTTTTAATTTTCAGTTTCCCCCCGAACAATCACCAATTCCATAACAGAAGCAGTTATGAGCTGGTTACTGGTGCACAGGCAACCACAAGGCCCATTTAAAGGAAAAACCTCTGAGTTAATGTGGGCAGGAGCGTTATTGCAGAGAGCATGGCTGCAGTAACTTCCCGAGAAATCCACAACTTGACATTTTGTTCAAGAACATTTGTTTTTGAACACTGCTACTCCACATTTGCTTCTGATCTGCCAATAATATTTAATTTAATTTTTAGTTTTCCATCTGATCACAAGTATAGAGAGATAACTTGTGGGAAAATAAAGGTGAAGCAGGTTTTTGTTTTTTGTTTTTTAAGAAAAAAAAGTTGAAATGAAGTTTAATTAATCCAAAGACAAAAGCCACAAGAGCTGAATGGGATGTGACTGAAAGGAGCTCTGAGGAAGAGTCGGTTGTATTTCTGCAGAGGAGCGCAGTCAGGCCAGTGTAGTGAAGCATGAACAGCGCTGCGATGGAGTCCTGGCATGTACTGCACGCTTCTACTGGACCTGGAACAAGAAGAAACGGCTCTGTTTGAAGCTCCGTTTGCACAATGTAAATACTCCAATCCAGACTAATGAAGAAACTTTAAATGGGAAGCATGCTTAAAGGTTGATTCTGCAGCTTCATTTTATTTTGTTATGAGTCTTAATTATGCTCATTATAGAAAGATTAAACTGTGGTGTTGCAAGCTGGTTGTACAACCGGACTTTAATAATGATTTATTTTGATTTATTTTAATTGAGACTTTTTATCTGCCTCTCTAAAAGAATTTGGCATTCAGTCTGACTTTTACCTTCAACTGTGGCTGTTAGCCTTTTAAATGGTGTGCAGCTAAACTGTTCCATAAAAGATCACATCTTTTGTAAATTATGACAGAAATCTGCACGTTTGAGAATGTACTTAAATTAAAATGACTTCAAACTTTAATGTTTGAAAGCTTTTTACTTGGAATTGTAGTTAGATATACAGGAAAGTAGCTGAACATGGCTACATTTGGTACTTTGCAGATGTAATGGAGGTCCTTATTTTCTCGTCTTGAGATGCATTTCCCAGAAGTGTCCCTTTTAATCTTTTTTATCAATGTTTTAATTTTTGTTTCCATTTTTTTGAAGCAGTAGTGAGCATACTTACATTTAATATTTCGCACAGCTCTGTTTTTAGGATGCCATTTGCTTTGAGTTGCTTCAGTTTACTGGATGGTGGATTTTCTTAAAAAGATAACGGTCAATCAGACATACATTGAAAGATAACTTCTGTGAATTGAGGACATTTCCTAACATCGTTCTAGTGCAGTGAGAAAAATATTGGATGTAATGAAAATCAGCATGGTGTAGCTACGTTGCCCTGAAAATCCCATGAATGATGTATTTATACTATCTATACATATTAAATGGAGATGTCAGAGCAGGATGCCCAACTGAAGCAGTTTAAAGTTCACACAGCTCTATCCACTGCCGTACTATTTTTTATAAATCCAATGAAAAGTTAATGTGAGTGACAGGTTCTGTTTTTAAAAGCTTGTTTCACTGGTCCGCGATTTGCTGATATGACACTTTGTAATGTTGTGAAGGTACTTTTTTTTTTTTTTTTTTTTTCCGCTGACTGGTCTGTATTTCAAATTATTATGAAGACGCCACTCTGAGGAGTTGAGGATGAAGGGTCTCCTTGGCAGTTATTATTATTTCATTAGCGGAGTATTAAATAGAAAAATGGTACTGTGACGGGTGCAGTGGTTCTGCAGACAGAACGATCATCTATATTTTTCCTCAAAGAAAAAAAGTGCTATGTCCTTCTTTTTTTTTCTTTTTTTTTTTTTTTCTTTGCAAAACAACTTTAAACTGAAGCAGTTGGCACGTTAAGATATTTGTATCTCCAGAAGAAATCACAAACCAGAGATGGACCAGGTTTTGTGGATATTGTGTATATTGTACATACTGCAGATCATTTGGGCATCAGTCGCCCTCTTATACATACAAAATGTCTGATATGAATCAAGATGTGAAAATCAAACAGAAGCCTGCTTGTTGATATCTGTTAGCATTTAAGATACACACTTTGGTGTGTACATACAGTGCGGTACCCTGTTTTGGGAGAATCTGCCAGCGTTAGGATTAATCTTCTGATATATATTCATGTTGCTGCATTGACTGTGTTGATTCTCCTGTTCTGTTCATGAGAAAATGTAGCAGTTAAACCAGTTGGTCTGCTTGTTTCAGTGGGTTTAACCAAAGAAACAATCAACTGACTGTCTTACTCTCTGCTATTGCATGAAGGATTAATGACATTGTTCTTGTAGTGCAATCAGCCACAAAGTGTTTTTTAAAAAACAAAAAAATCCTTTAGAAAGTGTCCATAACAAGCATGTTTACAGAATATTGTAGTCATATTCTGCATCATATCTGGCATCTCTCCACCTCACCCCAAAATGTTTTGGATTGTAATATTAAACACACAACTATAGTGTGTTAGTTATTATCCGGCTCTTACACAGTTCTGAATGTTAGCAAATTAGTAAAAGGAGGAATCCCTTTTTTTCAAACTTGAAAAAAAATAATTGAAGCTCAAGGCCGGCTTTTTAAACTTTAGCCCCACAATCTGCCTTTGTTAACTTAATCCAAAATTTCAAATGTTGTTGATGTCATGACTGCTCGTACAATTGCATGCCAACAGATGTGTTTCCATGACAGCTGAGGAAATTCCATCTACTGATGACCATGTCTAATGGTTCTAAGTAGAACCTTGAGTTACAAATTTTTTTTGTAAAACTTTTATTTTCCAAGGTCGGAAAAATTTCATGCGTACAATTTCCTACTTTTGAGTTTTTCATTTTGAAGAAGAGACGACACACAACAGGAAAACTAGTGTATTTTAGACTTGCTCCAGACTTTTCGAAACCTCAGCAGGACAAGTGAAGGCTGCCGCTGTTCCGATCAAATGAAGTCTTAATTGTTGCTGTACTGAAATGCTTCATGTGTTTTGCTCTTTTGTGTCATTCAGAAGCCAGTCAGTCACATCACTGTGTGTGTGCATGTGTGTCGATGTATATTTGTGGATCTGTGTGTGGAAACTAAAGGAACTGCGTTGTTTCCAGTTTATTTTCACACCTGTTGGACCTGTAACATGTAAACAATCATGAATATATTATATTTCCTCGGCCAATTTTACACTAGTCACTTTGGATAGTAGCATACTTGAAGAGGAAAATGAATGTTATTGTTCATTATTATTATATTATTATTATTGTCTGTAAACTTTTATTTACCAAGACTTGTCTGATGACATCTGTAGTACACAGCAAAACTGATGTTTGTAATTTTTTTTTTCACCTTGCCACATTAGAGACTTGCGAGCACAAACTGCTGCCTTAGAAAAATTTAGCAATAAAAAGCTTTAAAACTAGTTTGTCTGAATTTTCTGAATCACTGTGGGAGATTGGAAACAATATTTAGTTGAAACTTGGATTTTTATTGTTTAGGCCAAAGGCAACACTGCAAACACTTGACATGTAATTTCACCTCATTACTGAGGTTTTTATTCACTGCTCATAAAAATAATCCCGACCACCCAATTAGATGGCTGACTAGCCATTTCTCAGTGTCTAGGAGGTGCAATAACAGTGTTATTGACCCCATGTTTAGATGAGCTAATAACAGCCTACTCCCAGACAAAGCTCTATTTTCGGGCCTTGTGGTTGTGGCTGTTCAATCCTTCTGGAGACCTCACTAACAGCAGAACTGCTGGTTCCTGCCTCATTGTCATTCTGGCAGGGAAGACGCTACAGTAGTGGCCAGTTTTATTGTCTGCTGTCATTAGTGGCTTTCTTCTGTCTCTTCTCAATAATTATTTTTCCAGCCTGCTTCCTCCTGTCTTTGTTTCTGTCTCGTTCCTTCCACTGTTCTGCCCTTTTCATTTCTCCCCGTCGCTTCCCTTCTCGTCCGGTGTCTCTGATCCACCTCGGCTCGACCGCTTTGCAGCTCAGAGGCGTTTTATGTAATGCAGTTTTGCAGGAAGCTGTTTCTCTATCAGAGGCTTTTCTCACCGCAAAGTTGAACAAATATACTCCACAGAGCTAAAAATGCAGACAAACATCATAAAACACTGAGACAAATCTTAGTTGGATGGACTCTGTGTCAGCAGTTGTTTTGAATTTGTTTTTGCTCTTAAAGTTTACACCTTTTCCATCTGCTGTCTTTAAAAGGAAGGAAGTGTCTCGCCATTGCAAGTTGATTTTATATACAATATATATGTTTTTAATATGTTTTTATATTTTGTATTCAAGGATATTAATCAGTACAAGTAATGGATTATTGTCTTGCATGGCAGGAAAAAAGAAAAACATTTAGTTTCTTCATGTGAACTGTCAGTTAAATCTTTCAGCCCTTTGTGGGGCACTTGACTTTGTTGGAAATCAGCCCTAAATCTCTATCCTTGGTATTCTCTGTCTTTCTGTTTTTGTAAGTGACACAGTAAAGGAATGTTCTACATGACTGCTTATCTAAGTGTAGTTTTATTACTCCAGGCTGACACAAAACCTCTATTTATCCTCTTTTCAAGCACCCCAGGTGATAGCAGGAAGATAGCCAGCAGTAAAACATGTCTCTGCTTCAAAGTCGGCTTACATAACTTCCCTGGCACCCTGGAAATCTAAATTCTTTTGAGTATTTTAGGTTGTGTGTAGCTCTTATCAGCAACAGAGGACTAAAGGCCTGCAGCGTGCATCAGCTTGTATATTTAGTACACCATTTCCTGCAGATATTTCTCATGGCTTGTAAAAGTGAGATATATAAACTAGCTAGTATAGTTTTGGCTTGGATGAAAGAGTCTTTGTTCCTCCAACCTGTTCAACTGATCTCTTGTTGTACCTCAGCAAAGGAAGTCCCTGTGTGGGAGGGCCATGGTGAGAACGCCTCCACAGAGAAAAATTAAGCCAGGTAGAAATCAGATGGAGGGCTATTGTTCTCTCACAAGAGAACACCTCAGGTGAATTGAAAAGATGGATTATAAAGGAAGTGTGCTTAGTGCTGACTCGCCCTTTGTGCTCACAGGATTTGCATTTTGCAGTCAGCTGTAGTCTGTTGACTGTCCTGTTGGGCCAGTTTTAGCCCCATGTGCTTGTGTGCTGTTTACACTGTATTGAAAAGTGATTAATGGCTACCTTTGTGACAGATCAGCCTGTTAAAGAAAAAAGTAAACACTACATTCTCATGTTATAGTATCTGTTTGATACATGTTTTGCCGGACTATTGTTTGTGTTTCTGATGTTACTGCTCGCTACCTTTGTAGGCAGCGGTCATTAGATTAGCACAGACTGAGCTGGAAACTAGTGAATGCTATTAACCTTGCGCCAAGCACAGCACCCTTAAGAAAATATCTTGGATTATCTTATTTCTTCATCTGTTACAATATCGCATTTAGTCAGAGTCAAAATCCTTCACCATTCTTTTAACAATATTTAAATGAATGAAACTAACTAAAGATAAGCATATAACGTAGGAGATTCGTGTTTGGTATATTACTTCTTGGTGTAATAAGGATTCGTGGAGATATCTTGTATCAAGGTTGAGGTCAGGACTACAAGCAGACCATTTTATTTTCTTCACTCCCAAACTCTACAGGTAGTTTCTGATAAACCCTGGTATGTGGCTGGTATGTTATTGTTGTCATCTTGGAGGATAGAATTTAGTCTTAGACTGTGGAGATATGGGATTTCCACTGGTAGAAGAATCTCATCTTAATGTTTCTGCATGGAAACCATCTTCAATGATGACAAGACTTCCTTTTCCAGCAAGGAAAATGCCGCCCCACATCATCACACTGCCTCCAGTCACCCTATTGGTGCAGCAATCAGCATAACGTTCCCCCCACTAAGACTCTATCCAGCTAGTGTAGGCAGAATATGGACTAATTTGGAAAAACACAACACATGTTGTTGCTAATCAGGCACCTGATTGTCAGCACCACAAGAGTCAAAAGCAGAATAAGCTGTTGGAGATTGGCGAAGAAGATTTGGTTGGATTTTTATGGGTTTAACATATTTATCTCTGCCACTCATCCAACCAATACATTTTCCCTAAAAATTTGGAACCATTTAGAAAGTAAATAAACTGTTATCCAGCAGTAAATTATTTATAGCCAAGAAGCATGGTTGCAATGAAGAAATAATCCACAAAGCACAAATATCCTTACTATCTGTGCTAACTATTCATTCCCCAAATAAATAAATAAACTTTAAAAAAAAAAAAAAAAAAAAGCCTAATATTGCATAGATCTGCCTCCAAAACCTACTCAAATATAGACTAAAATTAAGAAGTGAACCCCTTGGACATATTTTCAAGTTATTTAAACCATTTTTAAACAGCTTTGTAGCACATCATCCTGATAAATGTCACCAATCGCAATCGGGTATTATTTTAATGATGGGGTGTGCTTGGTCTACATGTTCAGACAGGTATGTGTCAAAGTGACATCCACTGAATCATAAGACCCTAATGTTTTCCAGTAGAAATGACCTACTCTACCAGCCTCTCTGCCGACTTCCTGTAGCACATCCTGCTGCCATCTCTTCCTCAGGTACACAGCCAACCACATGATGTAAAAGAAAACATGCTTACCATATCACTTTCTTCTTTTCCTCATAGTTCACTCTTAGGTGTCCATTGTGGGTGTGCTTGGCAGTGAAAATGGGTCACCACACACACACTGACTGATCTGCAGCTATTCAACCTCATATTCATCTGCTGCTGCCACGTACTGTGAGTGCACTAAGGTTCTCGTTTCTTTGTCCTACAGTAGCACTGATGCGGAATTAGACCACAGAGGTCAGCACAGTTAATAGAGATGTCCAGGACTGTTGCCAGATCACCAACAGTACTTCCATGAACCACTTTACTAACTGCATACTGGGAACACATCTGATCCATTTCTGCAGACATCGCTTTGGCTCTTGTCTCTCATGCATAGTATATGTTACTGACTTCACCTGAACGTCAGCTGTTTAAATGTTGTGGTTTATCGGTATGTATAAACCCTGGTCAGTTTTCCAGTCGTTCAATCAACAATAATGGCTCCTTTAAAATTTTACAAGGTGGTACAATCCTGCTGTCCACAACTTTAAATGTTTTCCATCTGTTTCAGGATGCACTGTTGTTCAAGTTTGTGCAGTGTGGGTGGTCTCTGTGGCATTTTAAAGAATTGGGACTAGCTTTAGATACACACACACACACACACACACACACACACACACACAGACACACATACATAAATGAACACTAATGCTGTATTGTTAGCTAGAGTCAAATGCTAGTGGTGCCAAGGAAAATAGTCCCTTGGCAGCTTGCATGGAAAACTCTTTATGTCAGGAAATATGGGTAATTTAAGTTGCTAAGTCTCACCCTCCCTGGAAAGACCCAGGAGCTTTGTGTAAAAGTTTCTTGCCATCATCAGAGTAGCTTTTTAAAGTCAGGGGAATATGTGTATCGGGAATAAGAAGTAGAAAAATGATCACATGTACGCCAGAGTAACAGGAAGGCCTGAAGGAAGCCCTAAAAGGTGGATAGTGACAAAAAATGACTCTAAGTGAATAAATGGGAGCTGGAGGTAGATGCACTTCTGCTGATGGTGCACTTAAACATCCATGCATTATCTTCAGAGGCTTTTTGCGAGAATTTGTCTTCCCTTTTGAAGAATATAGCCTGTAGTAGTGCACTTTACCCCAATATAACCCTTTCAACATCATCAGAAGCAGCAGAGTTTATTTATCTGTCTGCAAATTTTTGTATCTTATGTTGCATGTCAATATTTTCAAAAACACCTTTTTTTATGGTATTAGCTCATAGAGAGGGGAATTCTGTAAGGTTGCCAAACCAGGAAGATTTAAATCAAGCTTTTAATGGACTAACAGGGATGAGAATAACTGCACAAAGCTTCCTCGGCACATCCCCCTTTCATCTTGGAAGAGTGGAGCTCAGCAGTGCTCGTATTGCAAGTGTAGATGTGCACTATGGGGGGGATCTAAACACAGTCTCTCTGATTTAGGAGCTGGAACAGAGCGGTCGGCAGCCTCCCACCAGAGCTGGCAGGGTCGGATGGCTGTCTGGCTGCTGTTGAAGGGGTTTGGAGGAGGAGCGGGTGAGTGGAGACAGGAAGACGCTGCCAAAGGACCAAAAGGCCACTAACTGCTGCAATGCCAAACACCAGACTAAGAAAAGGCTGAGTGGATTTGTTTGCCTGCATCCAGAATGTGAAAATCTGTTTATATAATCACTTGAAGGTGTTGCAGTTAAGCACAATCAGACATCAAAGTCAGTCCAGTTTGTTCTGTTGTGTTCAGCATGCTTATATTTGATTTGATTTTTGTTCTTTAAAAAAATATTTTCGATTTTCCTCTTTCAATTAATCGAAAGCATACCTGTTCTGATTTAGACTTTTCCCAAAATCCATATACCCAGAAACCTTATTGTACACAAGCATTGATAAACAAATCAAAGATACCAGTTCTAATATCTTACTTCAAAATTAGTTGCACATACAAAAAAAGAAATTGGACTGGGGGACCATCCAGTTGGTTTTATCTGATAAACTATCTGTGAAGTTACTCACACCTGTAGTTAGGAAGTGCCAGGTTGGCTACTCCCAAACACCTGTCCTGCAAGGCGGGTCCAAACAAAGAACAATGTAAAATATGAACACAATACCAACACAATCAACACGGGATAGTAAGTGCAGCCCGATTACATGGCAACTGAAATGGCAAAGTAAAGTTAAAAGAACAATTATATGTATATATATATATATATATATATATATATAAATTAAGGACAAGTGGTGAACAGTTACAATCTCACCCATTTTGTCAAACAGCTGAATTATTATCATCAAAATGTATTTCAGCTGTTCAGAGTAGAAGAGCTCACTATGTGGAAAACTACCTCCAGAAACAACATTTTTGGACTAGCTTGTTTGTATAGTTACAAAGACTCTATCATGAGAAATTATTTTCTCCCACAGAGCAAACTGATATTAAACTGTATCAGATTTTTTGTTGTCTAGACCAGCCTTTCTCAAACTGGCGACCCCATTTGTGTCCTAAGATAATTTCATGGGGTTGCCATATCCTTGTAAAATATATGAATTTATCAAAAAAAAACTGATGTTTTTATTAGAGCTGTCAAAATGAGCACGTTAATTCAAAGACATTATTCTGTGGAAATTAACATGTAAATTTTTTAATACATTAATGCATAAATAACAAAGTTTTTACTCATGCCGTATTAAAAACCCAGATTTGTCATTATCTGATTAGTTGAATCAGAAGTTGATTTTGCGAACACCAACGTATATAACCTTGGGGGTTGTAGCTGAAAAGATTGAGAATTACTTGTGTAGACTTTCTCTGCTTATCTACATCCCCATGCAACACATTTACATCATGCCTGACTTGGAGCACAAATAGTTTCTTTGTAGAAATCACCCCAGGTGAATGTAGAATCTCCTGTTTATATTCATACAAGTTCATAACTTCATATTTTTTTTTACATACAAATATAAATTAAATAAAAAAATAAAGATGCAGAAAGCTCTGGTTTAATTAGATCCACTAAAAAAAACTACTTATAAAACTGTTAACAGTTTGTTGTGGCAACTGTCACTATCAGCTATGTGGTTTTGAGGATAAGGCTGGGGAAGTTTCTCTGGCATTTCAGAGTTAGAAATCTAACTTCAGGCTGTTTTTCCATTTAATTTTCCAAATGGAAGCTCATGAATTACAACTTCCGAGTTCAAAGCACTATTATGTGTTAGGAGTAAAACAGCCTAGATTATTACTATGATGTTCAAATTATCATTCAATGTTCTCATTTGAGAACAATACCATGAGATCAATAGATTCAGATTTTGTAGCCATAATTACCAGGTCTGATCAAAAAGACTTTTTTTTTTTTTTAGCTTAGGAGGGTTAATAACTTAGTAAAATTATCCATAATAATTTACTTGACAAGACCTGTTCACATTTTCTAGCTTAATTGTTTTCTTTTTAATTTCCTTTTGCATAGAAAAGCATCCTTTATTAGAAGAAAGGTGACAATGTTGTCTCAGGATTCCTTGTAGTCGCAATTCTCAATTATTTTCATACAGTCATATTTGCTGGGATTTATGTAGATAAATCAATGAACAAAAATCTTCACAGACCTATTGCATACATATTATTTCTAACATACATATGTTTAGTTCTGATTGAAGTCCAACTTTCCAGCAAATACCTCTGAACTCTGTTCACAGTTTAAAGCTGGCAGTCAGGTGCTGAACTTCTCATCACTTCTGGATTAAAGGTACGAAATAGAGCATGAAACTGTTAACCAAGTGAAATCCCTCTTGGGTGTGCATGCACACAGCGTACTGTAAACATACCCACCCAAACACACATACTGCATGTTTTCTCTTTCCTTTTTTAACCATGGATTTTATTTCAGTCCATTAAGATGTCGAGATTCTTGGCAGAGTGTTGAGGTGTATTAAGTAGGATAAAAAGATAATGTGACATTAGTTCCAGCGAGAGCTCTTTCATCTACTGTAACTTGCACCAAAACCTGTTCCACCACAAAGGGAAAGCTGCTATTGTTCACATACAGAACATCTCTTCCTGCCTCCTTCCCTCCTCAGTATCTATCCATTATTTTCTCTCTATATATCTTTTTATTTTCCATCCATCAACTTAGCGAATCAAAGTACAGTGGGGAGACCATCGCCGTCTTTGAACGTAATCACAAACTCTCTTTCAGTTCAGTTACGACCCAGAACGATACACCCAGCAGCAACCAGCTTTTCAGAACAGTCTAATCATAAAATATTCAGTGTTTTGCTCTTGCTTGCAGTAACCAACCTGTTCTGAACCTGAGCTGAAACTCATTTTTGTGTATCAGGAGCAGACTGAGGCTCCCAGGGGAATTTGAGGAATCTGAGATGAGATGCTGGTCACGATGCGGCCACGTCGCTGTCTCTTTCAATCAGAGCTACTTGTTTGCCCGTCGATGTATGTGTGCCTGCGTGAGAGGGAGTGTGTGTGTGTTAATACAGCATGTGTCTGCTTCATTAGTTTTGTATAAGCCTCTGCACTCTGCTCTGAATGAGGAGGGAGGATGACACACGTCAGCCTCAGACAGAGACAGATGCTGCTGACATGTCCGAGTATCTCTCTATTGTATTATTCATCTTCGGTGTCACGTCTCATCCGCAGTGGTCAACTGAACATGGCTCAACACACACACACTCAAGCATGGGGCTTATTTTCATAATTCTGTTTTGTGTGACTCTCTGCAAAGTGTGTATATCAGAGGGCGGGTTTACATCTGCCAAACTCTAGCTTCAAGGCCCTTGCATCAGGCTCTTTTTTGATTGGAGAAGCACAGAGATTCGGTAGATCTGTATGTGTGTGTGTTAGAAAGGGGTCATGTGTCACCCCAAGCAACATATCAAACCCCCTCCATGCCATCTCACCCTCTAGCAACCCCCTCTTTCAGCCTCACTTCAGCCCAGCTGGGAGTTAGTCTCTATTTTATTAATGAGACTCAGAGGAAGTAGCAATTAAAAAATCTCTGTTCATGTAAAGAACAAAGAGCTTCATAGTGTCCTCGAGACCAAGAGGAAGAGAAATGCATCTTTTTGTACCACATGAATGCCAGGTATGCCAAGTATGCCAGGCTTGGCTGGACTGTCCGCTGGCTCGTCTCTCCTCATGCATGCTCAACCCTCAGAGTCTTTGTGTGCTTTTCCTGTGAATAAAACCGTCCTTGTGTTGACTTTGTGACGTGACGGGGTATCACATATTTCAGATGGGCCTCCCACCTTTGTTTGCACAGGACAGGAGAAATATTTTAGAAACGCCATTCTTTGAGACACATATGGAAATACAGTATAACAATAGTTAAATCCTAAAATATAAGTGATATAATGTTGGCATAGCTTGTTGGGCATATTTCCATGGACTTTGGGATGGACAATGCAACTTGCATCCTGGTAATAGAACATTGGGCCAGCTTTGAGCTGGAGAATTTTATTATCACCCATGCTAAATTGTAGTTCAGTAAGTCGGGCCAGCTCCTACAGCATGTCAGATTCTATCCAGGATGCCGTTTGTTACCAGTTCTGTTAATAACTCTTGTGAAAAGATTTTCAAAAGGGCAACAAAATTACTGTGTCTAGTTTAGTCAGCTAACGTTTTCTTTCTGTTTTATGGTAATGTGGCTTTCAGCTTTCACTGCTTCACTGAAGAATCTCCAAGTCTTTGTGAGTAGAGTGTGGATGTTTGTCCCACATTTAAGGAATGAATTAATGTCTTAAGTAAAGAATTTAAAGTATCACAAGATTTGTCAATAAGGATAAAAATGGTGGTGGTGGGGGGGGGGGGGGGGGGGGCTTTGACCCCTACTTCCAAGCGTTCTGTTTTCCAAAGCACTTTCACCTGGTTTAAAAATAAAACAAGTTCA
>JBAMHW010000016.1:17752705-17807705 GCA_037177495.1 Rhadinocentrus ornatus | reverse complement strand
CTGTTCTGTTAAGCTACTCCAACAGAGGGACATGACATTATAAAGAAAAAGCTCCCTACAGTGACATGACAATATTTGTACACTTGATACAAAAATGTGCGCTGTAAGTGATAAGTATGTTAAAGATGACCTGATTTCCAAGCTACATAGAAATGACAGAAAACTCATTTCTTTAATGTTTTAATAAAAAAATATTTTGTCAATGTTTTTCACAGTTCAAGTTTATAAAATAGGAAATGACTCAAAGCAAAAGTTTAGGAACCCTGCTGCATTTACACCCTCTCCCTAAGAAGGTTTCAGCTTTAATTTGTGCATTTTTCATTCATTCTCTTGAAGCATTTCATTTACAGATTTATTTTTTATTGTTTTAAAAATCCCAACACTTGAGATCTGGAAAAATTGTGGAGTTTTCAGGCATGCTTGGAATCTTTGTATTTGTGTAGAGGGGATTTAATAAAATTTTCAACTTATTTTGTTTGGATGGTGTCATTTTTACTTTTTGTTTGCATGATTTACCCACAACTGTGCTTGAAAGTTAGAGAGGCCTTCTTTTCATAACATTTTACTTTTCTTCCAGACATACTGCACCTTTTGGTCACTGCACTTCAGTGGTTCACATTTTCCAACTTCTGATGCTGAATGTTGTGCTGGTGACTGTGAAGAGGTTTACATTCATGTAGGGCATACAGTTTTTGCGCAGGGATCCTTGCACCTCCAGCAGAGTCTGCTGAATCATCCTGGTGTTTTTTTTCTTTTTTGTTGTTCATGTTTTTTCTGTCAGTC
The DNA here is from genome assembly GCA_037177495.1 of Rhadinocentrus ornatus. Classification (NCBI taxonomy): domain Eukaryota; kingdom Metazoa; phylum Chordata; class Actinopteri; order Atheriniformes; family Melanotaeniidae; genus Rhadinocentrus; species Rhadinocentrus ornatus. The sequence goes on along the minus strand of JBAMHW010000016.1, from coordinate 17,806,922 downwards.
GTACAGGAAGCTCTTCTAAACCTCATCTTGACCTCTACCATCCAAGATGGTCATAATTTTCTTATTGCAAAACAAATTTAAAAAAATACCCATCTCAAAACACTTTACTCTCTCTCTCTCTCTTTTTTTATTTTTTATTTTTTTAAGAACATTTCTTGAGTGATTTATTAGAGAGTGCCAGGCTGAAATTTATCTGTTTGGACAAAGTCTGATAAGTCAGAACATTTGTTTTAACAGATGATCAAATAATGGCATTATGGTCTTCACTTTAAAATGATAGAAAGTTAAAGATGTCTACTCTATTTGCAATAACCAAGTTTTTCCACACCCCTGCATACGTATGAACGTGTGGAGTCAAATGAGTGTGATATTGACAGATTAGGTCAACAGATTTATTCAAGTGTATTTCTTTTTGTTTGTGTTTGATCAGATGTGGCTAGAAGGTTCATATTGATGCATTCATGCACAGTGGGGATTTCTTTGCCAGCCCTCAGAGACAACCTCTAGACCCCCTGGGGAAGGTGAGAGAAGGTCGATACTTGCATCATCAAAGTTTCATGTCCCTGCTCAAGGCAGGGGGGAGGGCCCAGCAGGAGGTCTCAGGCCAGCAGACACACGCCGATATTTGTGTGGAGAGGTGAGAGCGGCATCCCTGTTCGTTCCACCTCACTGACTCCTTTCTTATGGATTGACAAGAAGCCATCAGGCTCATTCCCCACTTCACACACACACATACATGACCACAAATACACATGCACGCGAAGCACATATAATTCCCTGCACACACACATACACAAAGACATTGCATCCTCCAATCCAGATCCAGACTGTTATGGCAGTTTGGTCACCCCACCCCTTTTTTGTTGTTGTTTTGGCTGCTTTTGAGGTTCTTTTGTCTCTGGCCGACTTCAAAAGTCTATTTATTTCCTGTGGTTTAATTGTGTTGTGGGCAAGATCTGTTTGAAATTGCTCGGTTTGCACATTTTGCATTACAAAAGGAGCCATTGAATGACCAGCTCATCCTGCTGGCTGATGCCTGGTCTTCTTTTCAGAGAGGAGTGTTTCATCTTTTTATGCTTGTCTGCATTGTATTTAAAATCCATAAATTAACCTTTTGATGAATCCCGGTACCCGTACTGGCACAATGCTTGACTGGACAGAGCCCGTTACTGGCATGACGTTATAGCTGCAGAGGGAATTATTTTGGAGACGCCTTTTGTTGACATCCAATTAACAGAGCACTTTGAAGTTTTTTGGCTGTCTTTGTAGAGATTTAACAAAGCTTTTGCATTGTGTCACTTGTTTCAGGACAACCTCTAAAGACTTTATGTAATTTAATATGCAAATAACTTTATTTAAACAGAAGTCAGTTGGTGCACTTGGAGCCCAAAGTCTTTTGAGTCTATTTTCACATTTAAATATTTATGCAATTAGAAGAAATGCGCATTTGTATTTAAAATTATTTTGAGAGCAACTTGCAAACAAATTAGGTATGGGCTGATTCTCTGGTGTCTTGCAGCTTTTATTTCCTTTTTGTTGCCCCCCTCCCCATTTGAAACACATTTACTGGCATACAGTATCTTCATACATTCATCTTCCTCAAACAACATCAAGACACTTCATTTTACCTCCACCAAGACAGTTATGAAGGAAAATGGATGAACGGATGGAGGATGGAACAAGTGATGATCCACAGGAGATTTAATTCAAGTCACAGTCTGAATTCTCATTCCTGCCAGCATGATGTTATGTTAACTTATGTAAAGCCATCTTAACACCACATGATTACAAAGTGATTTCACTTTTTTCCAGAAAAATTAAAAACTTTACAATAAAATCATGAATTTCCCAGATTTTGGAAATAGCTGGATGTAAAACTCAGTCTATAGTCTTTTAACTATCCTGAGGTTCCTATAAGACCTGCCTAATACCATCATAAGCCATTAGTCTTGTACATTGTAAATAGTTCAATGGTGTAAATGCTATTAACAACCAGTGTGCTTCTTCCAACAAGCAGAGCATCAGGAAGACAAAACCTGAACTATCTGATCTATATTTTTCATTGTCCTTACCTTTTCCTTATTTTTTTTATTTTTTCCAAATGTGAAAGTTGCATCTTTTTTATTTTTATCCAACGTTCTCATCCATTGTTCCTATAGATTTACACATTATGGTTTAGTTTTGGCAATGGCAATAATGTCTCAGTAATATTGACTTGAGAGTTATTTTTTTATTCAAAGTTATGCTTTCATCAGTGGTGGAGATCAGCTTCATAACAGAGAAAGCTAGGTACTGAACTATATTTAGCTTATTTTTGTGCTAAAGTTTCCAAGATCAGTAATAAACGCGACACCCCAACAGTCTTCTTCTTGCCTCAGTTCCTGCTTCTCACCCCTAAACAAACACCTTCTACTATTTGAATGCAAAAACAAGTTTATTGGATAACATCATGTTTAGCTGTGTAACTTATTCATATTAATTAGGGTTAAGGATCAAACCTCAACCCCGCATTATCAAGCTTTGAAGCTGTCTTCAGGTCCTCTGAAGTTCACATCTCTGACATCCAAGAGAACAGTTTGCTTTGAAATGTGTGGAAAAAATGTTGCGAAAGTTTCTAAAACAGTAATGATGTCAGATTTCAAACACAACAACAGCTTCCCAAACATCTTTGAACTTTGAACCTGCAGGCAGCACTTTCAGAGATGACTGTCAAACATTCTTTGCTTCCTTCAGTCCACCCAACATCCAAATGAGACTTCAGAGTTTTTTCCATTTAAAAATAACCACTGCACCATGAGGTGTGCAGGAGCTTAACGTGACTACTCAAGGCTTAACAATTATAATATGTAAAGATTTGCAAGCATAATGTGATATTGCTGCCACAAAGAGGCTGTGCAAGACAGAGCAGAACTGTTTAAATCTCCACAGAACAGACAGGAGGAAGCACTTATGGTAAATACCAAAACAGTTTCTAACATGTGCTTGGAAACTATGAGAAGCACATTAAGGGCACCTGTGCGATTACATGGCTACTCATGCTGGTAAATGCTACAGCTGCTAAATTCCAGCCCTTCCTTGGAAAAAAAACAACAAAAAGACAAAATGGAGAAATGGAATAGACTTTTCAACACAACCCTTTTTATTGACCAGTTATGAGCAGAAAAACAAGTAGTAACAGGTTGTCTCAGTAAATGCTTCATACATCAGTTTAACTGTCAAACTTTAATATATTGGTGACTTGCACAGGGCCAAAATGAAAATTTTGGAGAGATGCAACTTGAAAATATGCTCCAAAAAAGCTTTGATTATTCACACAACCCAAGCTGGGTTAACACAAAAGATACAAAATTAAGACCATTGAAAAGTTTCCTTGAACAAATTGTGCAAATCAAATGCATCTACACATTAATTACAAATATACAAACTATACACAAAGACTTCTATTATAGAGATACACAAAGATAAAATAAGAAAACAAATAACAAAAGCTACAAAGCTAACTACTTAGCTTTTTGTTATTTAAAAACAAAGTAACACTAAGTTTAACTATTTCTGTTTTGGCAATATGTATGTTTTGTTATGACCATCAATATTAAACATAATCAATGCAAGAAAAAATTTCTAAAATGTGAGATTTTGTAAAACTCTTCCACAGAGATAGTACATTCACAGAAAGAGAATGGACAAACAGATGACTGCGTAACCTTTCCTTAAACATATACAGGCAAAAAAAAGAAAAAAAACCCTGAGACATGAAATGGACAAAACTCATCTTCTGACATCGCATCTTGAAAGAGATAAGTATCTCCTTGAGCCCTGATGGGCCACATTCTCTCTCAAGAGCTTGTTTTTTTTTTAAGTCGTGTAGGAAGGTACAAATTTAGCTCACCAAAATTGAGGGAAGCCCAAGTCCAAATGCTAAAAATACAGATAGAAAGATTATTTCTGTGCACAAAATCACACACTTCCACAAATGTCTTCTATCCTTCTCCATATGTCTGGCTTCACAAGGGTCTAATTTAGCCTAAATCAGCTCAGTCCAAATAATTTACACCTGAGTAAACGTGTCAGGAATGGAGAGAAAGCCCAGCAGGAGGACAGCTTCACTTTTTGTAAAACAACCAGCCAGTTATACTGGTGGCGTACTGGTGAGATGATACTTGTGTGATAGTGGGGTAGGTCATCTGAGCAGTGCAGGGCTGATACAGTCAGTAGCTGTCACAGTAGCTTAATTGCCCCAGGAGGTGGAAAAAGAGAAGTCAGTGGGTTATTGAGCAGAGATGGCTGCAAGCTCCTTGCAGTTGGTATGGCAACAAGTCCCACTCAAACTGCAGGCTGCATGGGAAAGTTACACAAAGTACGGGTAAACAGATCAGGTGGGAAGAGGCCGTAGACTTCCAGTCTCTGGGCTGTTTCCAGGCCTTTGGATCTCTGCTGCAGAATATAATGTCCATCGGGCTGGATGGAGCCATAATGAGAATACACAAACCCCCTTCCTCTTCATCTTCCTCCTCCTCCTTGGAGCCAGTGAAGGGAGACACATGCCTGCATACCAGACGCCATAGCTCATCTGGGGAAAGAGACAGAGGGAGATTAATGTTTAGGTCCCGTGAACTCTGCTGTACAAGAAGCCTGTGTGAACACTGGACACGTGACTCAAGGGGTGGTCATTCTCAGGGAATGGAGAGGAACGTGGAGACTTCAGCCCCTCATACTACACATCAGCTTATCACCATGCTACTTTGTCAGGCAAAACCACATAGCATTAATAATGCCTCAGGATGGGGCATTATTTAACCAAAGTCCTCCTGGCATGCGGGATTAAGCTGCTCGAGCCATTTATGTTGCTAGGTAATAAATATTTGAGCATGGTGACAGAGGACCCCACTGTGAAAATAAGCTTCTCTGGACTCAGATAAAACATGTATTCTAAAACCATCTGCTCATTTGTGTAATCCAGACATAGTTCCCTCTGCATGAGACTTTCATGGTTGCATTTTTTCCTCCAAATTCCTGCATCTACAAGTAGCATTTTAACACCAAACACTGGAATGAATTCTTTGGAATCTCTCATCTCTGGCTTTCTCTGCAACCTCAGATAACTCCGCATCTAATTTACCACGCCTGCTGTTATAGAGGAACGTTTTGCTAGATGTTTAGGGGAGTTGAAGAGAAACTGAAACATGATGTGTGCTTCTAATTTGCATGTTGTTGATGGTAACTCTGCTCTGTGCGCCGCACTGAGAGGAAGGGCGTTAACATTTAGGCTCTGCTGGGGGGAGGGGGGGTGTTTGGATAACCTAATGAGCTGTCACTGCCATAGCCGACACTACAGAAGCCGTCGCTGTTGTGAATAACGTTCCTGAAGCACAACAGCAGGACACAGGCAGAGCATTAGGCGCATTCCGACAGAAGTTCTAAGAACGCAGTTCTTACAACTGCCCTAGTTCTATGAACGGCTCTTTCATTCGCACATGAGTTGGGGGCGGTAGCGGGACCGATGTGACGCAACCATCTGTGACAGTGACGTGACTTTTGCGCTACACAACAACAAAACAAAACCCGCGAAAAATAACAAGAGCACACCATCAAGCTAATATGGATTACGAAGAGATCGCCGTGTTCATGCTCTGCCTCTTCAAAAGCTCTCTGGGTGTCGTGGGTGGCATTGGTTTGACCTCCTCGTCGGTCCATTTGTTGCTGGATTTGTCCATGGTCGTGTTGGTGTCTGTAGCTGAAACCGCAGCGGCCACAGTGAATTTTAAAAATGCCGGGGTGACAAGAAGCGGAAGTAAATTAGCAGAACTCCGGTAAGGGGCGTAGCAACGGTTGACCAAACACCTACATCATGAGGGTTCCGATGGGACCACGAACCACGACTGCCTTGGAGCAGGAGCTAAAATGGTTATAGGAACGGACGGTCTTTAGCCCTAGTTCCTATACCTCGGAATGTGTGAAAAATCGGCCTGGTTCCTGAAAAAGTAATAGGAACTGCAAAAGGTTCCTACAGTCGAAAGGGGCTATTGTGTTGCAGGAACTTAATCCTTTATTTATTTATTTATTTTTAGAAGAACTGTGTTTGATTTGAGTTACTGAAACTTAAGTGTGAAACTTAAGCATGCCAAAGCATACATGCTTACACAACAAAGGTGAAAAATGTTGCTCATATCCTCATCAGCTGAATCACCTCAAGGCAGAAACCAGCCTGGGCAGTTTATCATTAGACATGTTGACTCCTCTGAGTTTCAGGAATATTACTTCTCTAAATCTAATCAACCCACTATAATATTTGAGGATAAATACCTTTAATTTGGATTTTAATTTGGAATCAGAAATAATCTAAAGAAAGTTATTTCAGTGCAGCTACATTGAAAATTTTAATTATTTGTTGTAAAAGCTGAAAATCCTGCAAACCAATGTGAACTTAAATCCTACACAACTGCCCAAAGTACAAGAGCAGGTGAGTGCAATGTTTACGCTTTTGAGGTGATTTAGAGAGGTGAGTGGGAAGTGTAATACAAGTTCTGACTCACCATTACACAACAACTGTATTCATGTAATTTCAGGCAGATGTCCTGATCGTTTTCCAGCTTTGGAAGATAGTTAAATCTGATGTTGTACCCACCACACAGAGTTTATGTAGACAGTTTAAATGAATGAAATTACAAGTCGTCCTCCTTTATGGTGCTGAAGCAACACTGGCAAGTTAGTTACAACTAACACCGACATACTTTTTGTGGCCAAATATTTCTTTTGTGCACGTTTACAATCAAAACCACCTGGACTCCTACGGCTTTCGCAAGGCCAAGCAGGGTAGCAGCACCTGTTGAATAACAAGCATCTGATATAAAGTTTCACTGTACGACATGAACACAAACCCGAACTTTATCTGCTCTGCTGCTGCATGTCTGAGCTCTCATATGTAAAATCCTCTGCTACCTAAACTACAACAGCACCTTTTCCTAAGAGTCAGAGCTTCATTATTTATTATCCATCTCCACTGCAGTGAGAGTGGGTTTTAACAGGCTGCACACATGATGTCAGGTCACCAGCGTGATCTGGACTTTGGTCACCGTTGAACACAGAGTAGCAAAAACTGCTTAACAAAAGAATACCAAATTCTTTATCTTTAGTTATTAGAAATTGATAACAGACCATTGGATATGAGAAAGAAAAACGCTTACAGTCCCTCCCAGATTACCCGTGATGTCAATGCTGATCATTTGCAACACTGAGCTGCATCTGTTGCAGAGTTCACCTTTCACCCACATTTCAGGCTACAATTATTTGAATGGACTCAGGTATTCTCATTTGCATTCAAACTTTGGGTCTGAGTGAAAATAACCTTTCAGAAAAGTTTTTTCACTTTCCCTTTATAACTACGACCCTGGGATTAAACCCTCTGCACGGATGCTGCACTACAAAGGAGATTTGATCATGCCCTGTTGCCACAGTTGCCATCTGTAACTCGTTTAGAGAGTACCAAAAAAATAAGGAGCAAATTGCAAACATTATTCTAATTTTAAACGACAAGATCACATCTATCAAAAGAATACCTGCTTTTTTTTTTGTCTTTATACACCACAGATCACATCTGCGTCTTTTTGAAGCTCAATTTCCCTTAAAGATCCAAACCAAAACCCAATTCATCTCTCCTTAATTGTCCCTTGTGTGCAACAAAGCTTGCGCCATGTTTACTAATGACCAACTGGAATTTAACCACATTTACCAACACATGACTCACAGTTGCTGAATTAACATGAGTTTAAATCATTTCAGGGACACACGGAGGACTCTGCAGTTGCGTTGGGAGCCATCTTGGTGCAGCTCTAAAGTATAATGAGCCTTGGCTGGACAAATCCTTGCAGAAACTCCAGTTCAAGGTTTGGAACAAAGCGTGACTCTGGGACTGAATGAGCACCACTTCAGTAGATCTTCAGCAAATGTTGCGTAATTCAGATTAATTACCAGACAGACACCCGCTCCATCTCATCCCAGCTGGCTGTCTGAAAAGGTCCCAGTAACTGTATGACAGCTCATCTCTTTTTAAGGGTGTAATCAAATTAGTCTTGGCGATTATTCAGCCATTTTAAGCATCGCCTTTCCTTCTCCCTTTTTGCAGCACTTGGCACAGAGAAAAGGCCATTAAAATCTCTATTAGGTTTATGCAAATTTAAGCAGCCGTGCTGAGGGGTGTAATGTGGCAAACTGATTTCTCAAGGGAATGAAGACGAAGTGTGTGCGTGCACGTGCTAACCCTAGCTGTATATGGGTGTGTGTGTGTCTCTGAACTACGGTGGGGATGGGATGGGGTAGGTTGTTGTACACAGATGCCACAATAAAACCCTCCTTCAGTTTGTGTTCCTGGTGGCCCTCACAGCAAGGCATTAATAAAACATTAGTATTGAGTGACTGGGGCCTCTGCACTCCTCCTCCCTGATCCTGCCGTGACCTTTCCATTTTACAGCAGCTGTCTGGGGATACAACGAGCCCGCCAAAGAGTCCCTCTGTGGCCTCTGACCCCTCCAGGTGTACCCTATCACACCGAGACGTGCTCACCTCATAAGAGCTTCGGTTAAAACCGTTAAAAAGGGAGAAGACTGCTTATGTCTGCGGGCTTTTTTTTTTTTAAGGCAGGGGAGGGGGTTTGTTAGGAGGAATAAGATAAGTAGGAGGGGTTATGAGGAGACAAAAGCTTAAACATGGATAGCAGGCATTTTGAGGCTGTTAAAGTCCAGTGTGAAAAGGGGCTCCTGAGTGGGAGCTCCCGTCGTCTGGTACCAACAACTAACCAACCTGATGCTGCACCAGTGGAGGCTGCTAAGGCTGTTCAAATGAATTATGTTTTAGTTCTGCAGCTTTTAAGCCAGTTTGAGAAAGTTCCATCTCTAGACCACAACAAATGGTGTTTTTTAGCAGCAGTGACACTAAAAAGGGGAAGGGAACACACAAACACACACTTGCTCTCCTCTCTAACCCCAGCTGAAAGTTGACAGCCTCGGGAGCAATGTATTTTTAGACAGGCGTTAGTCCCGGCTGCCAAATTGTGTGAAATATAGCTTTGCTTCTGCTGGTCTTACTCACTTTATCTTCTCTGTGAGCATCTTAGTCGTCATATTCTAACGGGGACTTAAAAGCTGATGGGACACCAACTGATTGGGACCCCCACCCCCAGTCATTCTCACTGGTCCAGTTCAGATTGCTTTTAAGGTTGAGACTTGATAAAGCATGTCACAAGGAGAATCACCAAGGAAACAAATGTGTGCGTATATTGTTGTTCTGACACTTTTGCTACTTCACCCCCTCTCTAATCCCATGTCGGGTGAAAAAGAGGCGACCAGCGGCAGAAAGTCTGCTTGATGAGCTGGAAACCTGAGCTTTTTCCATCACTACTATAATTAAACATGAAGACAGTCAGCAATGGGCTGGTGGATATGTAAGAGTGAGAATTCATAAAGATGTGGTGCCTTGATCTTCCACAGTCAGCCTGACTGTCTCCATCTTGGCACCAAAAACCCTCAGCTACCATGGTTACAGCAGCCCATACCAGCCACCTCATAATGCTAAGCCCCCAGCTCCTTCATCTCCAGCTGTTTACTGTAGACACAAGCCACACATAAGCCCTCTGCTGCTCACTTGCTTCCTCTTAAACTCCTTGCCATTAAAAAATGTTTTGAGTCAGGTGGAAAATAAGTTATGAAGAGGACATGAAAAATTGCTTCTTTAAAGATAAAAAAGAAAAACACCACATGGATGCATTATCTTATTATGTTAAGCAGAATGAAACTACTGGACCTGTGAGGTTTCATTACTCTATAAAAGATAAAACACCAAAACCAATAAAGAGATACAGTAGAGTCTCAGTCGTTAATTGCAAATCTGTTGTATTCAACTATTTTCCATCGTTTGCATCAGTGCTTAAATCAGATCACAGGAAATGCCATGAAATTGAAAACTCAACCACAACCACAGGGCATGTGTAAAAACAACCAGCAAAGCTCCCAAAAGCCTCCAAAATGTGCTTCCTCTTCCCACTTTGGCTCCCGGCCTCCTCTTTCCTATCCTTGTTCAAGACACTGAGAAACACCTCAGGGAAATCTCTTATCTAACAAGAACCTGTGAAAACAGCCACCTTTCCTTCCTCCAGGAAGATAGAGCCTAGCAATTCTTAAGTGGTTTGCCATGATACACGTAAATCAAATTTTCCTCATTTTAAGATATGGTTCTTCCTTCTCGTTATGTTTCAGAATTCCTGATAAGATTACTGAGCTGACGTTTTCCCTTTAAAAAGATCGCTCTGTCAACATATTTGTTACTGATAAAGTTCTATAGTAATCATGTAAATATACAATATTTGTAAATATACAAGAGTTAATGACGTATGGAAATCTTTACAGAGGATTTTCTAGAGTTCTTAATAATGCAAAACTGCAATCCCAAAAACAAGCAAAGAAAAAGTATATTTCAAGCTTATCTGGAAGACATTAAGTATGATACATCCCTTTTCTAACTTACACCTGGTTTCAGTTTTTATCTGATGTCAGACCCTGCAGAACATCCTGCCCACTTGCCTCTTGGCACTACAAGAGCAGACCTGATCCTCCCTGCTGCTCCACCTCACTGCTGTCAGTGATGTAGGCCTCACGTTGGAGCGTTGGCTTTGTAATTATCAGCATTGCTGACATTCCTCCTGTTCTCTAAACTCCATGTTTATCTAACACACAGCAACTAGATAATGTATAACCACTGTAACCACTAGCAACCGTGACAACAGTGTAGGGCTTTGAAGAGGCCGCCTCTGGTTCAAAGTGTCACCTTACTGGGACCTGGTAGCTATGTACCAATATCTAACAAGCTAATTTAAACACACTCCTTTAAAGATGGATCCCACATATTATCTGAAAATATTAAGACTTGTTATTTGCTTGTTTGTGTTAATTTAAGGAAAATACAATCACTCACCAGGAAGCCTGGAATAGTCAGTGCATCTCTATGCTGGGAGGTACTTCCATGTGCTGACGAAGGCAGTAGGAATGAGAGAGTAGGGCACACTGGTTACACTGTCCCAGGAGTCTGATAATGGATCGTAACAGTCTAGTGTCTTACACCTCTGAGCTCCAAAGTATCCCCCAACCACATATAGTCTGTTTCCTGATGCCACTGCGTGACAGCTGATCCGTTTCGCCGTCACGTCACCAAACTTTGACCACTGGTACGTCTCACTGTTGAACCGGTATGCTGAGCTGGCTGAGAATTCTGTGTCACCTCCGATCACAACCACATGGTTGCCGACCACGGCCGCTGCCGTGTACCGCCACAGCTGCGGACAAGCAGCCGGTACTGACCAGCGATTCTGACAGGGATCAAAGCACTGCACCTTTGGATATTTGTCTCTGTTGACGCTGGTGCCCCCAAAGGCGAAGAGTTTGTTTTTGGCACCAACGACAGCGGCGTTGCTCACTCCTTCTCTGAGCGGAGCCACCAGTGTCCACTTATTGGTCTGCGGATCGTACTGTTCCACCTGTTTGAGAGAAACAGATGGAGAGGCAGGGAAGGATCCTGTGAGAGATGTGTGTCCTCCCACGACGTACAGCATGTGGTCGAGCTCTGCAGAACCATGTCCAAATCTGGCGACCAGCATTGGCGCCGCTTTGGACCACTCGTCGTGTAACGTGTCATACACCCAGACATCTTTTGAGGCTCCGTTCTCAGAGCCACGGCCTCCAGTAACATAAACCTAAAGCACAGAGATTTAAAGCAAAACACGTGAAAATCATCTAAACATTTAGTGAAAAGCAGGAATTGCAGAATACGTCACACACATACCTTGCACCCTATAGCACAGGCACTGCACTCTTTTCTGGGGCTGGGGATGTCGGTTTTCGGTGTGATCTCCTTGGTCTTGTTATCAATCATGTAAACTTTATCACACATGAAAGTCTGTCCCCCCAGCAGCAGCAGGGCCTGGCTGACTTTTCTAGGCCGTGCACAGAACCCCGTTACAATGCCATCATTCTGAAGGATCCTCATCTTACACCGCACAGCGTCTTCAACGATCTCTCGCCCTACCTTGTGGCACATCACAAGCTCCTCCGAAGCAACGTTCTTTAGCAGGTAGGACTCAGGCAGCAGCGCCAGGCGAACACAGCGAAGCAGCTCAGGCAACTCATTGTGCCGCCGCTCCATATCCGCTTTGACCCAGTCGATAACAGCCTCGTACACCAAGCTCTCATCCTCCACCTCCAGTTCTTCACTGAGGATTAGCTCCTGGACTTTGTCTCTGGGCAAGCTGAGGAAGTCTTCTGTCTTGAAAAGAGTAGCAAAGTTTGCCAGGCACATCCTCCATGACAGCTCGTACAGTCTCTGGCACTGGTGGGCGTCTGACAGCAGCATCATCCCCAGACAGTTAGATGGGTGGAGGTTCTTTTCTAGAAACTCTGCTGCTGCGTCTCTGATGTCATGGAACTGAAGCATATCTCCAGCTTCTAGGAGCGACTCTGCATTTTCTTCATTGATTATGATTCTGGCAGAGTATGCATAGTCGAGCAAGAGCTCGAGCACCTCTGGGTGGAGAGAGTCATGGAAGTTCACATCAGCGTCACGACTCTCCCTGAGCCCGCCGCTGAACATGGCCTCAAAATATCGACTGCAGGAAGCCAGGACGGCCCGGTGGCAGGGGAAAGAGCGATTGCCGGCTTTCAGCACAACATCAGTGAAGACTTTTCGTTTGCGAAGCAGGTTGAGTTGAGTCAGCAAGCTGTCAGCATGGGACGTCTTGTGGAAGAGTTGGATATTCATGGAGCCAGAGCTTGAGCGAGACTTTCTGTTTTCGTGGTTGCTGACTGACATCTTGGCTTTGATCTGGTAGCAGGAAACAGCAGAGAAGAGCCACTGTTTCAATGTTTGACTTTCATAAGAGCTGGACAGAAGGACGGATATTATAAAGGTCATGCATACATCTTTTATGTAACACTCTACCCATGTTATGATTAAACCCAATAAAACACAATCAGTACAACGGAAATGAACTTCAGACTTAGCAAGATCAAAGGAGATCAGATAGGGAGCATTTAACAGAAAGCCAATGAGTGCACACTTTGTGCCACAGAGATTTACACCGATCAATAAAACATACAGCACTGTCATGACTCCTGAGAAAAAACAGCCAACACCAACTGTCTTTAGAGACAGTTTTCTGTAAGTAATTTTAAATACAGAAGCAACACCTGGGTGTGTTGTCTTGAATCACATCTTTCTCCCCCTATAAACATTTCAAGGCTGTGAGTCACTTCAAACTTAAGAGAGAGACAATAAATTCTTGCCAGCTTGCTCTGTTCCTCAGCTGGCTTACATACAAAATGGTGCCACAGGCAAAGCTTTCAAGCCCACATATGATGTGACACCTTAAACCAGCTGCTTGAGGATAAAATTATGTAACCCCACTGCAACAGATCAAAACAAAATACCTCTTCTGGTCATTCATACAGGGTCTGAGCAGACTTGCTGCTACCACACTGGAGTGGGTGGATGTGTTATATGATTTAAATTGTGGGTTCAAATTGGGAGATGAAGTAAGGAGCTATTCAGATGTCACCGTATCTTAAGGATTATCTGTAGGAATAGTTGAGAAATGGCTCTGGAGTTAAAGACTGCTTCTGCTTGAAAACGACCAAATAAATATCTTCCGCTTTAAAGCTCCTATTGTTTCACAGCAGATATATTTAAGTCGGCTATTCAGTCCAGCTGAAAGAGGGAACGGTGGACGTCCGTGGAGAGTCGGCGTGAAATCCAATTAGCTGTGTGCAGTAAATGTGAAACTGGTCAGCATTTTCAGCATGCGCTCAACTTTCCTCCCAAGTTAGCAGCAGTCTGAAAACATCCAGGCTGCAGCTACAAACATCCGACTTCAAAGGGACCCCGAAGCAGCCTGTAACTAAACTCCTCACATTTCGGAAGTTAAAGAAGCAGCTGATGAGCACAAATGTCCATGCTTGATATTTTAGAAGGATTATGCGCCTAATGTTTACCTTGATAGGAGCAGGGCCGATCCGGATTCCTTTATCTCGACTACAACTTGATCCGTCGCCGATTTGTATGAAGTTGCACCGCAATCTAGACAAATCCGCTTTTTGAATTTAAAACTATATCACGTCCTAAACAGCGCAAAAACGGGAGATCCATTTGTCTATCTTCGAACTTCTGGTTTGTCCGCGCAGGAACAACGTGGAAACTTTGTTGCTCGGCGAGCTACTGTTAGAGCCACAGCCTGCGAGTCTGAGCGGAGAGAAAGAACCGAGGAGTGACTCCGCCCACTCCTGCTGCTGCTGACCAATGAGCTGCGTCCCCATGGACTGCTTTTGTCTGTCTCCTTAAAAAATTTAAAAACAAAAAAAATCGGATCGGTGTCCTTATTGTTACAAATCACTGCTATAAATCATCCAAAAACACCTGCCCCTATGTTTGTCGCTTGCCTCCCACTTGAATTTGACTTTCTTATCAAAGAAGAAAACATCAAATTGACTTATTTGAAAAAATACAGAACATGGAGAGTTGACAAAATAAGCATTAGCCTGTTAAAAGTACAAGAAATATTTTAAATATGAATGTTGTTTTTTTAATCACGTGCTTTTCATTTTCTAAAACCAAAGTTCTATTGGGACCAACTAAAATGCCAACACTGAGCTGTCAACATATTTTGACAGTAATATAAGACTTGATATTTGGTCAGTTTTTTACTGACTGACTGTAATGTATGTTTAAACAAGCATTGAAACTATAGTTATTATTTTGCAACATTAGGCAAAATCAGAAGCACATTTTTGTAGTGATGACATGCACCAACGGACCATCCATTTATCCTCTATACCTACTTAATCTATCACAGCGATAAATGACACAAACAACCATGCTCTTACTTAGAATTACCAGTTTACCTAACATGCATTGTTTTGCAAGCTGGAATATTTGGAGAGAATCCAGGCATACAAACTCAACAGAGAAAGGCTGGAGCTGAGATTCAAACCATATAATATTTTTTCTGTGAGGCAATGTTTGACTTTTATAAGAGCTGGACAGAAGGACTACCACACTACTGCCAAACCTACTGCCATATCTTCACACATACAGCTGGTAATCAGAGCAGAATGTATTTGTTCATACTGAGAACTCGCAACATGAGGTTATCAATCTCACAAAGGAAGTGACTAATAGTCGTCTTTGCAGCAGGGGATTAAAATGTTAAGTGTGTATCCACCACACCCATCACCATCCTCAGACAATTATGACCTAATTTATAAAAAAGAAAATTCAGTTAATCATTGAATCATGCTCTCTGTACATTGTAAAACCCAGCACAAAGCAATACATTTAACATTAAAGCATTAATTGTACATTTCCCAGACCTGCTTAGAATGTATTTTCTGTTTTCTTTCTTTGTTTCATTTTATTTTGATATTATTGCAATAACACCAGAAAACATGAAGAAAATCTATTTTTATTTCACAATACTCCTGTTTTCTCAGGGTTAGTCATTTTCTTTTTAAGCAAGCAAAATATTCTTCTAGGATTTTCTCACAAGTTCACACGCATCATTATATAATCATCCGTAACGCCATTTAGCATCTCTACTCCTGCAGTACCAGGTGTGGCACAGCCAACTCCACACAACCAACAGTCTTAATCATCATATGATTGCAGATCAAGCCCTTCTGAGGAGCATGAGGTTGTTTCTTCAGCTGAATTCCTGGCATTTTCTGAAGGATTTTAGTACTTGTGGGGTTCACAAGAATTTATCAAGAATGTCTCTCCAGTCAATGCAGACTTTCAGAGTAACAATCAGGTTAGTTTGGAATGAGTTTGGCCAGCCTGCACATATTTAAAGCAAGATACAGGACTTAACATTGGAAGCTTGTTTCAACTTTAAGAGGTGCTTCTTCTATTCTTTTCCTTGGGCGACAGATATATTTAAGTAATTGAGGAATCAAAACATTTTTCTGCAAAAATCTTTGTTGGACCTTGTCCCGACATGCCATTTAAAAGGGCTGCTTTTCATTTAGGCGTGCCAGCTTCAAGGCTCTGCTATTGTGCTCTGGTTTACAAATAGAGCAGAGCTTTTGTTCATGTTATTAGCTGCACCTGTGCTTTTCATGTTTTGACAAGTCAAAATATCTGCTGTGAAGAAGCATATTGAAAGCCACCAGAGGAGAATAAGATTAATAAAGTGCATGCTTATTGTTTAGTAACTGGTGGTAATTTTAATTGTTGAAGAGGCATCCTGTCTTTGCGCTGAGCCGACTAAACTCCAGCAGCAGGAGCCCCTCTTCCAGAGCGGATGCCACACTTCTCATGTTTCCCCATCCTCTCTCCCCATTCTTCTCTACCTCCTACTGTCACTCAACAGGTGCTTTTGAAGATTAAAAGCCACTGCTGTTTCTCATCTGTCAGAGTTCATGTGGATGAGAGCATGTCTGTGTTTTTCAGGTAATCCTCCCTTTTTTCTCACTATTTCCAACTGTTTTCATGCTGAGTGATTTACGTTTTAGTGCCATTAAGATCTCAGGTTAAAAAATATCTCAGTTTTTTACATTTGAAAGTACAGAGGCAACAATCTGCTATAACTTAAAAGCTTCACATCACATTCAAAGCTATCAACACCCACTGGTAATTCACATTTTCATAACATTACAGTCTCTGCCTGTTGAAGCCTTCTTTGTAAGCTGACTGGGCAAAATACTTTCATACACACAAGTGTGCCTAAAGGCGATTAAGATTTTAAGAAGATTAGATTAATGAACTCATGATTATAATCTTGGGTTAATTCATTTTGCAGCACTTTAACCCTCCCCTCCCTTCTTCCACCCCGGTGGCTTGAAGCCAAACTGTTTTGAAGACTGTATGAATGTGTGTGTGTGTGTGTACATGCATTGTATAACTGGTCATAAATTACTCTGAGGCCAGCATGCCACCAATTAGACCCCCCACAGCTATTCCTCAATACCCCCATCATTGCATCAAACCAGTGAGTGAGTGTCCGTTTAGTAACCGTCACTTTATTGTTGCCAGCAGACTCACTGTAGCACATGTTTGTTCACTCAAGGCAGGTGGTCTTCTCAGTGAGGTCATCACGCCTGAAACATTAAGCGAGGGGTCTTTGGAGGGGGTCATCCTCATTCCCAAGGCCTCAGCACTTAACAATGCAGAGGTTTGTATGACTTTGTATTCTAGTAGGTCTTCTTGTAATTTTAGTTTTAAGTAAACGTTTTATTAAGCTACTCCTTTTTTTTGGTTTGTTTTCTCCAGGTTTGTTGGCAAGTGTAGGTTTTTAAAACTTATTTTATTCAAGAGACATTTCAAACCAAACCAAACTGCTCAATCAAATAGTTATGTCAATAATGTGTAGACTGCAAGGAATACTATTTTATAAGTTATAAATAGTTCCTGGTTTTACGAATTAGAAACTGTTCACTTTTGGTTCAGAGCTGAGGAGATTTATTAGAATCCAGCTCTACCTTGTGGCAAATATGTGATGGTGCGTGAGGAAGTGAACGTTCTTGGCAGTGAGTTACAAGTAGACAGACCGTTTATTTATTGTTATTCTGTTATACATTTATTTTATGATAATATAGAAAATTGAGAATCCAAGATTAAATAATCAATCCACAAATGTGGATGTTTGTGTTTTGATTTACTTCATTACTTCCTGCTGAAGGTGTGGTGGTTAGCACAGTCACCTCACACACAGAAGGTTTATAGTTTGAGCTTTAGCTGGTGCCTTTCTGTGTGGAGTTAGCATGTTCTCCAAACATGTGTAGGTTCTCACCGGGTCCTGATGCTTTTTCCACTGTCCACGGCCCAGTGATGGACTGGCGACCAGTCCAGGGTGTTACCCCACATGTGGTAAGGGTTGCCAAAGAATCCCTACTCTACTAACTTTTGGACTCAGATATCTTTACTGATCTGCGAATCTCATTGGGTTCTGATCACTATCACTGAAAATATGGTCATATCCTTAAATGTTGAATGTAACAATGAGGAGGTTAATGATTTAATAAAGTTGCTGTGTTTGTTGGGTAAATTCACATCCGTAAAGCTAGATTTCTTCAGGCTATGCCAAATGAAACTATGTTTTATGTGGAACCTAAATCTTTTCATATAAAATGTACAAGAAAGCTCTTAAGACATCCGGTTTTATGAAGAATGCTATGGTTCATGTTACAAGTTAAGTATCTCAATGCATCCTGATACATTGTTTTCTTTAGTTTGGTTAATATTATTTAGCTATTTTGTCAAGATTAGCTTTTTATGATAATTTTTACGTCCTCCATGTACTCTTATGTCGTTTCGTGTCTGTATGATGTCATATTGTATGTATTGTATAATGTCATGTTATGTGTAAAATGTCTCCTATGTGATAATAAATGTATCAGGCAGTTTTATTGGAATATTTAGGGATTGATTAATGTTTTAACAACGCGTTTTGACACAGCTTCATTCTTGATCAGTGAACTCAGTCAGGCCATCTCCCTCTTCAACCTAACCCCTGTGGAC
The DNA here is from genome assembly GCA_037177495.1 of Rhadinocentrus ornatus. Lineage (NCBI taxonomy): Eukaryota > Metazoa > Chordata > Actinopteri > Atheriniformes > Melanotaeniidae > Rhadinocentrus > Rhadinocentrus ornatus. Next base: position 17,788,376 of record JBAMHW010000016.1, on the reverse strand, counting down.
ACAAAGTGGACTGGGTTGTGAAGTCACTTGCTGCTTGCCTACAACCAAAAGTAGGTATATATGCTGTTAAGAAGGGAATCTTTTACTTTTCTCTACTCTCTGTGTTTGGCACATTAGCAGACACTCACCATTCACTTTGCCAAAATGATTCAGAATAAATTCTTTATAGCATATTAACTGACAAATTCTTACATCTTGTATCTTACATACAGAAGGTAAGAACCTTAACTTTTTCTTGTTCTTTCAAAGACTACTAAAAATGTGACTAATGTCTGCTTATGAACACAGTGAAGATATCACGGTAGGGACCAGTTTCATTCTGTTGTCTTGTCTGTTTTGTAATTTGTTGAAAATAAATTATCTTGCAAGTCCACACCTTAGATGTATCTTACCTTATCAATTATTTTAGTAATTACTTGAGGTTCCTTTTTAAATAAACAAATAAAGGAAAAAAAGGGTAAAAGTTAACATTAAATAGACTCATGATAGTCTAATAAAAATGCCAATTATTACCAACGACTAGACTATTCCGTCTCTGTACTTAGAGGGAAAACTAGTTAATCCGAATCCAGAATTAAGTAAGAGATTCGGGGAAATTAAGAAATTAATGATACTATATTCAGCGTCGACTTGCAAAAAAACTACATTTCTCATGATGCAAACCACTTATACGGAAGTGACGTCATAGTCACCCGCCTCTGTCAAGGGCATTGAAAACTGTCGTTTACCAAACCTAGCGTTTGCCATCTCCACGTGTAGTCTATAAAGATCCGAGCAGGACGCAGGTAGAAATGGATGGGTTTGGTACAGACTTTCCAGCAGGAGGGTCCGGTGGAAAAATGGACACCGGTACCATCATGGAACAGGTTAAGGTCCAAATCGCGGTGGCTAACGCACAGGAACTTCTGCAGGTAAATCAATGGACTTGGCTGCTAAGCTAACTACACTGAGTTGAGGCTTTGCTGCTACTGCTATGTTAACATCAAACGTTTGTTTATTAGTGATGAATTTATTGATGTTGTTAGCAGGCTAGATGGACAGTTTGTGTTAAACATGGCTCAGAGAAACAATCTGTCCTTTTACCCAGACCTCACTTAAGTAAGACGGTGGCATAATTAACGTGTCCTTGTTTTAGAGAATGACAGATAAATGCTTCAAGAAGTGCATAGGTAAACCTGGGAGCACACTGGACAACTCTGAGCAGGTATGTGTTTGGGTGACATGAGTTTATTAGGTTCAGACTGGAGATGAGACTATAAGTTCATTAATTCCAGTTAATATCTTTGGGTTGCTGGTTATACAATAGACTTATTGGAATCTTCTTCATATTTTGGTAAAGAGTAACTGTTAGATTAATTAATGATGATGAGCATTGATAACAGCCCTAAAATCATTCAGTACTTTCTCTTAAAGGCTTGTTGGTAATGTTGTTATTATTATTATGATTATTATTTAGCATTGTTGTTAACATCTTTGGTCCCCCATATAGAAATGTATCGCCATGTGTATGGATCGGTATATGGATGCCTGGAACACAGTGTCCCGAACATACAACTCCAGATTGCAGAGGGAAAGAGCTCGCATGTGAACATCCTTCTCCTCCTCCTTCCCTTACTTGGGCTGCTGCTGACAGTGAGGATGAGTGCAGTACATCACTGGAGGTCATGAGCTGTGCGCACACAGGTGTATCATGGAAGCAGCACATCATCAGCCTCTGTCACAATACCTCAAAGACAGGCAGGCACAGCCTTTGGACTCCTAGCCATAAGAGTGTCTCTGTGGACAGTTTGATTTCTGCTGAGGAACAGCTTACCAATAAAGCTTAGTTATTTTATCTTTTGTGTAAGTAATATAATAATTCATCTTCTGTGGGTACTTTCCAGATGTTGTGTGAATGTTTATACACTCGCCATGTGTTTAAATGGCAAAATAGTGTGATGTGATAGAAACGCTTTACTGACTTTGACATCAAACTGAGTTTGAGTTCCACATGTGTCACATTAGGACACATGGAGCCCATAACTCTGAACAGGCTCACGCCCAGTCAATGTTGAATCTAAACGGTGTTTGTTGCATATTATTTGTGATCAGAAAAGACTAAATATTTCAATCAGAGATAAAAGCAACACTGCAGGAGTTGTTCACAACCAAGTGTCTGAGATCTATTGAAACTCCCTCTCCAAACGTTTATAAAAGCTCTATAACTTGTTTTCACTCATCTAAATTGCATTTTGAGTTTGTGTTTTTTCTTGAAAATAACGCCTGTGTGCTACTAGATGGCATGGATATAACAATAAACCTTTACCTAAATAAATGTAATTTAGAGTTTGCATATAAGGCCTCCTCTTCATGCCTGGCTGCAGCTACTGCACCTTTGACCCAGTCACTACCTCTGGCAAGTCCCATCCCACAAGTTGACATTCTTTTTTTCAAATCATTTTTATGTTTTCCGTTTCAAATCCTGACTAATGTTGACTGTTGGCACACTGCTGTTCTTAAGTAGGTCTGCTCAATGACACTGTTAATGACTTGTTTCACTCATTTTATAACAATAAACAAAATATGTGCATTTAAAAGTTAAACTTGGATTTTCATTTGAAATCAGGAAGAACTGAGAAGCAACTTGGGAGTTTTCACAGCGCTGAATCTGACATTCACAAGCCTCCAGACAGCCCTATATCAAAGTACAGCAGGAGAACAAAACTGTTTTGTCTGGCATGTTTTCGAGGTGTCACTCTATCTGCTGCCCTCCACAGTAGTGGACTTGTTTCAGCAGAGGTCTACCTCACTCTAGATGGTATACTGCACCTTTCACAGCTTTCTGTGTGCAGTTTATCTGGTGTCTGAGAACCTCGGTCACTTTTTCCTGCAGAGTAAGAGCCAGAGAAGCTTGTGAACTTCATATGCAGTACGACTGTGAGAACAAGGAGTTATTTCCATGGGGGAAAAAAGCTATAAAGGATGTAGTTTCTCATCAATAAAAGAGTACCATCATGAGTTGAATTTATCAAGCTCAAGTAAGAGGCTGAATCTTGCATCCCTTATTTACATAATTATTTCTCCCCCAAAAAAGCCAAATTTTAGTAAAAATATTCAAATAACAGATATGAAAGAGACAAAGAAATGTACCCATAAATAACCACATATTCCAATCATCCACAACATTAAAACCAGCTTTTGAATATTTTGTCTCCAAACAGGCCTGGTCCATCAGGTCACACTCAGGACCTTTGGGAATATTGATTGGTATTTAATAGCAGGTTCGTGGGTATTGTGGGTAATTCACTTATTTCAGCACATCTCCTGGATGCTTGATTAGATGGGAACTTGAGTTTCCTGAGAGTTTTTTTTTTCTTCTGCAGTGTGCTCCAGTTATTACCAGCTGGAGCACAGGTTTAGTCTGTAACTGTTCATGTTGGTGGTAAATATCCATGTTTCTGTAAGGACACCAAGCAACATGGTACTAAAAAGATTTTTGTTATTCATGCCACCTGTCTGTTAAGGTGTAGTTTTGATGTTGTGGCTGAATGGTGCATATTCTCAAACCCACATAAAACAATAATAAAAAACAAAACAAAAACCATTACCAATATATATATTTTTTTACCAGTCAGGAAAATAAATAAATGTAATAAATACTTTCAGACATGCATGCATTGGCTAAATGTCCATAGCCCACAGCTTATGATAATTTTTCAGTTATGATAAAAGGAAAAACGTTCCGGTTCAGACAATTGCACAGTGTAACAAACAGCACCTATGACCAGTTGGTCACATATACCAGTGTTATATTAACCACTGTCTGTGTGTCTAGCCTCTGGCAGGACTTTAGTCCTTGTACAGTACAGTTATGTAGAGAAGATGCACCATTACAATCCTCAGCGCCCACAAATTTTAGTTTTGTTTCCTCCCACTTTAGAAAGGTAGGTATGTAGATATCCATTTCCTGATGGATGTGACACGAGTATAAACACCTGGGAAACCAATTCGTCCACATCCATGTCCCCAGCTGGTCACTCCTGCAATAAACCACTGGCCAGAGAGGTGACGGCAAGTCAGCGGCCCTCCAGAGTCTCCCTGGAAGATTGAACAGAGGAAAGAAAAGTTAGACAGCACAGTTATTTTTTAAACACAGCAAGGCTTTTAGGTCTCCAATTAGTAAAGGAGGGCAAATTAATTGATCATAGAAGAGTGCTGAAGCAGGAGAATAATAAAGAAGGAGCAGCTACAAGGAGAATGTCAATTGGATCACTTTTGAGATGCCTTGTGCTTTGACCGAGACAGGAATGCACGAGTGTTTCCTTACATAAGAAGATTACAAAGAGAGAGGGAGAGAGAGAAAGAGAGAGAAGGTGCAAAGTGGGGGTGTATTTTTAGAAAAAAAATTTTTTTTTAGACAAACACAAGCGCTGCACATATTACTTTAGTTTTAAAATAATTTTCTATTCATTTACATTAATATACTTTTTTTCTCTCCAAAAGTAAGTCCTGATAACCTTTAAAGAGTAAATAACAAGATTAACTTTGCTCTAACCTGGTTAATCATCCACTGTAAAAAGATGCAACTCAGCCATGGCTCAACGTCCCAATTCTCAGGGCCTTTGAGAAGTTGGGCCACACCTTGTGATCTTCTATCTTACAGCTAAAAGGCTGCCAAAGCTGTAACAATGCAGATGTCCAGCCCATATCCGGGGGGGGAAAAATGTATTACACAGCACGTCTTACCAAACAGGTGTCCCTGCCTCCCTCCATGAATCCGGCGCACATCATGGTAGGAGTCAACACATTTCCATAAGACTGATGGCAGTCTGCTTGGTCAATGATGTTTACTGCAGCTTTCTGCAGCAAGTTGGTCAGTGAACCTGTGAAATGATAAGTGGATTATGTATTTTCACTGTGCACTGGCTGGAGACCAAAATAAAGTGTGTCATGAGCTACACCTCACACTTAATGCCTCTTTAAGAACTGGAAGGGATGACAGCCCGTCCAGCTGTTTTCTCACCTCACTGTTAGGATCTTTTGGTTTTGCTTTATTTGTATTTTGTTTTTCAGGTTTCATGTATTCATGCTTTGTTTTCTAGTTTAATTAAAGTTGCTTTTATTTTGCAAGAGAACATAACTGCCCAGCGCAGTAGGGAGTGGTAGTGCACCAATTAGTTATAGAAACAAGAAGAGAACATGGCTTAAAAGCACAGACACAAAGTAGAGTTAGTTTTGTGTTTTTCAGTGATGTCATACAGAGCCAGTCTCTCATTGGTCTACAGTTTCTTTACTCTTAATGAGCATGTTTTTTGGGTAAAAAATAGCTTGTTTTTGAAAAACATAGATGAAAACTGAGAAGAAGTTGTGTTTGACAAGTTTATCTAGTGGTTGCTTTCTGTCATCATTTGCACCCTAACAGCCAATCATAGTGATCTCTCCTACTGTGCCAGTTTTATAAGATAAACTGTTTGGAAAAAGATGCTGAAGGAATCTGACAATTCATATCACTCTGCTGTGTTTGGTTAGCTGGTTGGTTACTTAGAGGATGGTTTTTAGCTGTCTGCTTTGATTTAACACTGTGAAGTGCCCTACAGATGCACCACTTTAGGGCCGTCTGTTCTTTTTAGTTGGGGGCTGTAACATTTGGATCAGTGTGCCGCTTACCATAAGAGAATGTCCCAGATACTGCACAATACCTTCAAATACTCAACTTAAATACTGGCTTAAATCAAATCAGCATTGTACACGTTAAAACTCTGCAGGTTTCCTGGTGCATGATATACGTTTCCTACCATGTGCCAGGATCATCTAATGGCTGCGCTTCATTAACAAGAGGTGCTTTATCTATGTAAATAACTGTCTTATTTTCAATGTGATCAAATTTTCTGTTTTTGAGTTGCATGACAACCTAACCATGCACTAATGTTCTCATTTCCCCAGTAAATATTGTATTGTGTGAAATACTGTATCATGTGTATAGGTAGCCTTAACCTTTACTATTGTTTAAACTTATAATTTTTTTTTTTTATCAATGCTGACATTTTACACCTTCATCATGGATAACAGTTGAAAATTAGCGCTATAGCTAACACTGACACATTTACAGTCTCTTCTCTTGGAATCAGAGTATGTGTCAGTGTGAGTCTACAGTTTATCTCTCACCTCCTTCTCTCATGGATCCCCAACCTGCGATGTAGCACTCTGCATTCTTCAGGAAGTAATGCACCGGTGAGGGCAGACACACAGACTGGATGGTGTAGGACATGGGGGCTGGGACTGCAAGTTCCAGCAAAGCCACATCATGATCCATGTTGGTGCCATTGAATAATGGGTGGATGACCACCCTCTGGATGGGAATGACAAGGGCACCTACTCCAGATCGTAGCACAGATCCCAGGCTTACTACCCAGTTAGTTGGACTAGGATCGCTGTGGATAAGAGTTATGCATGAAAATTATTAAAGTACCATTCAAATTGTGATGGCTGTTTTTCCTAAATAAATGTATACCTCTTGAAGCAGTGCGCTGCAGCCAGTAACCACTTATTGTGAATGAGTGTGGCGCCACAACGGTGAAGTCTTTGGTACTGGAGACTGCCAATCCAGGGCCACTCTCCCCTGCGAGCCGTTATTCCACCTATTATTCTATGAGATCCCAGTGCAGGACGCATACCACAGTCTGTGGCACAAACACAACTCAAAACCATGTCCTTCAACACAAATATATAACATTCTTTTTCTACATTAACTCACCACAGTTTCTTTCATCAAGCTCGTTGGGGCAGTCAGGAACTTTGTCACACTCTGGGTTGACTTTGTTAATGCAGAAAGTGGAACTACACTGGTAGTTTCCACTGCAGTTCAAAGCTGAAATACATAACAAACAAACCAAGGATGCTGTAAGCGTTAAATTATGAATGAGCTCATAAATTTATGTTGCTCTAGGATGATATTACCAGGAGATGCTGGTACTGAAGAAACATTAATGGAAACAGTCTCAAGAGTCAGACCATAGGGCTCTATTTTTGCTGGTGGTAGCACAGAGGCAGCATACTGGATGGAGTCATGAACCAGACTGGGATCTGTGTGCTTTAGAATCCAGTTTCGAAGCTTGGTGACGCGGGAATAAACACCAGGCCTGTTGATCTGGGCACATCCCACACCCCAGCTCACCACCCCAGCCAAGAAGAACCTTCCCGGAGCCCCCTCACACACCAGAGGCCCTCCAGAGTCGCCCTGCACATAAAACACATAACCTTTGTTTTTCTAATCAAAAAGTTAATGGAACCTGAAAACCTTGGAAGTTTCATTTTTAGTGACGTGTAACTTAAGATTGTTTTAATAGCAGGTAATAAGTGTTTAATTACTGGAAGCTAATTTCTACAATCTTATAGCCTTTCCATCACTGAAGTGTAATGACATCCCTTCTGTCATTTAAAGCACATAAAACATTAGGTGGAGATCATCATATCAGACACTACATCCAGGGCCACTTTTAGGGTGGGAATAGTATTAATGTACAGTTTTGGCCCTATTTTTAGATTCACTGTAAAAAAAGGAAAGCCACATCATTGGTCTATAATTAAAAACTGTCTCAAGACAGGGAATCATTGTCAAAATATGTAACTGGATAGCTCATGCTATATAAAACCCCCCCACATCTGTTAGCTGTTTTCAGAGTGTGCACTGACCTGACATGAGTCCACCTTTCCCTGCAGGAATCCAGCGCACATCATGTTTTGAGAAATAGCACCTCTGTACACAGAAGATTTATTGCACTCCTTGGAGTCGAGGATTTTCACCACTGCTTTCTGCAGAGTGGAAGGCACTGCGACTGAACAAGAGAACAGTAGCACAGTACAAATTAATGTCTTATTTCTTCAAATTTCTTTAAAAGAGAGATTTTTTTTATTAAAGCAGCCCTCTTCTTGTATAACTCTACTGGTTATGCCAACCTAATTTCATCTGGTGTTCTCAAAGCCACCACCACTTGATATTCTTCCCTCTCACTTCTATTATGTTTTAAGTGTAATACCTTTATGTATATTTTTGCAGATTAAATGGCAAAATTTCACTAAGAACTCATGCCAGACAATTATTTACTTCAACCATTTCCTTGGGTATTAGTTTAAATCATCAATGATCTGTCAGCTGTCTCCAGTTTACTTTCCATAGTCATTCCTCTCAAACTGACTGCTGCTATTGACAAAACTTCTAACATACTTCTTAATCATTTCATACTAATATTTAACTTGCTTGGTTTCCATTTTACCTCTCTAGCCACACTCAGTTTGCACAACCCTCCCCAGTCATCTGTGTTGTTCCCCTTTGTTCTATCCTGAGACCCATCCATAATTTAGCTCTTTTCCCTTGGAAATACTAATTTTCCCTGCTATGCAGATGACACACAGCTCTACCTGTCCATCAAAACCACTTTTCACTTAGCAGAGATTAAAAGTGACAAAACTGAAATTTTTCTTTCTACAATAACAAAATATCGTAATTAATTACTTGTCATTGATAATTTTACAATCCGTCATTACCCCCTTAAGACTCTGAGTCTCTTTATTGTAATACTATGAATAACACTTTAATAAGAACTCATTCAGCTTATTTTCATCTCTGCACTACTAACCATCTGCCCATTTCTTTAACCCAACAGTATCACCACTTAAATAAGAAGAAGACCTTGCAGTGTAGCACACCATATGCTTGTTAGGTTTTCCCCTTTCTTTAGTGTGTTATAGCTTATTTACAGATGTAAAGATGATGTACATTTAAAAAGCCTACCTAAAAGAAAATACTGCATTTAGTTAATAAATAAAATCTAATAACCATCTCTAAGTCTGCCAATCAGCTCCTTTCTGCTTTACATTACTTGTGATTGCCGCTGATGTGTATGTATGCATGCAGACTCACAACTAAACTGGTTGAGAGCGCCCCATCCAGACACCATGCAGCTCTGACCAGGAGCAAAAACATGAGATAGAGAGGGTATGCAGATAGGTTGGATGTATGAGCTGAAGGTGAGAGGGGTCTCCAGCTCTAGCACAGTCACATCATTGTTGGTGGTCATGGGGTCGTAGTCTGGAGACACAATTATCGACTTGATGTTAACTACTTTGGACTCTGACTCCTCACCGCTGACCAGGTTTGCCCCAACTAGGGCTGTCCACTCTCTGGGGTCATTGTCTCTAAAAGAAGTAAAGAAACAAATTAGAGTATATTTATAGGAGCAATAATATAGATGACATCAATCCCAGTGCAATAAATGTAAATGTTTTTCTTTTGTCTTTGATTATTTAACTTTTGGCAGACATATCAGCTATTTTCACCCCCACAATATTAAACATATTCTGACTTCTAATTGCAGTTTTGGAGGCACCAGAACTGTGTTATTTAATTCTAAACATTAGAAATCCTAGATATTACCTATTTGATAGCACATTGTGTGGAAATCAAATAGGGCACCATCTATTTCTCAAAAGCTTCAAGATGTCCTCATAACATAGTTGTAAAAAAGAAAGAAAATATAGAGAGAAAATTGCCCCATTCTCTGCCTACCTCTCAAAGCAGTGTGCTGCACTGACTAGCCAGCGCTCGTTAATGACAGAGGCTCCGCAGGTGTGGTGTTTTTGGAACCTCAGACTGACCTGCCAAGGCAGCTCCCCTTGCCGAGCATCCTCACCACCCACCACCCGACTCCCCATGGCAGGTCGTGTACCACAGGCTGAGAGAGATCACACGAGTTTGGGTGGATCAAATGAATAAATAAAGGTGAGCAGCAAATGTTAGTGTAGTCAGCTGCAACTTGTAGAAACTACATGCTCAATATCAAAAGAGGAGAGAAAGGAATGCTAAAGAATCATTTACCACAATGAGCTTCATCAGATTCGTCTGCACAGTCTGGGATGAAATCACACTCGGGATTTATTTTAGTGACACACTCACCGTTGTCACAGGCGAAAGCATTTTCAGGACACCTGGCTAGAAGGTCCAAGAATTTTAGCGTCATATAAAATCAGTAATAAATTATGATATTTGAAAAATAAATCATAATAATACAGAAGTCCAAGCCAGGTATAAGCAATTTAATACTGGGATAAATCAACATTTAAAATCAATTACATTTCCTGAAAAATAAATTATTTTAAACTAAATAAAGAATAACCATCACTTTGTCATTGTGTAACTACAATGAAATTGAAGGAGGCAATCCTTTAAGTTGCATGATTTAAAAAAGCATACCAGACAATTTAAAAACAACACTATTATAAATAATATGATTACACACACATCCCATATATTCGCACAGGCATTTACTTCCACGTGTGTATTGTTGCACAGTACACAATCCCTGAGGCAATTGTTTTTAAAGTGTGTTGAGTCCTGTTACTATTTTTGCATAGAAACTGTTCTTTAGTCTGCTAAATGCTACTTTGTGCAGCTCTGTAGATTCATGGCTCTGATTCAATGCACTTTAGATAATATTAGAGAGACAGCCACAGAATAATGTGCATTTAATGAGTCATGTCAAATTTGCTCCAATATGAATATTGTAACCCTAAATTCTATTCAGTTGTAAAGAAAAATTGATGCATGTTCACTCACCTATCGGATCATCTCCGATTGCATAAAATGACTTCCCGCTGGCTCCTGCAGAAATGGAGGAAAAGAATTATGATGGTTGTGGAAAATTGTCTATTTTTTGTCTCTAGCACTCTTCTAGTGCCACAGACAGGTATATGATGATAACGCAGTTTTACTACCTAATAGGAAGACAGCGCTTATCTCTCCGAACCCCGGCACCTCCAGTGGTTTCCCGTTCATTTCTGAGCTGAGTCCTGCTCTCAGCAGGTCCAAAACAAAGTTTTCTGAATACTGCTGGATTTTAGACACCCTGAAGACCAGTCTAAACGTTACCATCACATCGCCATTAATGTTACTGGGAAGACAGGAAAATCATAATGTTAGTGTCATTCTCTAGACATTTTAATGGGCTAAATGAGCTCATTTCAGTGTCCACTCACCCATAGGCAACAATGCTGCAGTCATCATAGTGATTTGATATAGATGAGGCAATGAAGATATTTTTAATCTAAAAGAGACTTTAGAGTTTAATATTTGTTTTGTGAGAAATTGTGTGATTTTATAATGTTGCAAATCAGCACTCACCTTGGATTTTAAAGCTGAGGAAAGTATCATGAAGAAACCAGAGTTCTCATCCTGTAGATCAGGACTATACTTCAGACCATTCAGCTCCACCGTCTCCATAAAATAATGTGGCTCCTGCACAGAGTATGCTAGCAATGAAAGAGGAAAAAGGTCAGCTCTCAAAGAGCAAATATAAGGAAACAAAAGTTGACTTGATCAGTTAAACCTTATAAAGTGGATTAAATCATCTACATAATTATTTGATTTGAAGTATTGAATGTGGTGAGGAGTGTAATGTTACTATGTGCAAACTCACCTATAAGAAGGCCTACAAGGATGCCTATAATAAGAAAGAAGAGGAGGCAAGCTATAATGGCACTCCTGTAGCAGGCTGGGCTGCAAGGAGCAGAGGATGTCCCTGAAGAGGACCACGACCCTCCTCCTCCATCCTTCTTTACATCCATGTTAGACTCACAAAACTCACAGCTCACATTCAAATGTCTTCGGTATCATAACTTGTGACACACAAAATGACCCAGATCTGGTGGAAATAAAACAATAACTGTTCTGTGAGTTGCTGCATTCTCCCCAGCATCAAACTCTTAAAGCCACTCTGTAACGTGACAGATTTCATCAGTCATACTTTGATCTCCAGGTTTTGAGGTTAAAAACTAATATGAAGAACCTATAGTAATGGTCCAATTGTCCAGTTCCACGTGGGTGGAAAGTCTTAGCTCAAGGACCAGTGACATCCAGCGGTGAAAAGGCAGATTGAAACCAGTACCATTTAAAAAGATCATTGGAGCAATGACTGTACCTAACTAGGACTGAATATATTGCATTTCTACCTAAACTGAAACTTCTTTATGATGAGCAGCCACATAGTTCAGTACAAGTACTTGATTTGTATTGACACACATTCTTTTAAGAAATTGAACTAATAAACATGTTTTTTGTAAAGAAATTTATTTTGAAAACAAACAAAATATTTGTACAAAACATAAATATATTTTGTCAGGTTGTCTGTAAACAGAATAAACTTGTAATTTGATCAGGGGTTATGCCTGACATAAGAATATAATCTTTTTTTTCTTTTTCTTTTTTTTTACATTAGCATTAAACTTACGTGTCGGTCTCAAGAGTGAAAAATGTGTCAAAATTAAATGAAAAAAAAAAAACATTATCTCCTTAAGGAAATCATAACTTTTAAAATAAGAAAATGACATGCAAATATCGTTAAAATCTATGAGATAAAACTATTTTGTAATGCTGAACTGGCCCATAAAGACCCCAAATAACAGTACGCATAGGCTATATAGTTTAAGATACCCACATGGCTGGAAAACTAAAACAAAAAACAAGTTTACCGAACAAACATGCATTATCTAGGAATTTTTGTGCTCGCATTAAAAATTCATATCGAGATTTGGGGATTAGAGTTAAAAACGTCTAGCAACAGTTCGCAGGTTGAGGTTGCGTTTAGGTGAGCGTAAAAGACACCGAGGAGGCCATGATGCTTGGCAATCACCAGCCAGATGTGGGGGGGAAAGGTTACATAACAACTTTTGAATTTCAGCGTAACTGTGCGCTGAGGATGTTACTCCACTCATGCTCTCTTCACGAGCACCTCGGTGTGAAGCGGTAAACAAATCACGCTGTATTCTGTGAATGAAGTTAAGCGCACTCACCTGTCTCCTCTGTCATTGCTCTGAGCGTTGACACTAGACGAGACTGTGCAGCTTCAGCGGTCAAAAGAGGCAGAAACACGGCTGGAAAACGAGGCGAAGGGGCAAAGAGGTCCGCTATTTGTTCTACCTGAGCAGGGGCGTGCCGTGCCCTTCCCGCAGGTAACTCACTCTTTGTGTTTGCTTTGAAAAGTCCACTTTAGCCTCAGAAATCCCCGGTCCATCCGTGTTGATCCTTTTGGTCACACCCCAATGTGCACAGGCGTTTGTCCTGTCACCTTAAAGCTCTAATAGTCTCCAAGTTAACATCAGACACCAATTAAGCCGTCATTATTCCAAAAATGAATGATTAGAAAATAGTATAGTAACACCTCTGCAGCTCTACAGTGGAACTCTGTACTCCCTCTAATGGGCTACCTCCTTGTGCTCCATTGACACAGTGACTGGGCAGCAGAGGAGGGGCGAAGCCTCCTGCAAGCCTTTTTATTTCTGAGTTTACAACTCCTGGCATCAGTCCTTTCACCAGGATTAAAGCTCTAAACAGATGAAGGGGGCGTTCTGTGACCTGCATAACCCTTCCAACTCACTCTCCTCTTTAGATTTTATTCACAATTAATAACATATTTAAATGGACAAATTTGTGTTTTAAGGAAAGGTTTGACAGCAGCCCTTCTCAAAGCATCTAAATTTATTTTCAGCTACATAAATAAATAAATAATACAGATGTTTATCTAAAGTCATGAGCTACACTAAACCCCTCCTACCATTCTCCAAAAGAACAATCCAAAGATAAATTAGTACAGTCATACAATTTCTCCACCCTGCTTAATGTACTTCTGACTTAAAGCAGTTCATAACACAAATGTCTCTTTGTGAGTGTGCACACAGGCTTGAATGGCTTATCTTCAAACACAGAAACTCCCTTTATTCCTTTAAACACTTTCAAAGATCACAAACAAATTCTTCCATTACTGCATGAGAAAGAGGATGGTGCTGTATCCAGTTCAGTGGCCAGTCGACAGATCACTGACTGCTCACACGGGCCAGTAGTTACAACCAGCAGATAGATGAGACCTTTCTCAGGTGATAACAATTGTTCTCTCTTTTTGGCTGGCGGAGTTTGACAGCAATGACTCTTAGCTGTTGGAAAAACAGACGTTACTGTCAAGAAGCAGGTGGACAGCCAACAAGCAGCTAGCCTGGTTCAACTTTCATGGTTCTTCATTTTCTAATTTTGCCTTCATCCTTGAAGGTTTTGCCTTAAACTTGGAGCGTTGATAGATTCCGTTTGTTCAATAACCACATCAAAGCTGTCACCAAGGCAGCTTTTTAAAAACAAAAACAAAAAAAAACAGATTTAAAAGTTTAGGCTCCCCAAAAGACCAACAGAAACTCATTCATGCATTCATCTCCAATAGACTGGATTACAGTAATGGTCTTTTAACAGGACTTCCCAAGAAGAGCATTAAACATCTGCAGCTCATCCAGAATGCTGCTACTCGAGTTTTAACCAGGACTAAGAGATATCACACCAGCTTTAAAATTTGGAGATTTTTAAAGCATTTCTGATAGTTTACAGTTCCCAGAATGGGATAGGACCAGAACACTCGAGTCAGCTAATTCCAGACCAGAGTCCAGACTAAACATGGAGAAAGGAGCATTTAGCCGTTATGCTGCAAACAACTGGAACAAATTTCCAGTGGAGGTTAAACTTTCACCAATTGCTGACACTTTTAAACAGGTTAAAAACATTTCTGTTTTAATCACTTTAATTCTTGCATATCCTTTTAATTATAGCTCAATAAGATTATTTTTTGTGCTTTTTAATGCCTTTTCTGCACCCTGCTGTATTGCTTTTGTTTTATGTAAAACACTTTGAATTGTCTTGTATATGTAATGTGCTATACAAATGGTCCTGTTTCTCCAGTCCTCCTGTTTTCTACTGTGTACAGGTTCAATAGAAAAAACAACTTATAAAGACCAGCATAGCCTTTTTTCCCCCCTTTATTTTCTTATCAAAAACAAATAGGAAAATATTTACTCATTACATCTAAAAAGAACATTTCACTGTTAACACACAATCTTTTTACAACACAAATCTTTTTACTATTTGCATGACAAAAATAAAAGTGAAGCACATTTGAACTTTTACTTTGCTGATACTTCTTAACTCAAGACAACAGCTTTGTTAAAAAGAACAAAAAAATGTACTGTAATCAAAACAAAATTACAAATGAAAGTACAGGAAAAGACCCCAATAAAAAAAAACCCCAAAAACAAACAAACACTGGTCTCATATCAGCCGTAGATAGTTAACCATCCTGCTGCTGTATGAAAGGATTTGGTATGGCCTCCATGCCATCCTGGGGACAGATTAGCACAACAGAGGTTCCTCTGCAGACCACCAGCCCCAGCTGTCTGGTGTCTTCGGTCAGCTTCAGCTGATCGTCTGGATCTGAAAAGAGATAAAGTTAATTGTTAGAATTGTCACGATGCATCCAGTAAAAGGAATGTTAATAAAAAAAACAAACAAAAAAAACTTTTAATTTTCTCTTCTTGGTGTTTTACCATAAAGTGATCGTCTACCAGAAACTGGACTGCTAAAAACAAACAAGCATGAGGCAAACAAACAACACGCCTGGATTTCGTTTCTGATTAGCACACCTCTTCGTCTGCAGCTGTAATTAATCCATTAAAGCACCCTGTCTGTCATTGGCATTTGCATGCTGTCGGCTTTTATACAGAGAGTAACAGCCGCAGACCAGAGAGAGAGAACAGGCTGAGTGGCCGTCTAATCAGTTTCTGCCAGACAATCACTTTATGGCACAACACCGGAAAACTAACAGCCTGATGCACATTTTCTGTTAGGTGTCATTTTAAAGGCTTGCTTCAGATTTGCTTAACAGCTAAATGGAAATGTGTAGTAAATATGAGGATCATAAACTCTGGACCTCTTGGTCTAGAAACCTGCAGGACACTGGCACAGAAGTTTGGAGCTGGCGATTCCCTACTTTAGATATTACTATTCATGTTATATTTCCACAACACCTGGTTTAAATGAATGAGCAGGCTGTTACCAAGTTCTGGATAAGCCTGTTATTGAGCCAGAATTGTTAAAACAACAGACAAAAACAGGAACAATTTAGAGCAGGGGTCTCCAACTCCAGTCCTCATGAGCTACTGTCCTGCAGGTTTTAGATGTCTCCTACTACAACACACCTCTGCACAAGCCTGGTAATGACCCAGTGATTTGAGTCAGGTGTGTTTCATCAGGGTAGAACCCAAAACCTTAAGGACAGTAGCCCACGAGGACCGGAGTTGGAGATCCCTGATGTAGAGTGTGACAAGATGATCAGGATGGGAAAATCGTGCTCTACAAGCTATGAATCTATAGTATTCCATGCCATTTCACCTCAGTTTGCAGTATAATAATATTCATACATAAAGGAAAAATAGTTTTTCCATCAATGATTGTGTTACAGCGAGCCTTGTTTTTGGTGATTATATATATATATATATATATATATATATAAAAATCTCCACTTACCACGCATATATTCGATTGTTCCGTCCAGTACCAGGTTCAACAGCGGATCAAACCCTTTCAGGACACCACTAGCTGAAGGGGGAAATGCTCAGTGTCAACTTTTCACCAGATAGGATCAATTAAATAACTTCATATACGAGTCCCCTGGCTAGCTAAATAGGCTAGTAACTTACTAGCACCATTACACATACCTTCTCGTCCTCCTTGAAACTTTACACGAATCGGCTTGTCAATATATTTGGACAAGTCGAAGATGCTCTCCTTCTTCTTCTTTTCTTTATCCTGCACACAAAAAAGTGCACGTTGTGTTTAGGTCACATGCAAGCTAACCGCTCGCAAACACTTAGCATGAGCTTCACTTAGCTTACCAAGTTAGTAAATGTACAAAAATGATTTGAAAAACACACTTTCCATTTCAGGTGATATTTATAATGTTAATAATATATTCGAGACAGTATTTAGGTATAAAAACAAAAAGGAAGAGACTATGAACTCACCGCCATGTTAGTTGTATGAAACGGAAGTTAAACTTTGACCCCAGAGATGTCCAACCAATCACATCCTTAAGCACATGAGGCTGACGTAATATCCGTTTCCTCTTTCAATTTTTTTTTATTAAGTATCTTATTTACTCAAATTAATGTTTATTAAGGATTTTTAATTAAATCCCACTTAACAAATTCCTGCCACCTGATGATTCATGTAGCTTCTATTTTTCTGGCTTATTTTCTCACTTGTTTTGGAGGAAGTCAGTCAGAGTCTATTAATACACTTAAGCTGAACACCAGTTGGTATTTTGTAAACCAGAAGGGGAAGAGGGCAGAACACATTTAATGTGGTTATTTGCTGTGACATGGCCTGCAAAGCTAACACTGAGCTGAAACCTCAGGAGCAAAAATTCACACTTTTTTCTGATCCAGTAAACAAAACTGAGGAAGATGAAACTGCTTTACAAGTTAATGATTCCGAACCTGATCTAATCCCTGATATTGTCCTACAAGTAGAAGAAGAGAGATTTTTTGTCAACCGTCAACATTTGGCTCTACAGAGTTCTTACTTCAGGGCTCTCTTCTTTGGCTGTGGCGTGGAGAGCAACCAAAGACAAATAGAGATAAGAGGTGTGGGTTTGCAACAATTCAAGGTCTTGATGGAATACAGTAGAACATGCAGCCTAGCTTTGGACAGAGAAAACGTTCTGGGGATCCTTGAGACGGCAGACTTTTTACAACTGGAGCGAGCCAGACTGTTGTGCTGCAAGTTCCTAGAGCGTGAACTGCACCTCAGTAACTGCTTGGGAATGATGACCTATGCCTGGCAGCTGGGGTGCACTCAACTGTACACAGCAGCACGACAGGTGGTGCTCACACACTTCTCTGCAATCTCTGCTGAAGAGGATTTCTTGTTCCTTTCCAAGGAGACAATAACAGATCTACTTGCCAGTGATGACCTGGCCATCCATACAGATGATGTGGCCCTGGAAGCAACCCTGTGGTGGACCTCATTTGACTCTAAACGAGAGAAACATTTCTTGGATCTCGTAGAGCTGGTGAGGCCCGAGTCTCTCTCTTTATCATTTATCACTGAACTTTTGACCAGAATGAAAAGCTCTGACCCTCGAGCCAGGCTCATAAGCAAGCTGAATGAACATTTCCCACTATCTTGGTCAGTGGGGAGGTCAATAAGGAGGATCAGGGCCAAAGAGACCCTCTATGTCCTTGGTGGGCCTCATGATCAAGAACAACAGGCACTGTATCAGTTTCACCCTCTGAGTGGTAGATGGCAGAGCTGTGCACCACTACAGAGGAAGAACTTAACTCAGTACTCTGTTGCTGCAGTAGGTAATGTGTGTAAATAATATGCTTGTTGTGATGAGGATAGTAATGAAACTTATAAATACAGGGCACTGAATGTCTGCAGGCTATAAATACAGGTTTTTATCAGTCATTTAATTGATTATTATTTATTATTAAGTTATTGATTTTTAAATTAAATGCAAGATTTTTTAAACATTCTGCTATTAGTCGATATCTTATAACATGAAATCTTATTTATTTTCTCATCATTTAGGAGGCAATGTGGTTGTGACAGGTGGCTACTTCCGGGATGTGTTGTGGTTCAGCGTGGACTGGGTCAAAATATATAAATGTGGGAACCAGCGCTGGGTCGATGGGCCAGCTCTGCAGAAATCCAGACATAGTCACTGCTCCATAGGGATGAATTCAGCTCTGTATGTCCTAGGTGGCTGTATGGACAAAGGTCTTGTGGCTGATGTAGAAATGCTGGTCCTAGGGTCAGAAGAGGGCTGGAAGGAAGTGAGGCCCATGGTTACTGCAGTGGAGAGGGCAGCCACTGCTGCTCTGGGGTCATGTGTCTACGTAGCATGTGGCCTGGATGAAAATGGGGAGGCTTATGCTGGAATTCAGAGGTATATGGTAGAAGAGGATCAGTGGGATGTGGTATCTTATTCTCCATTTCCACGGTGAGTGAATAATCAACAATGCACAATTCCTCAACTTGTCTTTATGATCTTGTCAAAATGAAATGGTTTCATGATGATAGCCAAATTAAAAATTAAACAGAAAGGTTAATCTGTTCTGCTATTTTCTAGCTATGACCTGGTTGCTACTGAGCTCAATGGTGCCCTCTACTTGTTCGGAGGTCAAGCCTTGCGTTTTGACATGGAGACGGATGAGTGGACTTTACTAGAAGAGGACTGCTTGGACAGAAAGTTCTTCTGTGGTTGCACCACAGTCACCGGACAGATCTACCTGGTCAGTGAGAGGAAGAGTAACAAAGCATTCCCCAACATGGTGCTGCTGGACCCTTATATAGACACTTGTATTGAGATAAACGATGCCATTCCCTGCCCTGTGCCCCTCAGGGGATGCATCACCATGAGAATGGTCACATGATGTGATGCAGCTTATAGTTTTATTTGTTTATGTGCATCACAGATGCCTCAAACAGAGCATTTTATTTGTGTGAAGTTTAAAAATTAGACAGTTTTCTTTAAAAAACTAAACAAAACTGAACATAGACACTGAGCTAATTTATTAAATATGAGATGTTTATTAAAAGTTTTCAACGGGCCACACAAGATACAAGACACCCATGTGCACTCATTGTGGAACAGTCAAGTGAACACTGACAGCAGTCAGTCACTTTAAAGAGCTCCCATTAGCAAACTGTAGAATGTCATGAAAATGAATGATATAATGGTATTTTGAACAGTATTTCTGTTTTCTACAGCAAAACAGGCCATAATCTGTGTTTTCCACTCTGCTCCAGGATGTAGGAAATGTACTCTACATACTATTTTGTTGCCAGTAAATTACATAAAGCCGGTCCAGTTATATTAAAATATCAGCAGATAAAAAAAAAAAAATTTTTAAAAAAGGGTTCATTCTCTGCTTTAATTTTAGTAAGAGTTATTTTTGCATTTGTATGACAAAGCATTTTATAGTAGTTAGGTCTAAACTTTCTTACAAATACCCATTTGTGTGCACCGGCTACATGGCTTATCCAGGATACCTTGGGAACCAGCACAAGTCATTTTGCATCTTTTCCCCCGTGTTTGTCCAATAAAAGTAACTGAAGTATCACACGCTATTTATGCTCAGTGCTTTAGACAGAAT
Source organism: Rhadinocentrus ornatus (assembly GCA_037177495.1). Classification (NCBI taxonomy): domain Eukaryota; kingdom Metazoa; phylum Chordata; class Actinopteri; order Atheriniformes; family Melanotaeniidae; genus Rhadinocentrus; species Rhadinocentrus ornatus. Next base: position 17,768,375 of record JBAMHW010000016.1, on the reverse strand, counting down.
AAAGCAAAAACTGCAGCCTAAGGCAAAAAACACAGAAGCAAACTTTACCAAAAACCTACTTGTGAAAGTCATGCCATCTGTGACAATGATATAACGAGTAGGAAAAAGACAGTTCAAGTCTGTACTTCTAGCAGCAGTACAGTTTTGGATTAAAGGCCCGTATCCTGTCAGACGTGGTGTCAACATAAAAAGGTTATGCGCTTCTTGGTACACCGGAGGGCGCCATATCTATCATAGAGAGTAACCTTCAAAGACCTGAATCAAATCTCACTAAAAAATAGAACTGTAAGTTTGCTACGAAGCTTCTGCAGTAGCATTTTGAACTTTGCCACAGAATAAAAAAGAATTATTGTATAAGTGGTTTATCAACAAATTACTACAATCAATATTTTAAATAATCTTTATACACTGAACTAGAACTTTGGGGGTAAACGAGTAATAAATTATAGTCTCAAATTTGTTCTTTTTAAATGTTATAAAAAAAATAAAAAAAACAACTTAAACAATTACTTTCCTCATATACAAAACACTACAATACAATTAAAATAAGCAGCATAAATACAAAATCTGCACAAATTCCAACTAGACATTACAGACATTGTCCCCTTTTTTTTTTACCCAAATTTACTTTTACTTTTACAAGTGGTATGATGGTGTTTCCTCCTAACTGCACACTGGCTGTGAAAATCAACAATCATCTGTGCTTGTATGCCCTATTTTTTAAGTAAAGCAGGATGAAAACCTACCATGACCTGAAATTATCAATGAATAATGTTGGATGCACAAAAACTGCATGTGTGCATGAATCATGGCAGAAATTAGTTTGTTTCCAGGAAGCTGAAGCGGGTGCTGCTATTTTTCCAGTGAGACTTGGTGGCTGTAAGAGGAGCTGTTCCACTATCTGGCTTTAGGCATTCTGCAGTTTATATTCCTCTGGTTGGTCAGATTGTTTAGGACACAGTTGTTAGCCAGCGATGCCAGTTTAGAGTTGATTGTCCCCTTCTTTTTGTCCCAGCTACACTCCTCCCCTTCTTCCTCAGGCCCGTCCTCTTCATCATTGTCATCCTCTTCACTCTCTTGATCGCTGCGTTCATCACGCTCAACCTATGGATAAAAACTTTATGGTTATGATCACTTCTACTCCTCCTCTCCTGTCAAACAGCTTACAAAATACTCACTTTGCCCATGAAGACAAACTTGTATACCATGCGCAGGATGAGGTAGGCCCAGAATATGTGAAGTGCTTGTAGCACTAACAGCAGAGCATTGAAGAAGTAATAACCAAAGAAAGGCTGGAAGAACTCTAGAGACACCACCAGGGTTGTGTGAACCACTCTGGAAAACAGTGTCAAGCACAAAATCAGAGCTACTAAGGATACAGATTACTTCCTTCTCTTCTTTAGACTTTTTTCCTGGCTATACATACTGACAGTAGTTAACTTCAAATTAAAAAATGGCATGATGAACACTGTCTGCAACCTGAATTCATCAAAAAAAAGTTCAATTTATACACTACATTTGTTTTAGCCATCATCTATGTACTAATAACAGCCTGTTTAGAATAAGCAAAACACATCTAATTAATCAGTTTAGAGCCAACATACCTGCCAGGAAACACCACCAATCTTGTAACCAGGAAAACCAAGGCAAAAACGACAAACAGCGAGTCACATGTCTTCGTCCACACTGCATAATGAAACATCTTGGCAGACTTGCCAACAAAAGGCAGATAAAAATAATTTTCAGTTTTTAATATTTGCAGAACCAACCAGAAAGTTAATAGATCAATTCCAGACTTCCCCTGACAAAATGCCTAAATGTCCTTGGGCACTGAACCCCACGTTGCCCCCAATGTGTCTGTCGGGGTATGAATGTGTGAGAAAGGAGAAAGCACTTAGTAGATAACCATAGTATGTATTTAAAGACCATTGGGTGGTCATCATGACTAGAAAAGTGCTATATAAGTATTCTCCATTTACTATTGACTAAAGAACAGTGGGCTGCCATATTTTGGCACATGGGGAGCAGCTAGGAGGTTAAGGGCCTTGCTCAGAGGTTCAGTGTTCACCTATTTTAACACACTAGGGACTTGAACACAAGTCCTCCAGACCCAAGCCCACCTCTAGCCCTTTCTTCAAAAAAAGGGACTGACTGATTGATTGATTGATTGATCTTGCTTCTCCTATTAGGCCTCAGTATGACTTTGATGCTGCACCCTGAGGCTGGCAGCCAGTCTATGGTGTACCCTGCCTTGTAGTTGATGCTGGGATCGGCTCCAGTCTACCCAGCAACCCTGCAGTAGAATATAGACAATGGATGGATGGATGGAAGCATCATGTGGAACACATACAGTCCATGTAGACACATCAGAAAGCTCCTTTAGGTTTAAGCTTCAGAAGGGCTGAAGGAAATGTAAGCTTGTGTGGGCACACTTTGCTTTCATCAAGCAACTGAATATGCACCCGGCCATTTTCTATACCTGCATTTTTTAAATGTAGGGTTGTGGGTGGCTGGAGCCTATCCTAGCTACTATTGGGTGAGAGGCAGGGTACACCCTGGAGGTTTCCAGTCCATCACAGGCAATTGAATCCAGAAAAGCCAAATTTCTGCCACATTAAAAATAACAAAAAAAAATAGGGCTGTCAGTAGTGCAGTTTTTGGACCCTTAACTGTAATCAACTGCAAATATTTAACTAATTTAGTCACTGAGAGAAATACCCCAGAAAGACACAAATTTGTAGGGGCTCCGATTTTTGTAACTGCAGTATCAAATGCTCAGATCACCATGATGTGATTTAGGCAATTTTCAAATTAGTTAAAAGTAACAAATCAAACCAGTATAATTGCACATTTAGATTAGATAAGACAGACATTTATTCATCCCTCATTGGAGAAATTCAGTGCTGCAGACAGCTGTACATGGTACCCGCACTATACAAAGAATCAAAGATAAAAACACTCCCATCTGTATATACACATATACATAGAAATAACAACAGTGTAAAAAAGAAAAGAAATGTTATAAATACTGTGCTAAATGCCATGTAGAAAAGCAGCGTGATTAAACAAACAAATAGGTATAAATATGTACAGGTGGGAATTTTATAAGGGAAAATTACTAGATTTATTATGACCAAAGCACAATGATGAGCTAAATGTGTGTGTGGGTGGATAATCAGCTCTGCTGGGAGCAGGCCTGATAATGAAGTCTGACGGCAGAGTTACAGTATGTGCAAACAGCCCATTTAAAGGCTTTCACAGCTACTGTTGAACAGTGGATGCAGAGGAAGAACTGCATGCTGAGATAAGACCCTGCTGCTGCAGGATACTGCTTCCAGCCATCCAAAACGCTTTTCCAAAAACTACCTTTAAAACTGGGTGTTTTATTGTTGAGGAAGGATAATTAAATGGAACCATGACATTCGTTGCTGTATATGCATGTTGACAGACACGATATACCCTTCACAAATTTCAACTTAATGAATACTTAAGAAATACAAACACAATAAAGAAATATCCAAATAGCTCAGGTTCAGTCCTGTGATAAATGAGAGGTTTTTAAACCTTTTAAATGTGTATAAAATTCAAGCTAATGCCCAGAAACAAAACCTACATCACACTGCCATCATGACTCTTATCACAGGCCAGACATCACACAGTCACACCCAATGTTACATGACTAGCTCTACATTTTTCCTCCTGTCTGAGATGACACTGATGACCTTGATTTACAGATGTTATCAGTGACACGTGCCACCCAGAAAAATCAGTCTCATGAAACCAAGGACAATGTACAATGGTTTCTGTCTGGGTGACTTACAGGTAAAACTTTGCAGATTCAAAGGGTATTTCAGAGGGATTTTTGGTATGACCATGGGACACAATGTTTTTCTGTGTTCTGCTCATGACACATTAGAAGGAAGCTTATGATGTAAGAAAGCACAAAGACATTTTCCAAAAAATGAATGATTCAAGTTTCTTATGACCTTTGAGCAGCATTTGGTAACCAGAGTAACATTTCCACAGCTTTCACTGCACCTCATTTTCTCCTTTCATTTACTTTAGAAAATGAAACGGCTGCTTCATTACTCCTCTAAAATGTATTTACAATAACTGAACGGGGGAGATGGAAAGAAAAATAGGTTTTCTGCAAGTAAAACTGAGTGATTGAACTGCCATTTGAATAAAGGTGTGGTGCTTTACCTCGAGGAGGAAGTCAGAAGAATCATGCACCAGCATCACCAGTGTACCAACCCTCACATAGTTGGCACAATAGGAGAAACCAAGGAGAAATATGGTGGCAATATGATGAATTACCTGCTCCTTGAAATCCTATCAACCAATGCACAGAGCACACAATATAGAGAAGTTGTAAAATATCACTAACAAAAGTGCACCAGCAATCCAAATACAGGAAATGCACCTTTACATAGATTCTCCTGAGCTGCAAGCTTTGAAAATAACACCTTAATTGGAAAGCTGATACCATGGCCAGCATTTCACAAAATGTCTTGAATACAGAAACATGCATATGAAACAAAAACAATGAATATTTCCTGTGAATTATGCATGAATCTAGGTAAAGGTTGAGAATGTGACTGCTTTAATTCACATTTGTCACTGTTGAGTTTCTTTAGAAAGATTTTCAAACTCTTATATTTTACTCTCAAATGGATTTAAATATTTGCTAATCAAAGCTTATAAAACCTGTAAACAAGAGCTGTAATATCCGATAATCCAGATCATAATCTGTACAAACTTCAGTCGGTCTGGAGAAAAACATTCAGATTAAACTGTGCATAAAAAAAGTTGAAAACAGGATATATTTTCTTTTTTTTAGTAGTGCTGGTCAGATGTACATCAGTCAAACTCATACTCACTTTTCGCTTGACATCCACAGAGACACACAGCAACAGGGACAAATAGAAACTCATCTCCAATATATAATACCAGTAGTGAGTGTCAGCAACAGGCTGAAGATTGAGAGGAAGAGCATAACAATAAGAAAACATTAACATTTAGTGTATTAAAAATGGCCATTTTAAACATTAGCTTTTCTAAGCTGTCAGAGGAAGATCTAGAAATGCTCTGCATAAAGATACAAACTCCCCAACTCCAAGCAGCTCAAGAATTACAACATTAGCACTGATATGAGGGTCCTATCTTGAATGTTTGCTGAGAAAAGACGGGATAGTAAAGAGTGGGGGTTGAAAGTAATGGGGTCCCCCAAAAGAGTCCTTTGTCCTACAGCTTCCTAGGATTCCCCACTGCACAGCATTTGTTGCTCAGCTGCATGATTTATGTGAGAAAAAGAATCAAAATCGAGCTGAAAAGAAAAGCTGGAAAATGCCTTCTTAAGTCCCACTCTGCTCTGAAAAATAGGACATATTTTACTGAAGGAAGTTGTGCCCTGCTATCTCAAATGAAAACAGTTGCAGAAAACACAACTCTCAGTATTTGCAACGGCACAATGGTAGGAAGTGGATTGAGGTTTTTGACTCATAAAAAAACATCTTTTACTGCCATAAGCCTTCAGAAAAGGAAATAGTCTGGAGCAGTACAGCTTACAAGAGCTGTAATCAGTCATGCTGCTGATACAGAGAGCTGCTGATTTAATTTTCCCTATTCTAGTGTTTTCTATTAGGAAGGCTGGCTTCCAGAGAGGAATGCCGACACGCAGACGATCCCTAGCTGTCATCAGTATATGGCAGAGATATTAGTTTTCAAACTGACGAAGAAAAAAAAAAAACATGCTTAATCTTCTCTGCTAATGCCAAACAGCTCATTCTGCTATTGACTCTAGTTTGGTGTTGTCTACTAAATTGGATGACTGAAGTCTGAAGAAACATGACAAATAGGTAATTTAACAATTTAATAATTTAACAAAAACGAGCATCAGCTCATGTCGAAGAACTACACACAACCACAACAGCCTGGCACCTCCTCATACTGGTCACAAGCCTGGTCACATACTGCTGTGGGATGGCATCCCATTCTTCTACCAGTATTTGCCTCATGTCAGCCAGTGTGGTTGTGTTGGTCACTTTGGGACTAACAGCATGTCCAGGCTGATCCCACAAGTGTTTAATGGGGTAGAAGTCAAAACTACAAGCAGGTCATTCCATCTTCTCCACTCCTGAATTATGGAGTAGTCTCTGATAAACCCTGCTATATGGATCTCACACTGTGGAGATATAGGATGGCCACTTGTTGCAGAATCTCCTCTTAATATATCTCTGCATTAACACTGTCTCCAATCATGACAAGACATACCTTTCTAGTGAGGAAGACGCTGTCCAACACCATCTCACTGCCTCCACTAAAAGCTGTTTACCCTCTCAATCAGCCTGCTATAGGCAGAGAAGATTTGGCAAGTGTACATGCTTAACTCTGCTGCTCATCCCACAAATGGATTTTCCTTACAAATGTGGCTCCATTTAAAAAGGAAATTAACGTGATTTCCATGCCAGGAGTCATTGTTACAATGAAGAAACAATCTATCAAACATAAACTTTCTTACTTTTTGTGCTATGTTTAGATTGCTTTGAATATTATCAGCTCATTTACTTGTAATTTAAATTGCACGCAGTTTACGTTAGTGGGGCTGAAAACATTTTGCATAAGTCAAATTTGCATTCATGTACAAAACTTCTCTGGCAAACGTCCATGCTCCTCTAGATGCATACAGCATCTATGTCTAAATCACAGAGTTAAAACTTTTTTTTCTGCAACATTTTAGACAGAATTTACCAATTTAGCTAAAGATATTTGGCTTGGTTAAAACAAATTTAGAAAATATCTAAATCATACCATTTCCTGCTCACCTGTTTTGGATAACCCCTCCAGCACTCTCTTTGATCCCAGAACCACGGCATCTGAAAGATCCAGGAAACATTACTTCAATAAATCAAACTCTGCTCCAGATATCATCTAAACCTCATCAGCAAACACTAAACATAATTCATCTAAGCTAACACTTACACTTACATCTATAACTTACACTTATCAGTGTAAGTAAGTGTAAAAAAAAACGTCAATTCTAAAGAAAAAGAGAAAGAGACACTTACATTAATGAGTGAGCCGAGCCCACCTGTGAATGCTATCAGGTAGAATACAAACCGCCAGCTGCACAGACAGAAAACACATTGCCATTTGTCAGAAGTTTAAATTAAATGATTAAATTATTAGCAAATGGAAAAAAAACAGACAAAAAGATGATTATTAGGATGTATGAACCAGCAGGAAAAAAATCATTTGCCTTTAATCTAAGTTTCAGCACAGACAGCAACAGGCTTTACAATTAATAAGGCAACCCTTCATCCCACACTAAGGGCTGGAAACATCAAGTACTTGGGTATCAGCAAATCTGCCAGCCTGTCAGAGTCATTTACTTCCCACTTCTAAAGACAGTAGAAGATAATCCGGTCAATTTTCCACTGTCACTTATAGGACCCACAGCACCAGATTAAAGGAAGATTCTCCTGAAACTAAATGATTTCTTCTGTTGGAATGGCTTCCTGGCATTCCTACAAAAATTCCTGGAATTCCAACAAAAATTGAAAAAAAAGACTCTAGTCTCTCAGCTTTATCACACACACACACACACACGCACGCACACACACACACACACACATGCACACACACACACACACACACATTAGGTCAGGTCTATTATTATTTTTATTATTATGATTATGATTATTATTGTCATTATTATTATTATTATTATTATTATTGTTATTATTATTATACTGCAATTATCCATGCACTAAACATTAATAACTTCTTAATTTACACATGTACATGCAATTTTGAGATATGGTAATGTTGCCAGAAGACTTTTTCAGAACTCCATTGTTTCTTTCATTTTTTTCCTTTTCTGTTTTTTCCCCTTTTTCACCTACAAAACTGCACTGTAAATAGTAACAGTAGTAATAGTAGCAGAAAAAATGACATCAGAAAACCTGTGATTTGCTGATCTTTAGTTTATATTTCATTAATCATTAAAAAAAAAAGAAGAAAGCAAAGCAACTCACGATGCCTCGCAGAACTTTTTTGTGTTGCTGGGTCGGTCCTGGTTCCTTCTGTGTCTGAACCAAGCCTGGATCTTTCTTTGTGAGAGCCCACACTGCTTCCCCAAGCTCACCACTTCACTCTAAATATATGCAAAAATCAGAATAGTATACAACCATTTAAATACGATTTCGTCATTACCTAATTAAGCTACACCTGCCAATTTTACAGTAATCTCAACACATGCTGAAAAGGTTGTGCTACCAACATGATAGACTGATAGATGTGTTTTGAACTGAACCATTTGCTGCTGATGAGTCCGTAACAAGACTTCTTCTGTTAGTGTAATGGTTCCTTTCCTCTCTTTCTGCAACCTGATACTTATCACAGGCTTCTTTTAGAGTTGAAAGCTCATCTCGCTGGCTGAGAATTAATTACAAAGTTACAAGCTTGTTATTCTGAGTTGGTGTTTTTTATTTGGCCCCATTGACTATATGTAGACCCGTACTCATGTGACACCACATTAAGGATGCAACACTTTCAACACATGCTGTGCAAAAACTATTCCTGCATCTTCCAAGGAAATCTACTGAGCTTGTTTCATTATGTGCTTGTTGCCTGTGATTTACATGCCAGAACAACAATGACCAGCAGCTGCTTGTCCAGCCCTAATGAAAAGGGAGGGTTTGCAAATGTCTGGGTAGATGTGCATGAACATACTGCACACTGCACATACTGTGTTGATGCACACGTACAGAAAGACAACACTGAACAGTGCTCATTAAGCAGTGAGAACTTCATTTAAAATATTAAAGCATGTCTTGTCCTGACATGTGAACAACCCTGTATACAAACACCAGTGCTGCTGTGCCCAATGAAACTAAGAGGCAGTTGAAACTTTTCCATGTGAAACTGAATCCTGCTGCATGTTTGCACCTGTTTTCATTAAGAGGAGAGAAACTCACAATGCACAAAGGAAAAGTTTTACATCCATGAAATTATTTTTGTGCATCTTCTAATGCAAAAAATAACTGTTAGTACATTCACAAAAGGAGTGTTGATAAAAGTTGATAACCGAGGGAAACAGACATCATACTGATGGTGAATTTACTTAAGCACTTGTAAAAATTGTAAATCAGACAGTAAACTTACAGTAATTCAAAAAGTTTTTGTTTTCAAGAGTCCTGATTATGTTGCAACAGAACATATTGGTACATCCATTTTTGCACTAAGCACCCTTGTGAAAAATGGAGCCCGATCCAGTTGATGAAATATACCTCTAAAAAAACAGCCAAAAAGTATTATTTCATATCAGCTAATGACACACGAACCTCTCATCATCATAGACTTCCTGTTTTATGAATAGTCCATTGTTCAGAGCTCATCCAATTGCACAATAATGGTTTTCAGCATTGATAAGACCAAACCCAGAACACGTTAAACTGTGTTAAAAAAATGTCCTACAATGTGTTTACTGATGTATTTAAACATTCACAATTCTCTTGTTGGTGGGTTATTCTCCTTCCTTCCTGGTTGTTACAAACAGGCTTTACAAGCAGGAGGCCAGTGTGGAGACTCATGACAAAAGATTAGTGCAATAATTATTTGATACTCTAAATAAATGTCAGAGGACAATTTTCTTATTGTTCTGCATTCATTTCAATCTTTTTAGATTGTTAGAAAAACTGTATAACATTTTTGCAAACAAAGAAAAAAATTACAGCATTTTTTATGAATGGTTTCTTTCCATCGAGTCTCTATCAGTGAATAAATATATTTATATGTATGATTTTACGTGATTTATTAGTATTTATTATTATTTTTTGTTATATTTCTATAATTAAATAGAGCTCTGTCAGATCTTGTAAAAGAGGAACTCTGAATCAGGATGAACAGGAATACAAACTTGTGATGGTTGCCGACTGTTTTGTTTGTAGAAAGCTTCCAGCTTTGGGATTGATGGGGCTTGAATCCGAATCCGATCCTTCACCCCTAAATACTTGCTGAATGGGACGGCGATGAGCCTGAAGGGACATAAAACAGCAGCAAGTTGGAATGAAATGAGTATTCTCTATAGCAGGGATTACCAACTCGGGTCCTCGAGGGCCAGAGTTTATGATCCCTGCTCTATTGTGTTATACTGGCAGTGCAACAAGGTGAATAATTTTGACATAATTCCAGATGGATTAACAGGATGATCCTAACTCTGTACAGTATGCAGCATGGAAATGGGATATACCCATTAGGTGGCCGCTGACAGCTTGTAGAGCTGCTCCCTTTGTGATATCTGACCACATAGCCTTTGTCATTAGCTGATATTGCACCAAGAGACACTTGATCTATGTGTGTGTGTGAGGAGACAGACAGAAAGAGAAAAAAAATGAAGGATGCGAGTGTGTAAGCATGGGCAAGACGTTTTGATAAATGTGTGTTTGTGTGTACACATCGACAGTCACGTGTGTAACCCTGTCCCAAAGATAATTTGCTTAAAGTGGGCATGGAGGGAGATATCAGAGAGAATGAGAAGGTCAGGGTGGCTTTACACATACACAAACACAGTCTCTGGTAACAGAAACCTCCAACACAAAAACACAGATGCACGGCTACCTGAACACAGGAAACAGCTGCAGCCTGAGGTGATCAAATGGAAGACACACCTTGTTCCCTTACAGCTGACTGACTGACATGTTCAGGATCAACACAATGCCTCAAACTTCCCCATCCATCACGACAACTATTGGTGCGTTCAGTTTGACTCGGAGGTTGGAAGTCGGGAAGTAGTAGCCATCTTTATTGGGTGAAGTCAGAGCTAGAGAGTCTTGCCTGACTATTAAAAGTTGGATATCTGACTTTCAAGGGGTGTCTTGTGGCATTTTGGACTAGGAACTCAACTTTCGAGTTCAAATCAAACTCACCATAATACTGCACAGATGCCTACCACAAGCAAGGCATGCACATGCACACACTGGTGCTCAGCTTATGTTATCCTCTCACCCATGACTGTCTCTCATACAGTATATAATGTTTCTAGTCAGCTAATAAATACCTCATGAAGGGACAAATGTCAAACAGAGCAGTTTAGTGCACAGGAAGGTTAACTGTAAGTCTGCCTTGTTTTTAAACCATTAACTTGTCTTGCAGTTATTTTCCTCTTCATTTACTATTTAGATGATACAAAGCACTTAAACAATGAGATGTCTTTGTTATGAACAGTAGAAAGGCACTGCTTCTTAAAACATCAGTGCATGAGATTGTGTTTGTGTGCGTGTGTGTTTGTGTGTGTGTGTGTAAAGCCACCCTGACCTTCTCATTCTCTCTGATATCTCACTCCATGCCCACTTCAAACTAATTATCTCTTGGACAGGGTTACACACGTGACTGTCGATGTGTACACACAAACATTTATAAAACGTCTTGCCCGTGCTTACATACTCACATCCTTAATTGTTTCTCTTCATGTTGTCTCATCTGAGTTATTAGTAAATGTTGCTAAGGTCTAAATAAAACAGTTCATTCTGATTTCTGCTTCTCTGATGGTCCAAAGGCAGCACAAAGGATCCATCATGTTAGTAACTTCCAAAAAATTGATTGATAATGAAAAAGTTCTGTAAAAATATGATCATTTAAATCTTCCAGATGTTTCTTTCAGACATTTACATTGTTAATTATAACCCAATTAATTTTAAAGCCTAACAACTTGCATGACCAACAGCCCAAAACCAAACATATTTAACTTGCTTTCATATAAAGCTAAAAAAAAAAAAAAAGATAAGTTTAAAAAAAATACTTTGAAAATCACATTAACAGTTGCCTGAACTCTTATGTAAAATGTTAAGGGTTTCTAAAGAGGAGTTAAAACCAACTTCTCTTGCTAAAATATTTAAATAACAAACACACCTTCCAGGTATGCCTGATGCCTTAATCTCATGCTGAAGATAAGATTAAATTCCTTATTGCCGTCACTAGTAAAAGTCTTTCAATTTTTTTTACGATATCACCAGATGCATCAGTATTCACATTAAATCACTTGAGTTTTATCCCCCTGACGGCTTCCTGTGGTTCTTTTCAGGAAGTTGCAAATGCTTTTATTTACTTGGTGAACTAATACTGCATCAGCAGCCATTCAGTATTAGGAAGTTTATTTGCTATCAGCCAAGTCAGCTACAATATAAATGGATCACCTCCATCATGTTTTTGATAAGACTGGAGCCTGAAGGGCTTTTACAACTATGTCAGCAGTTAAAACCTTTTACTCATAATCTCACACTGCATGCCTGGTCTGCACCCTCCTTATACAGAGGCACTAACAATGGGTAGAGGAGCCTTCATCCCTGAGCTTAACAGGCAGCCAGCATGACCACAAGTCAGACAGAAAATCAGAAAACTGTTTAAGAAAGTCATTGTGTCAGTATTATTTAAAATTACAACTGCAGGTCTCCAACAAATATTGACAACTATATGATTTTTTTTATCCATGAATTAATGACCTAGAAACAATCTCACCTCTCAAATACATATCTGAGGGCTATAAAGGCAAAGGCCAGCGGGAGGGTGTAGATAAGATCCCTGGGTAAAGGAAAGTGGCCTTCATCTTCCTTCATCTCATTGTCCCGCCAGCATATGCCAGGAGGAAGCCAGAACTCCTCCTGCCACAGCCACTCATTTAACAGGGCTTCCATCCTGAAGAAAAGAGAAGAGGAGTATTTCCTGGACTACGTAATAAAGTTCATGATCAATTTATATACCAAATACTTTAGTTACTAATAGAGATTAACTAATGAGCCAAATGTTTGTAAGTTAAATCTCTTCCAATCAATTAATTAGTCAAATTACACCTGACTTTTAATTAAGATGTATTCATATTATGTAGAAATTCAACCCAAAGTGCAGAAACTTATGTACAAAACGTGAAAAAATAACACTTGTAAAATTAATGTGCAAAAAGCTTTATAATGGTAATAAAATACAGTTGTTGGTTGGGTTAAGCAAAGAAACAGAAAATGCAGCAATAACAAAACAACCATGACTCCACGTGTATCCACACAAAAGAGCAAAACACAACACCACGCACGCACACATATTCATCGACATGCAAAGTCATGCAAAAGCATTTCTTCCAAAAATTAATGCTGTCCAAGCTCCAGTTATTCCGTGATCATAGCTGCTTTGGGTCAAATGCTTCTTCCCGTAGGCACTTGCACATTGATCACGGTGGAGGCACGAGCGTTCACGTTCAAACCACAACAGCTGGATAAACCATGACACAACACGAATAACAGCGAGGCGCCGTCTTCAGGCATGCTGTGTCCCAACGGGAGTAGATACGATTATAGGTGGAAAATATGATTCAAAGCGGCGTGTGTGCGCTGAGAAGGAGGACCACCTCCCACATCCCACTCCAGCCAGGCAGCCCCATCAACGCCCAGCCCACCCTTCTAATTAGTTTTATTCATTTTGCAAACAAAATTAAATAAGTGTAACAGAAAAAAGACACGCTTACCTGTTCGTGCTCCTTGGATGGGGATAGGAGACGTGCAGCTGCAAGAAGAGGAGAGAGGAGGTGGAGCCCGTTTGACGCACCCTGCTGGGGGCGTAGAGAGGCGCGTGCTGTCATCACCAACATCACCGTCTCATCATTGGGTTTACAGTATGTCACAGTGCATGAGATTAGCAAGCAGGATTCACCAGTCAAAATATGTCGTTAAGCTCATTCTTGTCACATCGTCGCACGCACCAAATAATCATTTTAGCCATCAGTAGCCTACCGCACGTCCTGATTCTTTCATTTGAAAATCAGTCAGTGTCATACAAGCCAGTTATCTTCTGCAGAATGACTTTCATTTTTTTGTCTCTACCAAGGATCACCTAAGAATTATTACCAGGACAGTTATGATTAATCTTGGCAGTTGTGGTAGCAGCATCACCTCAAAAGTCTGGTCTCCATGGGCACAGAGAAAGAATCATTCATCAGAGCGACAAGTGAAAGCTGACCTGATTTTTGTAAAACGGTGCTGATGTTGAGCAAGTTGATGAATGATGGGGCTTCTGCTCTGTGAAAGAAAGAGGAAGAACCCACAAACATCCTCTTGTCAAGTATTCTGGGACTGGAATGACTTCATGCTGTTTATACAATTTTCACTTTATTTTATTAGATATTATTGGGTTTTTATTTATTTCCCTGTATTGTTTTATCTGTTTGTTTATTTTTTGTATGGTGGCCTTGAGTGTCCTGAATGTTGCCTATAAATAAAATGTATTATTATTATTATTATTATTATTATTATTATTATTATTATTATTATTATTATTATTATTATTATTATTATTATTATGTAGAAATGTAATGCTTTCAGCTGTTTTGTTGTTTGTTCGTTTTCTGTCAGTGGTGTAGGCAACATGGTATGGATAAACAGTATCATGACTAAAACTGGTAATATTAAGATTTGCAGAACAATCCAAAACGTGCAAAATAATTGGTCATTAGTGAACAATGCCATGATTTTAGAAAGTGTACTTAGAGTTTTGACCTGAAGTCCAAAATCCATGGGACTGTAAAGCAGAGAAGACAACTTCAAAGTCTACTCAGGAACTGAAAATTGAGAATGGTTCACAATCTGAGTAGAGACATGTAAAAGACCTATTATAGAATATATTGATTCTGTGTAACGAGTAAAAAATTAGAACAATTTTGTATATTTTTGTAATTATGTAGATTTTATGCATTCATTTACAATCTCTGGTCACATGCTTATATAATGTTGAACCTTACGAAATATAATGATCAAAAAGTTAATACACATTTGACATTCAACTGTGCTTGATTCACTATTATTAAGCAGCAATACTTTTTAATTTCTGAGAAAATCACAAAAGCTGTCTCCTTGACTGAACAGACATTAGCATGCAGGAGGCTGTTCTCTGATCAAGTATATCTTTGTAAAGTGACCATACACCATTATGGAACTCTTATAAAAGAGACCTGAAGAAAGTTGCTGTAATATTGTTGCTCTCTCTGTACAAAAAGCTGTTACAAATGAACAACAGACAACACTTTACACATTCACACACACTCATCCAGAATGCAATATAGACTCCTGCACGCATCTTGCCAAAGGATACTTCATCAAGCAGACTGTAAGAAGCCAGGAATTCAACTACCAAACCTCTGATTAGACCGTTCTTCCTTCTGATCCACTTCCACCCCTGTACAGGGTAGACTTAGTAAACAGGAGCTGACAAAAAAGGTGCATCCCATCACTGATAACCTTTATCAATAACTGCTCATGTTTAGCTGATAAGACAGATATGTGAACACGATGTTGCCTCTCATACCAATCATATTCCAACAGAGATCACACTGAAAGAGAAAAGCATCAAGAGGAAACTCCACCCAGTAGCCGCTTATTTATACAAGCTTCCCTTTCTCTTTTTACAAATAAATAAAAGCTAAAATTGGCACACATTGATGTGAAGTATTGCTGTAATTTGAATGTTCCAAATTCCACTTAAAAACATTCCCCAAATTTTATATTCTAAGGATAAGTCCTTAGGAGAAATGTCATACAATCAGTAATCTAAGGATTAAAGATTATTTGATATATAATCTATAATCCTTTTAAGCAATAAGGCAAGAGGTGAGGGGGGTCACTTCTGTATA
>JBAMHW010000016.1:17699855-17748469 GCA_037177495.1 Rhadinocentrus ornatus | reverse complement strand
TCATAAAGGTACGTCTTAAGTCTAATCTTAAATGTAGAGACTGTGTCTGCCTCCCTAACATTGGCTGGGAGAAGGTTTTTATTAATAACACTCAAGAGCAATTCAGCACAAGTATTATTGTTCCAGAGAAAAGTTTTATTTTCTTCCATGACATGAGTAAACATCATTAGACCTGTATGAGTGAGGATGTTTGGAAGTCAAGTATGAAGTCAGCTACAAAGCCTTTTCTACCCACCTGTTTACAACTCAATTAACAAGCAAACTTGAAGTCAGGTGGGGGCTATGTCATCAGTCGTGTCAGGCTGGGGGTCAGTGGCTTCAGCTTGAAAGTATTTATGAGACCAACAGGTCAATAGAGCTATTCTCCAAGTGAACCTGCTGATGCTGAGGACTGACTTCGTCATTTGGCTTTAAAAGGAGGCTGTTTCAAAGATGATCAGTTTTAAAATGAGAAAAACAGGTGAGGCTAATAAACAAAAACCAAAGCACATGCATAAAATGAATGAAAAGTTTTGATATTTGGTTCCTGTAAATTGTGAATGGGAAGTAATCAGGAGGCCGCTCAATTTCTACAGGTTTTTAACTTCTGAAAAGAGAAACCAGGTGAAGTTGAGCAGAAAAATCACTGCTCTTAACCTCTTCTTTCCCAACGAACGGTCCACCTCGCTAATAACCTGCTATTACACATACCTGGTGTTAGGCTACTTTTGTTAAGGTTAAAGTTCAATTGTTCACAGGTAAAGGTCTGTTTTATACATTCCTCAGCAATGATTGCTGTCCTATCCATCCCAATACAAACAAATCATTATACATACTTACTGTAGGCAGGAATGACCTTCTCTTCCAGCTATGACTGCAGATCGAGAGGTGCTGGAGTCAGTAAAAAATTAATGAGCTAGGCATTATAACACATTTTGTATACACAGTATATGTTACAGGTTGGTTAAGGAGTTTGTTTAGCAAAAAAGATGAGAAATTGAGAGAAAAACAGAGATGTTTGAAAGTAACATGGACAACTGTCACAATAACAAAATTGCTAGTGCAGCCCCATCTTACAGACACAAATGTTGTGCAGGTATGTACAATTTCTCCAAATTAAAAAAATACCTTTTAAGTTGCACTCAGTGTCATGAAACAACTAAAATAAATCTGCAGGAATACAATGGTTTTCATGTGAATCCTGTCTCATGTTTAACCAAAAGAATGTTGGAAGTTGGGAAATTGGGAAAACCTTTGTAAAATAATATATGTATATATATATATATATATATATATAATATAATTATACCACTCTAGTTTAAAAAAGCATGTGTTTACCACCTGAGCTGCAGTTAGCAAGACATAAATCATTGTCAGTTTGTTATTCAAGTTACCTCTTAACTATGGGGACAAAATGCATAACATATAAGAAAGATGGAAGGCATTGCCGTGACACATTAATATTGTTTGATGTAAATTACAAATTTTACACATTCATGTTCATGTTGGATGAACCGAATCACCAAACATTTAAAACCATAGTGTAAATTCTGCAGCTACTTTATCAAGAGATCACCCTTCTGCCTTTTTAACACGCATATTAGCAGGAGGGAAAATGTGAGCCCGTTGTGTAGAAAGGCATGGTTACTAGACAAAAATTAACAAATAATTTCAGAGTTTGGCTCCACAAAACCTGAAGAATTAACTATTTGTTTTTATTTTTACACAGGTTAAGTTGATGATAAATCTAAAATATTGTCAGCCTTATCCTTGAACAATTCTTGTATGTTTGGAAACAAGAATGATGGAAACTGACAACTTGCCATGTTAAGTTCACACACTGTCCCTCCTGAATTAGCTTTACTTGGTTATACTTTTATCACTATTTAAAAATCCAAATACCCCTTTTTCTTTTGTAAAACTTCATAACCTCTCCAGCTTCCTTTAGCCTCCCTCATTTGATTCTGTAACATGTCCATCAGCAGCTGACATGGCTCCAGACTTCATAGTAACTGCATTAGTGTCAGGAAAAACATTTAAAAGACTGGTATGAGATAGCTTTTTTTGATAACCCCCGCTTCAGTCTTGTGAGTCTCCCTTCATCTGGCTGTCCTCGGCCTCCTGCAGGTCGGCCTCCTGCAGGTCAGGGCGCGCACATCTGCCTCTCCCCACGTCATCTTCTCATTGTCTTCTCGTGAGATCATTGAATTACTCATAGTTTCACATCTTTAATCGTCATCTTAGTAATGATTATCATTATCGTGCCGCTGTTCTCTACAGATGCATTTTATTTGGCTTACTTCCTTCACAGTCCTCAGAAAGAGACTAACAGGAAAAAAAAGCCCAGTTTTGGTAGCGCAGGGGGCATGTGGGGTGAGGACGAAGGGGAGATGGTGGTTTAAATAGTTGGAGGTCGGTGGAGAAGTTGTAACTGACTTCCAGTGAGGTCACCGGAGAACTGTGGTCACGCATCGTACTTGGCCTTCCATTGTCATTATCATATTAAAAAACTGCACCATCATCTGATTATAATTATCTTCTGTCATCATTCCTACAACAGACACCACCCATCCCTGCAGTGTCTTATCAACAGATGCTGCTTTGATTTCTTTTTCCACCACCTCACTTATCCAAGTTTTGAAGTGGTTGGAGGCAATAACACATTCTCTTTTACATTATCTCATGTTACAAGCTGAGCTCTTTGTTCTTGCAGGTAATGACGATGTGATTGCAGCATGCTGCATTGATCTCTGTCTGAGAAAAGAATGATTACTGCGGAGCACAACTCTTATCAAACATCAGTATTAACAGACAGGAATGTGTTGAAGCTTTTACAAACCTGTTGTACTGTTTCGGCAGCCCTTCTGGCAAGAGGGTGTGGCTGCTGAGGTATCTTAAATGTTAAATACTGTTTTTACTTGTAAACATGGAAAACACACAGAGATATAGATATGTGGCTCAGATCAGAACAAATAGTGCAGTTTATATACACAGCATCATCATTTTGAGCATTTTGCAGGGTATGTGGAATTGTTCTACCTTAGCTATGTTTGCTAAATTTGCACCACACCGATACAACACATACACATGCAACATAGCAGATAAGAAACTATACAGCTGAAGCTGTAGAGATCCCAAGAAATATATAAATAAATAAATAAATAAATAAATAAATACATTGCAGCTTAATTTGGGTTTTTGGGGGGGTTTCCTCCCATTATGTACTCAACAGCCAGCTTTTACAAAAGATGACTTGTGCTTTCCACTAATTTCCCCCTTATTCCGATTTAATTTCTTTCATAAAAATTGAGAGTTAGTTTTTGTTTAAGGCTCATCTCAGAAGTGAAAGATGGGTTTCATATCAGAGCTATGTTTTCTTTAGTTTGGAAAGATGACTAAAACTGTAATGATGAACCATGTACAGTTTTTAGTGGGTGAAAAATGTCTAATAAACCAGCCTGACTTCTGCTGTAGAAAACCTACACATAACTTTAGCATTACATCACTTCAAGGAACATACCCTTCATATATGTTTAACAGCCTGTGTGATATAGTTTAAATAAATAGAGACATTAACCTTACTATCCACAGTAGAATTGTTCAATAACATTTTAATGATAAATAATTGTATTTCATCTCAGTCTGAGCATGGTGACAGCTTTATATGTATACCAAACTGTCACTAGGCTGCACAACTGCTTGTTTCCCTGAACTAGCCTAAAATCTCCACTGAGGTCTTGTGTCAACAAGAGTAGAGGTTTTAAACAGAGTAAAACCTCACATCTCTTAGATAAAAGCTTGGACCGGGAAGGTTCTTTTGTGCCTTTGAGGTTGCTTACTTTCTGTGTTTTGCTAACTTTCCTTTGTTTGTCATTGTCTTCTCAGATAACCTGGTTTCCTTTCCATAGAAATATAAAATAAATCCTGCAGAGAGTAACGCTGCAGCAGAGACATGTCAGAAACACAACATTTATTTTGTGTTCATGAACAAAATACTTTTTCTGTTTCTCGTTCCATTCTGCATTTTCAAGGCAAGAATGACTTCATTGTGTTCTGTGCGTGATAAAGAGGTGAAATGAGGTTGACGTTCATGCACCACTGATACTTGTTGAGACAGCAACAGAGGTGCCATACTCTCAGCAGTGCTCCAGCAATTTCTTTCCATTCTGTTTGCAAAGAGGCTTTTAAAACTAGCAGCTTTTCTACCAACCTAGTCCTAAGTATAAACATTGAATTACTAGATAACTAAGAGAGAAAATAACTTGTTTTCTGTTTTATTTGTGACACTTAAGTTTTGTTGCATTTTGTTAAGCATATTGCACTACATCCATTTTTGTATGACACATTCTACACAAATACCGTCTGATTGATTAAGTGAGTGATTAATGAAGGCTCAATTAAATATTTTCCCTGGAATCACATGTTGATCTGAAGTTTATGCTTTGTAAGGTCAATCCTCATGCTAACCTTGCCACTGTTGGTAATTTATCTGTTCACAAAAGGGAACAAAATGAAAAAAAGAAGAAGCTGAAAATAACACAAAATACAAGATGCTTTTGAAGCTGGTTAATTTAGAAATCACTAAATTGCTGACAAAAATTCAAAAATGAAATATTTCTGTTTTTGTGTTCATATATTGTATGTGAAAAAAACATGGTGCTGCCAACCGGTGAAATAAAAGCTCACAACTATTTTACATATGAGTACACAATATGTTTACTCTTATGCCAAACTTGCCAGCAAGCACATGCTTATTTACAAATCAGTCAGCTACATTAGGTTTGATTTAACTTTAACTATTTCAAGCTTTAGTTCTGTTTTTGGTCTCTAACTGAATTTTAAGAGATATCCATCTCTAAATACTTCACTGTTGGGACTATGTGTACCTAATTTTTGGTGCTGTCACTTTACATTTAATGCATTATCAATATTATAAAAATTCAGATTATAACAGCTTCCTTCTACAAAAACATTCCAGCATGTTGTGCTTGCAGAATTGTGCCACATCTATTAATCCACAGATGTACAGAAGTTCTTATTTTTCTTTGTACCAATTCTAGCTTATCTCCTCACCTCTTCTCCCCTTTCTTTGCTCAATTCCTCCTGTTTTCTCGGCTCCTGACCCCTACTAGGTATAAAATGCCCCTGATCCCATTCAGGAATTTGCCCTATATCTCCAGAATCGGGGCTTGTAGTTGTAAATCACATGATCGGTGTGAGGGTATGGCCATAATGAAGATGAACAGGCTTGAGGGAGCGCTGACAGTGGAAGTCACATTCCTCAGGCTAGTCCTTTGATATTGGTGATCTCTCACACACATCCAACATATATACTTTACCATGCTACTACTAACTCTAAAAATTTACTAATATAACTCAAACTGTTTTAAAATGTAATGTGGGCCTTTAAGTGAATCCTAAACCTATTTCCACCCTTGTTTATAATCTGTTCCCTCCCCCGTATACAAAGAAAGATGAACATATGCAGTACCTGAAGGTATAAAAAAACACTGGCACTCCTTTTTTTCCACATCTGTCTTTATCAGCTGATTGATTCTGTGTGAAGCTAGAAGATGGCCTTTCTCTTTACACATCTGTGTTAGCATCCATAGTTATCTAATTAGCTCTTCAAAATCTGTGTGGTGCCTGTGTGTAGAGGCTCTGCTTTATTCAGTGATGCAAAATGAAGTACACTACTCTAATCAAGTCAAACAGAACACTGCTGTGGCGGAAGATTACCCAATCTTGAAAGCACAATGAAACCACCACACTTCAAATAGTCCCAGATGCTGGAGATCAACGTTACAGACAGCCTCACACACACGTCTTTATCAAGACCACACACTTCCACTGTCTTGTCCCACACCCCTTTTACCTACATGTAAAAGTGTGTGAAATCTTGGTTAAAAGATGGTCAGCTTTACATTAAGAATCTATTTCTCACTGCTTTGGAAAAGCAAAGAACCACAAAAATTATGAACTTGAAGTAGAGTGACCCCACAAGCTCTTTTAAGAAGTCACAAAGCATGACTCAGCTTGACACCAGCACCAAATATTGACTCTTCCAGGTCCTTAGTGTTGGGCTGGCAGAGCAAACAGCTGGACTGCCACAGTCCTGTCTTTCATCCTGACAGCCCCTCCCCTCCTACCCCCAAGGCTCTGTCTGCTCCTGCACCTACGGAGCTGCTTTCTCCATGTGGGGGGCCCTTGGCACTTCAAAGCAGGGGGATGGGGGACAAGCAGCAACGGCCCAGCTGAGCAGGATCGCACTTGTCAATGCAGAGGAAACCATGTTGGAGGCTGTGTGTGAGGAACTTCTGTTTTTCTTACTTACTGTTAGTAAGTTGGTAAGTAATTGATATTCAGAACAGCAAATTTTCCTAGGTTAGGTTGCATGTACAGCCTGAAACTACTTAGCTGAACTGGCAACATGTGACATCACTGGGTATTATGATTTACATGAACATTTTCCCTTTCACTGTTTGCACTAAAACAAAGAATATGACGATAGAGGTGGCAAAAGATGGTGGAAACAAGCAGTTGGATAGGTCAGTTGGTATGGCACTTGTTTCCCATGCGGGAGACCAGGGTTTGAATCCTACAACCTTTCAGTTGGGTCCTTAGGCAAGACCCTTATCACTACAGCCTAACACTGTAAGTAGCTTTGGATAAAAGTGTCTGCTAAATGCCTGTAATGTAACAAGTCAGCATTTCTCTTTATTTTAAACTGAACTCAACATTTAGGAGGTGGGTATAAATTTTAAACAAAAAATGGCATAAAATACTTTCATTTTCACAGAAACATCTATTTCAAAGAAGTATTCATTTTTTAAACTTATTTCCTTGCAGTCCCTCTCAAATGAAACAATTATACAAGATCATTTTTACACAGTATTACATCATGACCCTTTGACAGTGAATAACAGTAAATTTATCATTCATAAGGCACTCAACATTTCATAATAGTTTCACTCAGTTCTCATCATTTGAAACAGGGACACGTCCACAAAGACAGTGTTGACTGACTGCTGGCATTTCAGCCATCAGAACTAAACCATAATACATTGTCAACAGAATCATTCCATCACATAAACAGAACATGTCAGGTCTGCTTTTTCCTCAGCTGGTGCCAACTTCTATTTTTTTCCTGGTTCTTCACCATTCTTGCCAATGAGATGTAATGCAGCTCAGCTGTGGTTGGCTCTTTTGACAATCTATGTAGAA
This sequence comes from Rhadinocentrus ornatus, assembly GCA_037177495.1. Taxonomy (NCBI): domain Eukaryota; kingdom Metazoa; phylum Chordata; class Actinopteri; order Atheriniformes; family Melanotaeniidae; genus Rhadinocentrus; species Rhadinocentrus ornatus. Next base: position 17,741,266 of record JBAMHW010000016.1, on the reverse strand, counting down.
CATATAGCCTGACTTTGCCTTTTCTGAGTTTGTGGTGTATTGGTACTCTGCAGATTAATTGCAAAAATCTCCTGTGTTGATAGTAAATTTTTCTCTTGATATCTTATATAAATAGATAAAATATAACACATAACACATAATATAACATATCCCTGGCAAATCTTTTCTAAAACAAGGTGAAAGCATTAAATCCAACTTCTGCTAACAAAAGCTTAAAAAAATGTTCCTCAGATTTAACAATATATTTCTTATCTTTGCATCATTTTTTAAATTAAGTATAAGCTTTAAATACAAATATGCAATATTTACAATTTCCTGATATATTTTTGGAAATGCTTTTAAATGTGTTGTGTGTGTATGTAGCTTTACCAAGCAGAAATAAAACCTTACGCACTTTTATTTTCAACCACAGATGTCTTTTATTCCTAGTGCTACAGGTCAGTTAAGGCTATAATATAGAAGACTATTGAGGTTTTTAGGCTGTTTTCCTGTCTTTCCAGTCTTTGTTTTAAGGTAAGCTAATTGACTCCTGGGTGTATCTTCATATTTAACAGACAAACATGGCAGTGGCATTGGTTTTAAACATCTGAAGAGTTTAAATTTTTAAATAAAAGTAAACTTTGTTGTATAAAGGTAAAAAAACAAACAAAAAAAAAACAGACCAACAAACTGAAGAGTCATTATAGTATATTTGACTCTAGACTGGTGGATTTTATACTTCAGAACTACACAATTTGACCTAGGTAGACCATGGTTTGAGAAAGACAAACAGAATTAGATGTTAGTTTTTATAATGCAGAAAGCACAGTTGGTCATCTGATGCTTTTAACATAAATGAACCTTCTAAAAAACCTTGAAGGTCGTGGCTGTAGCCTTGCATTGTGTTTTGTGTATGTGCAAGCAAACATATGTGACCATCTGTGTATGTAAGTGGTTCAGAGTGTGAAAACTGACTCATCAACTGACTCAGATCTTCCCGCTTGTCACTACATATGCTCATCTCTGTGTTTTTACTTTACCCCCGCCTGTTTTAGTTTGTGTAAATCTCCTGGGTGGTCCATTGATATGCGGCTTTAATAGACTTCACAGCATATGCATGTCTTATGGCAGTGAAAGTTTGACCCTAAACAAATGTGTCACAGACAGTCAACAAGGTTTGCTTGTATTGACAGGCCTGACTTCAGTTTCCCATAGAGAATGATTTATTTTGTTTGAACATGTACATTATGTGTTCTTTTCTTTAACTGAGGCACAAAATATCAACTTTTTAAAAGAGGCAGTGTCTTGAAAATACCTTGTAGTCACCCTTACTCTATTTTTTGCTGTCTTTTTCATGCACATTTCTACTTTACAGATTCTTTCTTTTCTTTTCATGATTCCCAGTGGAAAAGACACGAGGAAGACAACAGATGGGAAGACCAGAGAGATGAATAAAAATTGGAAGGAATGCTTGTAGGCGGGTAGAATATTCCAAGTATTTTAGCTTCTTTTTTCCAAAACTGCATCACTGAGCGGGTCAGGGAGGCTGCTCACTGTAAGCTGGGCGTCCTGTTTTCCCATTTATCCAATACACCTGCATTTCAAGAAGAAAAAGTTCACCAGTTTCACGCTCATAAAAAGACATTTGTGGCTTTTCCAGCACACAAACTGACAACACAAGGTCGCACTTTCGTACTTCTGCCGTTTGTATTTGAGCTTAAACATGTCCACATGTTCTAGCCAAGATGTAGACATGCATACGTGGATAATTGTTGCCGTGTTGCTGCTTTCAGAAAAGTTGATGAGAGAAAGGACTGCTCTTGTATTTTTGTTTATTTGAATCATGCATCTTAAATAATAATATATGCAACATAAAATTAAATCTAACCTGTAGTTTTGAGGTTTACTACACTATAGCTCACAGCAGCTATCTTCATCTGTTCTGCAGACAGTGATCAAACGTTTATATGAACTTTAAACAACTAAGATAAAACATATTTGGAAATGGTAGACTTCCAGATGGAGCAAAATGTCCAATCACATGGGCACCAGGTTAAAAGATGATGTAATTAGACAAAAACTTCTACTTTGACTTAAATGTTTTTACTTTTTGGGTTGCGCTATCAGTTGTTTTTTTTAAAGAAGTAAAGGTAAAAAAAAAAAAAAAAAAAGGTAAAACGTCACTACAACCCACCAAAGCCTCACTGGGCATGTTTGAAATAACATACACTTCATGAACTGTATGTTAATGTTAATGAAACAAAAAGGAGTCAATTACATGGGTATAACAACATGCATTACAACACTTGGTAATGACGCATTTATGGCATGTTTATGTAAAAATATTTAAAGGGCATGTACATGTACATATCAAAGCGTATACCAAGGCTATGATAGATCCTTCCAAAACCCAAGCACTGTTTACAGTTCTTTATGCTCATACCTTTCAATTCCAAAAGGTAAGAAGAAAGGACCAGGCAGGACTGGGTTTTACCTTAGATCCCACCTCTTCTTTTTCTTATATTACATCAAAGCAGGGCAGTGGTATTCTTGTGGTTACAGAGGTGAGCTCAGGTCTGGAGAACCTGGGTTCAAGACCCTGGGCTGGCAACTTAGGTAAACCACTGTGGGCCCCTCAGCAAGACCCTCAACCTCCAATTGCAATTGCTGTTGCTGAAATCTGGCAGTGTAACAACTAGGATGGGTTAAGTTTCCCAGCTGGGATTAATAAAGTAGAATACAACTAATATTAAATGCAAATTAATGATTCATTAATTTGTTAGAAATTGGCAGAAACTGGTTGCACAGTGAAAACCGTGAAGAGAAATGGTTTCTATTGATTATAAATAGGTCTTGCATATTTCATATTACCAATCTGTAGCTGCAAAATGCACACAATTTTAGGTTTTTCTTGAACATGGAAAACAGTGAAACATTGCACTGTTTTAGTTGACAATATGGGGCATTGGTGTTTTCTGCACGAGGCCCTGAAGTGTTTCTCCAATTCAGAGCTTAATTTTTTCTTCAACAATATGCCATTAATGGGTCTATGCCATCAGATAGCAAATTTTTTTTAAGGTATCTTGTGTGTAAACTCAATTTTAACTTTGAAAATACTCAGACATCTTGTATCTTCTTTGCACAGCATGACTGTTTGGGATTATTTGACCACCACCTAATATGCTGGCCATGGCCTGGGATGTGAAATTAAATCAGCCCCATGTTAGATGAATAACTGTTATTGGCCAGCCAGAAAATTGGGTGGATGCATTCTTCTGGAATAAATTAAACATGTCCTGTTCCATCTTCCAGGGTTGCTTAAGGTTTAGATAGACCCGTTTGAAGTTTCCAGCACATTTTTGTTATCACACCCCAGCAATGGGTGAAGCAAAATTGGGTTTCTGACACAGAATGGGCTACATTTTATTGAAATACATGACTTTAAGAGAATCATTACTATATAAATAAATGGAAAAAAAGAACAATTTCTATCTGTCAAATAAACATGTAGTTTAGCATCTTAAGAGACATTCATCAATCAACTGACCAGTTGAGATAGAAGAGTTTTTAAGATAGATGAGAAGCTCACTTTTCAAGGTGAAAAGTGAGAAATAATCTCCTCTCATCTGTTAATTCAAAGGTTACCAGCTAAAAAGATAGTGTGGCACAAAACTCCTGGTAAACAAATCATGTGATATCTTTAATAAACATGATAACATGTAATTTGGTAGATTTTTAAGGTGCCAATTGGTACTTCCTACTGATTTTAGCCTTATGCTCTATTTAACAGACTGATGGGAGAGAGACACTGCCAGAAAGTGAGTAAACTATTGCCTATTGCCTTGAGCCTACTAATATACTACACAATTATTAAAAACAAAAGAAAACAAACAAAAACCCCCAAAGAAATAATCTGTCTCTCTACAGGGTACAGAAATATTTGTGTTGTAAATGATAAGCATGTCCACGATGTGCACATTTCTCAGAATAGGCAGAAAAACTGCAGCACTCCACTGCCATCGCCTCTGTTTTGCAGTCAACTTTACAGTTGGAACAAGAAATGACCTCACCTCGTCCAAGTCCCAGCTCCCCCAAGGTTTGAACAGGAAATAGAGAGAGCGCAACCCAACCCTTTGCACCCACAGCAGCGCTTACAAAAAGAGAACATCAACGTTACTGAACATTATGGAGCCCAAAAGTTAAAATACAGTCCTCTTTGTGGAAATAAAACATTTAACACTTGAAGCATTGGTGAACATGAGATAAGCATTATTCTTTACCACTGCTGTGAATTTGCAGTCATTGAATTCCAGCCATTGTTTGGATTCCTCTGAGAGGGAATGTTTTATGCTCTTTGAAAATTCAAAAGACGTTGCACACATCTGAAAGCCATTACCTCCTTAAACTGTTAGCAAGCAGTTTGAGGATTCTTTCCGCTCTCTTGGAATCTCGTTACATTTATATTAGCCTTCTTCCTCTTGTCATTTCATTCCTTATTCTTGGGATTCCAACCTCTGTCTTTTGCAGTTACAAAGGTTTTGGAATTTCACAACCATATCCAGAGAGTTTTGCTCCTTGGCCCACTAAAACCAAAGTCTTCCAAACTTCAGCCACATATCAACCTCACTCCATCTTTGTCTTCACTGTATGTTTTAACAGACATTCAACTACTGCCAATCAAACTCTGCAGAGTTACAATGTGCTTTATCACAGGGGAGCAACATCACGTGTATACCCGCCTCTTCCTCCGCTGGTTCCCGAAAAGCAAGCTGGGGACATGTGAGCCAGGTCTTCCCTCCTCCCCATCACCCTCTGTAGCCTAACCTTGCAAAGGCGCTGATGTGTTTGTGTGCTGTTTTATGAGATCACAATTTCTCATACCCCTTGAACACGGACATCCTTTGTCTCTGCTCATGGTATACTTTGAAGTTCTACATTCCTCTCCCACTGCATCACTGGGGCTGCACAGCTGCATGAGGCTAGTTCTGAGAAATGCAATAATCCAGTTAAGGTGAGGCAAGAAATTCCTGGTGGAAGAGCTTAGAGGGCATGTTTGTTTGTGTGTCTGTCTATATATGCACAAAAGTGATTATATTTTCATCCATGCAGGAAAAAACCCACAAGTAAACCGCAGGATTCCCAACTGAGATCATCTAAAGTCATTGACGCTCCACCCTGACCCCACAGTCTCCAACCACAAACCCAAAGACCATAATGACACTACATAACCAACCTCTAAACCTTCAGCTCCACCTTACCACAACCACACACATACAGTTGTGTATGCACACACCATGCTCCCATGATCTTACAGTTGACCTTTACCAAAACATAACACAAAGTATGGATACAGGGAGGGAGTAAATTCTGCATGGAAACAGCAGCATTCCTGGATTAATTTTTTTATTTTTTATATTTTATTATTATTTGAGGGTTTTGGAACTCCAAACATTTATTCCTGATTTAATAAGAATACAGTAAAATTGAAAGGAAACTCATAACAATCTGGTTTTCTGCTATATTACTTTCTTTAAGCACAGAGACTCAAGCATTTTAAATCTTCTCGTTTTTTTCTCTTATAGGATAAACGAAGACAAACACACCTTCATGTTTAGTATTTCTCCTCTACCTGTTAATGTACTGCCAATTTCAAAGATAAGTAAGACCAAATAAGATCCTCCTGGCAAGTGAAAGCCTTAGTTATTTGGTGAGTTTCCAGCTTTACAGCCTTATTCTCACTATTTTATGCTTATAGAAACCACATAATCACAATGTTTTTTGGCCATGAATGAATAAATGATAAATGGATAATTATATTAGATATTATATTGTGTTTATCTTTCTTAGCAAATGCTCCAGAAAATGCACAAGCACACATTAGATCCACAAAGTGCAGTGTTAACCAGCACAGGCGCACAATTTGAAGTGTAGAACAGATGGGAGTTCTGTCTAAACAAATATTGAAGCTCAAAGGGTAAGCAAAATCAATGTGACACATTAGAGTGGGGTTTGGGCCTACCTTCGGATTAAATCTAATGGGAAAGTGTTTCCAAACGATTGACTGGTACTGTGTAAATCAACCTTACAGAGCCTAGCTGGATGGCGGTAGTGTTATCACACATTAACAAAACAGCAGTTACAGAAGTCAGTTGGGAATGTATAAGTAGTATGAGCCCCACAAATATTTGTTTATCACCTATGAGGGTGCATCCCAATCAGTCTGATGGCATCACTAATAGTAGATAACCAAGGTAGTCTCAAAAGGCCATGCCACAATTACAACTGTGACAAGTCGCTGTAGATAAAGTGGACATGCTGCCAGGAGAATTTTATTTCTTCACTCATCTTTGCTTTGGACACCTTGGTTTGAGTATCATTAGAGTCCCACCTGAGACTGATTTTCTAATTTTCTCTCCTTTACTGTTTGCTTTGGTTTTTATAAGAAATTACCTGATGGATTTAGAAAAAGATGGTTTGGAGAAACCTGCTCCTATTAAAATGCCACGAAGTTAGGAACAACACCAGGATCTTTTGGCTAAGACACCCTTAGATTATACATATCTGTAGTTTCTAGAAAAGTAAACAGGCAACACCTCACTACCCATCTAAATAAAGATGTGTGATTTACATGATGTCAGTATGCAATGTTTTGCTTCAGACTTGAGGCAAAGTATATCACAGTTGCTACATGTTTGAACACCTCATCAAAGTCCAAATATTGTCTAATATTATCCTTTATCTTGTCTAGAATGGTCAAGCTTTTCATGTCTGTCCAAACTGTTCTTCAGGGCAAAAATGGATCATGTCTGTGGGAGCAATGACTATTAGCTAAGTTATATATTAAATCATGGAGAAGGATATATCCCACACCCTAAACCACTTACCCTGAAATCCCTTTAGAGATATTAAAAGTGCTGGAAAAATATATTTTTTTAAATCAGTGCAAGAGATAAAAAATAAATTAAAAAGACCTTGCTGTATGGAAACAAATGTAAATAATTTAACATGAACTCCCTAAACTATGTCTAGCTGTCCAGCCTCTGATGACCCATATATACACCAGTTCACCCTTATGGGCAGTGGTACAGCATGACTAATTCTGGCCATGAATCTCTCTCTGCTGAGAGGATGTCATGGAAGTGATTTCGCTCAGTGAGGACTCTCCTGGCTGAAGCTCTGATCGGGCATTGGTGATGTCTTCTGGGTCTAATAACACTGGCTACAAACAGGCATAGCATTAAGAATTCAGAAAAAAAACTTGAGCAAGGAGAAAAAAAAGGCTTAACTCGCCATCAGTCGTGCAAAGACAAGAAGATATAGCTGTATCACAGTTAATTCTTCCACCAAAGAATAGTAGAAATTCTCTGTGGTGTGTGTGTGTGTACATGTGTGCAAATGCAAATCTGTGGACAATGGAGGCCTCATCTGGTTTTTGTACTGGCTTGTTAAATTTTTTATACCATCAGAACTACACAAGACCCCAACCTCAGCACTGCAGCAATGGCTGAGACCCCACATTTCTGCTCATCCTGGCCCAGAAACTTCAACTAATGTTGCACTCCAGTCCATGAAAATCTAACGGCTTGCTTTTGTCATTATGAGCCCACATAATCACAACATCCGGTCATTAAAATACATGGCTGTGTGTTTGTGCCATTAAATGCGTCTTGAGGCAAACTTGCATTTTAAAAACCTTCACAAGGAAAATTTTAAGAGATCTTAAGCACCCATTGTTCACTCACTTAGTAAACCTGCTTTCTGACCAGTTTGTATTTTAGGTTGACATATGGAACGTCCCCGAATGTTTATGCATGTCCTTAAAAATGTATGAATGGGAAAGAAAGAAACTGGAAACAAGTGAGAAACAGTGTGAGGAAAAATGGAAAGAGAGGAGTTATCACAGTAAAGGTTTTTTTCTGGGCTCTGAAAGTACAATACACTCCAGACAGTGGTGTGCTGACTAGTTTGCTCTGTGGTGTGCAGAGCCAGATACTCTGTGAAATGTGGTTCTGCTTAGAAGAGTAGGGGGCGGAGGGACTGTTTTTTATGATTATGAAATCAAATAAGGTAAGAGTGGTAAAATGCACAGCTAGTAGTGCATCTAAGGGAGAAAGTAGCAACACACACACAAACACACACACAATTATTTAATTTGAATTGTGTTTAAAAAAACTTCATGCTCAGTGAACAGAACTAAAAAAACATATATCCATGGAAAAATAACGTGAACTTATATTGTTTTTCAAGAAATCCTAGTCTCCTGCATTCACTTTGAAAATTAAAATCAACACACGCATGGTTGTAGTTTTCCAGCTTTGTTCGTCTTTGTCTGAAGATGTTACGACATAAAAACATCTAATCTACTTTTAAGCTCTTTGAAGGATGGCAGGGGAAATAAAAATGAATATTATGAGGAACCCATGGTCTAACTGGTGCGCTAGAGAAAATTTTATTTATTAAGACCATAATGGTCTTAAGTATTTAAGACCATTATGAAAACTTTGTGACCAGAATTACTAAGTATGTTTGTCATCCTCCAAAGTGGTGACAAATGAGGTATTGCTCAACAAAGAACACAAATCTATGATAAAGAGGTACTACAAGATAGTAAAAATGAGCAAAATAGCTACAATGATCAACAAATTGACTAAACTAAATGCACAGAACTTAGCATCTACATAGAGATATTAAGCAACCATAACAAGACACAACATAAAATACTGTAAAACATCAAAGAGCCAAAGAAAGAGAGAAATAATGTATAAATGTCCCAGTAAGAGGTAGCCTGCAAACCAACATCAATCTATTTTCTATACCTGTGGGGGATAGGAACCTATCAGAAAAGAGTCAGGGTAAATCCCAAACCAGTTGCCAGTGCGTCACAGGGTCAACACAGAGACAAACGACCATGCAGGCTCACAATTTCTTCAGGAATTAATTTAGAATCACAAGTTAACCTAATTTGCATGCTTCTGGATTGTGTGAGGAAGTCAGTGAAGAAAACCCACGTATGCCACATGCAAAATTTGAAAGCAACCTTCTTGCTGTGAGACCACAGTGCAAGCCCTACACTGCTGTGCAGCTCATACAAACCAAGAATTATGCACAATTATCCTACAGAACAATAAAAAAATATTAAAAATGAATAAATGAATGAATGAATAAATAAATAAATAAATAAATAAATAAATAAATAAATAAATAAATAAATAAATAAATAAATAAATAAATAAATAAATAGCAGGCATTGGTCCAACATTGTTTTAAGAAAAGTCTTGCTCAAAACAGGCTGTTCTGTGTTCATGCAGGCAGATATGGGCTATAAAAATAAAAAGGCAATAAGGAAATAAAAAAACTTTTATTTTTATATCTACATGTAACTATGGCAACCAGTAAAAGGGCATGGTCATGATGGTCATGTTATAGAAAGAATGTATTTCCGCTCAAACCAACATTTTCTAATTCTATTGAAGTAATGTTGTTATCTAGACTCAATTAGGAAGTGAGACAAGTATTTTAGTAAACGGCTGTACCGCTGATGAAATGTATGTTGTTTTTGATATATCATGTCTCACAATATAAAGCATTTAGCTACTTCATTCAACCACCTTTATTCCTCCTCGTGCAGACTTTTGGTTTGTTAAATGTGAGACTTGACAAGATGTCTGCTCCCATGTGGAATAATTCCTATTTGATGCTCATAGAGGCAAAGGTACATATGACACAGGTAAAAGAAAGAGAAAACAAATCTTAAAGGGAACTAATTCAAATCTCACATTTTAAACTCTGTGTCAGGCCAATCGCTTCAGGGAGTGGAAGTCAAAATTAGATAAATGAGGAGGTACATAAATTGATGCAGACTAGCAGCTATACAATCAGTCAATATGTATTTCTAAACATTTCAAATGTGGTAAAGATATACAAGAGGCATTCAGTCTATAGCTGAATCTTCCTTGGTGTCAATAAGTACATACATTAAAAACAAAAACAAGTATAGTGCTTTATTAAAAAATGTTATGAAGTGGAGTGCACAGCAGGATTTTCATTTAAGTTACTCCACAGGGAAATTTTTAACCCTTTTTCAACATTGGCAGCATAACTACAAAAGAGACTGGGCAAATGTTGGAGACTTTAGGGGATCAGATGTGCAAACCTTTGATTTTGATTGCATACATTTTTGATCAGCTCTACAGAAAATAACATTGTCACAGTCTGAAAAGTAAAAAGTAATATAATAGACCATCAATCTAGAAGTGAAAATAGTTTTGGTTACATTTGGCTTAAATTTATCTAATTTATTATAAAAATGTACAGGTATTAACTTTTAGGATGTTGACTATGTATCACTGCATTCCTGTCATAGTTTCTTCACCAGAATTACTTTGCACTTTTTCTTGTTTAGAATGTTGCAACCAGTGTGCCAGGTAGCAGCATCTGAGATGTGCTCAGCTGTCCCTACCCATATACCACCCAGATGGCCACTCTCAGTGTTAGCTTCCTATCAGCACTTAAGGCAACAAAGCACAAGGATGTGTCAATCACAAGCACCAGCGGGCTGGGGTAGTAAATAGCAGGATTATTTGGACAGGGAGCATACATTTGACACTGAGCTTCAAGGTTGTGAAATGACCTAGTAACCTGTCATGGTTTATATTAGTTTCACTGTTGATTTTTTTCCCCATTATGAGCTCATTTTCCACATTTTGAGCAGAATGTAAATTATCATAGATTTCTTACTGTGATAAACTGTAGGATAGCCTATAGGCTTGTTTTACTTTACCTTTTGTTTTTAGATTGATGATAGTGAAACCATGTCAGCCACAGTAGGTTTAGCTGCTTGGCCCCTGTTATAACAACTCTAGGAGTCTTGAGGAATGTGGGTTTGTCCTGCAGTCCGTTACTACCCCCTCTGTCTCTGCCTGACTCTGTGTCCCCTCCCCTCTTCCAAACAGGGCAATTCCCTAACTTTTCTCTTTTCTCCCAAGTCTATCGTTCAATATTCCAGTGTAGGGCACACATCCTGTCTCCAATTGCTGGACTCCTCGACGCTAAGGAACTCCAACTGCTGCAAGGTAGCTATTGTATGCAACTTACTGGCGATATCTAGATGACTTTTCAATTTTGGATATGAATAGCTTTGGCTGTGAGCATTGTTTTCAAAAGCCCGTTGTTTCACGGAGATTATCCTCTTATGCATGACTGCAATATAAATGAGGACCAAATCACAAGATTAGGATGCGGACTGCTGGCAGAAAGAGTGGAGGGTGCACTGGCCAAGGAAAAAACTAACAAAACCATAACAAACAAAAGAAAAAAGCGGATCAGTCACGTTTTACGACTCGTACTAGGGAGTTTTAAAAAAGAGCGACAAAGATAGCACGCTAGACCCATTTTTCCATTTGGAACTGTATTTTGTTTATCAGCGGGTAGGAGCTGATGGTGCCTCTTTTCTCCATTCATAAAGTTGCGGTGGCACGCACAGCTAGTATGACTGTTGTAATAAAAGATTTGCCTTCCCGTCAGCCTGCAGCAGATGACTTTAATGGTTTAGATAGCTTAGATTTGTGTTTGGTGTTGCTGCTGCGGCAAGTAGAACCAAAGCGTTCCCTCTTTAGTAGACTCAGTGTGTAACTCTGGTAAATCTTAGAGCCCCCGCAGAATTTTAAGTTGTGTTTTCATATTGATTACTGCTCAAATCCCTGGTGTAAAAAAAGAAGCTGTGATATGTAAAGCAGATGATCACACGATTGATAATGCAGGATGGATGCTTTACCTGCAGCAGCTTGACAGCACGTTTTCAGAAATGCTCAGCAGAGCTCCAACTATTGGGTAATTGTTCATGCATTTCTTTTGTTCAGCACTGATCCCGCCTTCAAACCTCTGTTGAATAAGGCTAGAAGCCGCATTATTTTCTTATGTTTAAGGAGATTTAATAACTATATGAATAACTTTGTTATTAAGCAGAATAAGCATGAACAAATTAAAGAGAATGGACACACAGTGTATAATGTTGATATACATTTACAATATGTGTTTGGATTAAACAACTGGACAGGTAGACTTACATTAATGGTAATTGTTGTCTTTCATTGAAATTAGTGTGTATTGCAGTATGTTGCAGTCTGTATTCCTTTTCTTGTTAAGATATGTAGGTAGAACCCATAGCTGGAGGGTTGGAAGTTGGGTTTGCTCAAGTTGTAGATCACCAGGGGCCCACATTTTATTGTTAAACCTGCAGTTTATAAGTAGGAAGAGAAGAGAAAAATAAACCTCATCACTGTTCAGCTGGAGTTTGCAGAGGGTACAGGGTTGTCAGACTAAAGGTGAGGGGGCAGTAAATTAAAAATAATAAAAATACACATTCACACAGTGAACAACAATTAGCAATTTTATGTTAACTTTTAACCTGTGATTTTCAATAGGCTGCACAATTAATAGATCTTTTACATAAATTAATTTCCACCCTTCTTTCTGGTTTAGAGTGAGTGGTCTATCATCTGATGTTACTTGACTATTTAACTACTAATGAACCATTAACTTAAATCTTAGTCCCAAAACAAAAGTTTAGATTAAGGATTCACAACCTTTTCAGTGTTTAAATCTTTAAATAAAGGTAACATTATAGGTTTATGTCTTAAGAGTTGAGGGGGTAATGTGTTCCATTTTAGGCAACTGCATGTAAAGGAAATCTTGTTATAAGATGGTTGGACAGAAGGATTAGGGTTGAAAATAGGAAAACTGATGCAGCCATTATGTTTAAAATATAACATGGTGATAACAACTGAATTTCAATGTAGAAAAAAAACAATTTTTATATGTCTATATATTATATTTAATGTTTGTGAACAATGGAGATTGAACAGCATTGGATCTTTTACTCTGGGCATGTTTCTGTAATCAGTTTAAAACTTTGCTTTCTGTAGTCTTTAGTTAGTACAAACATTATTGTGTCTGCTGAGTGATATACTACTTATACGACTGCTTTGAAGTTTAGCATAGTGGAAACAGACCTAAAGTATGAGCCTTTTTTTATTTCCCGCTATGTTCTTCTTTATTTGTCTCTCAGCTCATATGTTTTCTCTTTTTCTATCGTAACCACCAAGCAAGCCAAAAAGAAAAAGGAAAATACAATAGAATTAGACTTGAGGCTAGTGTCCTGTTCACATTGCATTTTTAGGTTAGAAAAGGGAGAATTAAATCTCTAATAAATTAAAATTACAGGAAATTTGTTGTTAAAAAGTTTAAATGAAATGTAGCTTAGTTATAAGTCCTAACTATAGTTATAAATTATAATTTAGTTAGCAGTTAGCTAAATGTAAAAAATACACATCTGAAATAATCACATAAACTTGTTTAAAGTAATAGAAAAGTGACTGAAAATGTGTCAACTAGAAACAGAAAATATTTACCCTGTTTTTAATTAAGCTGTTAACAAACTATGCTAGTTGTTAGCAAACTATGCTAATCATGGTTATCTGATATTTAAAATAAGGTGTTTTCACCTCATATTACCAGACATTGGTTGAACAGTTACATTAAAAAGTGGATTTGCAGTGACATATGTGGACATGTGGGGCCTTGTTAACTGAAGTGCAAGCTCTTGCTTCCTAAGCTAATAAGATAGCATATTGCCATACATTGCCCTCATGGCAGTTTTTGTTCTGGCTTACTTGTACAGAAACTTGCTTCTGTACAAGAAGACAAACTAACAGATCATTTTGTTGAATAATTATTTCATGAACTGGTGTGAAAATGTGCTGGGTGAATGTGTGTGTGCATCTCTGACAGAGCTGTGGGTGTACACCTGATGAATGTGTACTGTATGACATGTGCTGAACTACTTTCTCTCTTAGTTAAAATTTGATATGTTTCTTTGTTCAATATGTTTCTTAGTTTTATCTTCTTTCTTCCTCTGTCTAGGCTCTACTCTGGAGTGCACAGGTCTTGGCCTGGATCTACATCTAGATCCTGCTTCTCAGTCTGGGTCCACACTGTCAACAGAGTCCGAGAGTAAGCTGTAGCAAAAGGTGTGAATTGGTTGGAGGGATAGCCAAGCTGACCAATGGGATCAGGAAAGCTGGCTCAGGTGCTGCTTGGATGGGCGGCGGTATGCCTTGGGGCATTGCACGTGGCTTGTGGTCAAACGGGAAATGGACCTTATGAAGCTAGCCGCTTTACTGGCAGTGTGGACCAGAGAGAAGTGCAGCGGGTTCGGCGACGGGGTCAGGAGACACTGAGAGGGTAAGAATCAGTGTACGATGTTTTATAAATAAGTTTAAATAAGTAATAATTCCTAATCTATTTCAGTGCATTAATTTTAGCCATATTGTACTGCACAGTCCTTCATAAAAAGAGTGTTACAAAATAAGAAAGGTTTTGTGTTGCATCAACAATGTTTGTAGCTGATTCTGAGGAAGGTTTAGCATATAAATGTCTTTTCCCTGTCTGCTTTCCTGGCAGCTTTCTTTCAACTGCTGTGCTTTCTGGGTCCAGGCCAAGCTTGCCTTACACCAAATTATGTTGCTGAATACTGCTGCATTGTTGAAATCTTAAAACCAGCACATGCTCAACCTAAGAGGCTGCTTGCCTCACTAAAATCTGCCTATGGATCCGATGCAAATTACCGTTTTCATGGGAAAGAGAGGGAAAAGCAGCTTTCTATACATCCCATGAAGGGCTGATGTGCAAAAGGCATGACCCACATTCCCCTGGGTGTATTAAAAAGTAAAAAGTGGTTACGGACTACTGTGGTGTTTTTAGTTGATGCAGACAGTGGGAAAATTATATGGTGAGGTACATATGAAGATATGCATGTGTGTGAGTATTTTAAAGATATTCTTTATTTATTTGTTCATGTAGAGGGTTAATACAGAAATCACATCACATCTCACCAGCTGCAACACCACTCATTCTCCTTCTTGCTCCCTCTCTCGTCTGCACTCCAACTATCTCACATTGTTAACCAAACACCACTCATGTAGATGTAGATATATTTCTCTTTTCTTGATAAACTAAAGATGGTTTCTTGGAGCCAGTTTATATTGTCTGCATCAGGTATTCCAATCAGTCTCCCATCTGTCCCAGCTTATGGTTCCCTCAGTGCCAAGCCACAGGAAATTAGGTATTTGTATCACCAGAAGGAGGTATGAAAAGGGGCATTTGTCTTCCTGCTGTATGTAACAAAGCTGCTGAAGGACTAACAGAGGGCATTAATGGCATAAGTGTTCGTGAGGAAATAAGAGATGAAGAGATACCACATAGATTAAATTAGGAGTGGTGTTTTCTCTAAGGACATGTCCAATTTCTGGCAATTAAACTGAAGCAGGTTTGTCTACCTTAAAGGGATTTTAGGTTTTCATTTAAGTGGAGTTGTGTGGAGTCTGTCTTCCTCACATGTTGATGGTCAATTTGGAGAATTGGAAATAAATTTAGCAAGAAAGTGTGTGTGTGTGTCCCAAGAAAGTATCAAGTGTGTCATCTACCTAAATACAGAATGTCTCCATGGAATGTTCAAACAAAACTAAGTTACCTATAGTTACATTTTAAAATGTGCAATCTCTAGTGGTTGTAAAAGCAAATGCATGTGTATCGTAAAAGTGTAGTCCATGGCACTAAAGGCTGAAGTGTAAAAATCATCCATCGTTTAGAGCAAATTATGGAAAGAAAATTAAGCAACTGACTAATTACAATAAGCAAGTTTTGGCCTAAAATATTGTGTTTATGTGTAACCAAGGCAACAAATAAAGCATTCGTGTGGGTGACAGTGGCAATGTAAAAAGAATGTATTTTAACCCTAACTATGATATTTTCCTAGCCCAAACCAACTATAGTTATACTTGAACCCAACCGAGAAGAGAGTAAAGTGTTTTGTGCTGTGAGTTTCGGTGCCATCCAAAACTCTTCCTATTATTTTGTGGGTATTTAAAGAAACGTTTGAGATGTGAAAACATGGCCTGTATTTCTATCCCATCACTTGTAGTGGCAGTACTTTACTGGTTAGCATTTAAGGATATTGAAGGGTATAGATAAACAATCTATATTTTCACATTAATTGGAAGACTTGTTAAGCAACTGAACAATTAAAACACTTTAATTGCAGATCATTTGCATTGATTTTTACACGTTCAGACAGTTGTTTACTGTTGCAGATCAGCCTGTGACTGACAATTCTGCTAGTCTAATCCTGACGAACAGGAAGGAAGGAAGGACAGAAAACCAAGGGACTTAATAAATGATCAATAAATAAAAATTATAAATAATATTAATTGAGTGGCAAGCTTGGATCCAGCAAAAAAGTCTCATACAACTGAAGAGAAAGAAAAGTCTGCCAGGGGTTGCATAGATTAGTCTCCTTTAACTCTAATTTTGTGAATATGGAAGGTGCTTGTTCATAATGATTAAATAAAGTTCTCTTCTTCTTTCTTTCTATGTAGACAAATGATAACAGTTTTATGCCAAAATTAAAGGGATAAAATTTGGACCTCTAATGCCTTTTGTTCTGTTTAACTCCACTTTAGAAAAAATGTCCCCTTTTTCTTCAAAAGCACGAGATGTAAGTTACAAAACAGTAACATTACCTTCCAGAACATGGAATCACCTGGTCCACAAATTCTTCTTCAGTCAGTCATATTATGTGACTCAGATGTTGCAACATTTTTGCTTGAGATATATAAATAAATAAATAAACCAACAAACAGATAATGCACGCAGGAGAGCTAGAAGAATAGCTTAATGTTTCTATCAAATTTTGTTATGGTTCATGAGAGGAGTAGGTTCTTTTTCATTACATTAAGTTTTCAACACACAATTTAATGCTTTGGCCGTGAAGTAAACGTCATATTATAGAGTATCTTTAAAACTCGGTGTGTGTGAAAGCTGAAAAGTTCTATGCGCACGCTGAGCTGCTTTTGGCTGCTGTAGGTACCAGAAACCATTTTAAAAAATGCTTGACATATTTTTTTTTTTGTTATTTTACCTGGATATCTAGGTGTCATCTGGCAATTGTTACTTGAATTATCCTGACAGTTCCTCTCTTGAGCTGCTGCAGTTGATCTGAAGCACACAAAGAGCTAATGCATAACATTTATTATCAGTTTTTGTTTAGGAATTATTACTTGGGTTCATGAGAAATGGAGTAAAGTGATTCATCTGCATCTGTGAGCTTGTTTCCTCTAACCAGCTCAGGACAGAAACCTTGATAGAGAAGAAAGCATATTTGTGGTGAGTGAGGGTTTTGGCTGCCTTCTTGCACAAAAGTTGTTGAAATTTATTACCATCTATTTCCCCTCAGCTAATTATAATCTATGAAAATCCATGCATGCAACCTACCGTTGGACTTTTATCTCACAGATGCACCGCTCACAGTGTGTTGTCAGTAACTCAGTATGGGTTTCACTGATTCTCTGTGTGGTATATGGAGAGTTAGTTTAGTGATGGTCATTATTCTGCCCTTTGGCTTCGTTGCAGTGTTTGTTTGCTGGCTCTTGCCTCATATCCCCTGGTGTTTCTCTGGTAGCACTGGGTCTGTTGCTTTCCGATTTAACTTTATTGGCTTCTACAGCACACTGCACTGGCATCAGTCCACTCAAGGGTGGTATCTGATCAGACCTTGGGCTTGTTGGCTGGGCTAGGCTGCTTTACTCCATCAGTGACTAAATGTATTGTTGGTAGAAAGTGAATGAGGAAAGTGTGTACCAATCTTATGGCCTGCCAAATAAAAAAAGGCAAATCTCTATTGTTTGACAAGACCACTCAGAATTACAGATTTTTGTCAATGTATTTTTTTGTTGCTCACTTTATGAAGTTAGTTTTTCTTTGCACAACTCTGCCAAGTAGAAATGCCTTGAACACTGGCTAACTTGGCAGACATTCAATCCTACAGCAGTGAATTTACAGCATAATGTCACTACCATCCTGAAGGCCTGGATGAGGGCCAGTTTTTCCAGTTGGCCTTGGCACATGCCGAACTTGACAAAGAATTAAACAATTTTCCATTTTAAATGGACAAACAATTCTACATCAAGCCCACATTATGTCTGTATTAAACATAACACACACACACACACAAACAAAAAAAACAAAACACAAAAAAGCTTGAAAAGAATTTATGCTTGGCATGAATAAAAAATTGTCAGTTTTCTTGCTGTTTTATATGCATTAGTTCCAATTTCAGGTTTTATGTGTCCTGTCTTATGTGTACTAAATAAGCAGGCTGAAAAATGAGCCGTGTAGTCAGGATTATCTGGAGTTGCTTCAACTGCTTTATAATTAATGTACCATTCTGAGTTGATGAATGTTTTCATCAACTTTTTTTCATTTGTCAATATACATGATTTTATTTTTCCATTTTAGGCCACCACAAAGTTAATACTACTCTTTCTGTTATCTATTAAAACACATTCTCGCATAAAAGATATCAAATGGAGAAGGGTTTGATGTGTTAATTTACCTTTGCAAAATTCTTCAACATCAGGGACAGGTCAGAATGGCAGGCAGACCTGTTCAGTACCCTTGTTCTCTTATTTTGATGTCATACCTTTGGAATATTTGCAGAAAGGGACTTTGGATTGGTGTGGTGGGGAAATTTAAATAAGTCTTTGGAAAGATAATGCTGAAAGCATCATGTGCTACTCTAAAATCTCAATCAACCTTTCTGCATTAATGCTGCTATCACAAAGGTGGTCCACGGGTGGTCCAAGCAAAGAGCAACTCCAAAAGAACAAAGAAAGATCTAGAATACTGATTGGTCTGACCACAGTACACATTTCCACTGTGTCCCGGATGCTTCAAAGCCCAGAGAAGTCAACGCTGTCCCTGGACAAATTTAAAACAAGGCTTATTTGTTCCACTATAATGTAGGGGTGGGTGATATAGGCAAAAAATAAATCTCAATTTTTTTCCTTCATTTTCCGATAACGATATTCTGATGATTAATTGCTTACCAGGACTTCTATGGAAAGACAGTGTTTCAGAACAGTAGCTCTTGTTTATTTCTTGTGCTTCATACATCTTGTGCAAAATGCACACAAACATACTATGGCATTCTGCAAAACATTGCCCAACAATATTCTATTGCCATATTTCACAATGACCAACTTCAAGTTATGTTCAGGCTGTACTTAAAATCACAGGAGAATATGCCAAATAAGGTTTGCTCAATATTATCTTACTCAAGCTTTCGAAGAAAAATAGGTAAAAAAAAAAAAAAAAAAATAGTAAACAAATATTAAATTAAGATGACATCAAAATGTAAACCCAAGTGTCTATTTAACTTAAAATATTTAAACAATGCCAAGTATAATCACTGGCATAAAAATTTGGCAAGAACTTTAAAATTTAGCAGAAATAACTGTAGTCCAACTATTTATTTCAAGTTACAAGCCAAAAACCCCTGTCTGTTCACAGCATCAGGCTTGAGTGAAGCCCTGTGGCAGGTTTATTTTCCACCTGTGCTAAATGTCCTCTCTGAGGCAGGTATACATAAATATATATATATATATGTGTGTGTGTGTGTAAAACTTTATTTGACCGATGTCAATCTTGTCAAAACTAAACCATTTCCATAAGGCTACTGACGTGGATCGCTATTAAATCATTAGCTGAGACATACTACTCCTGCATATTTCCCCCATGTGAGACTGTAATGTTTTGGATGCCGCTGAGTTGCTATACTAAACCCTGTCCCCTGATTGGCTTCTTAGGCATGCATGCATGAGGACTTTCATGCGCCTCTCCTTTACCGTCAGTTTTTTTTCCAGACAGTGTACTTGATAATGCAAAATTGCACATCGTCAAAGCAACATTTACGATACTATCGTAGGCGATAAATATCGCCCACCTCGACTATAATGCTTGAAGTGGTATTTGTGAATGCAGCTCTGTATTGTAGTGCTTGACAAAGGTTTCCGACAGTATTGCCTTGCCAATGTGCCCTTTCTGTTAGTTCTAATTTGCAATGAGGTTTAAAGCTAAATATTTAGCAATATAGCCTTAATGACTGCTGGTTGGCTCAGGACACAGACTGAACTGACCTGTAATATAAAAACATTCAGATTGTTAGAACATGCAGGAAGCACATCAAGGATCACATGGTCATGGGGTGTTTTGATTGCCATGAGTCACTAATTATACACGTAAGTCTTACAAGTTCTACATGTGTGCTCATTTATTCAGTTAATCTTTTCTTTAGAAGTGTCTTTGTCTGCCATATACTAAAGTAGATGATAAAAAATGTGACCCAGAATACACCTTTCTTTTTTGTAGTTCCTCTACTGTTATTATTATTTTTAATATTATTGTATGGAAAGAAATTTTTTGTCATGTTTAGGGTTAATTTTTGACCATGGATGCATCTGCTTTGTCTTCTTGGGTGCTTGGGCCATTCTCTGAGCTTAAATTCCTGCATCAGCCCCACTTCATGATCTGATAGGAGTGTAAAAGCCCAGGTGTTACTGGAGGCAGTATAAGAGTAAGCAAGGGACCTCTGACCTGTGACCGGTACACCAACACACACATACAAGGACACAGACAAAAGACCTGGAGCTTTGATAACTATGAACTTCTGCTCAGTGTCTTAATAGAAACAGACCTGCCCTGCACTGTCCAACCTTCCTGCAGTTATGACTGGCTGCTTTGAGCTACATTAACCTTTGACCGTGTGGATTCTTCTTAAAGGTATCCCTCAGGCTCCGACTTTACTTTGCAGTTTTCAATCTTATCTAACTTATATATAACTCATATACATATCTGTTGACAATAAATGTCCAGATATTGCACATATATTCTAAAGGAATTATCAGATAATTTTGGTGGTAACCGTAATACCACTTTACTGAGTTTCTTAATAATATAAGAAAACTGCAAGCTAATAAGGGTTGGTAATTTCTTTGCACTTACTCCATATCCTAAGATCTTTGTGGAACTGTGCTCCCTTTCAGCCTTGAACAGGCTTTACAGTATCATTTTACCCTCCAATGCAGTGGCAGCCATTTTATCTTTATTGCTATTAATGACAGTTAATGAGTGATCCACAGTCCAGGAGGCAACTTCAAAGGCAGCAACAAGGCCACAGAAGAGTTAATCTCTTTTAGATTGAGCCCTAACAACATTGGGAAATTTCAAAATCACAGGACACCCTTGGGGCTCCTTTTTACAGTTATTTTTCCATCCTCATTTTATCCTCTAAAGCTTCTTTTCAGTGATATGAAACTGGTTACTGACCTGGAGGAAAGACTAAGATAAAGTGAGGAAGAAAAACAAACCTCAGTCTCTGATTTCAGGGTCAGACCCTTACAGTCCTTCAGATATTAGCATTCTACAAATCTGTAACAGTGGAAAATCTTTAGTGCTACGTAAAGAAATACATCAGGGAAGAATTTTTATAACTGCTCATAACATACTGGAATGGTTATGTCTCACTCTGTCCATTCCTGAAGTTTTTCTGTTTGCCCCAGAAATTCAACCCCAGACAAAGAGTCTGGCCTCTTCTCTGCTTCGTATCTATATCACTGTTTTCCGCACCAACTCCTCCTCCTACTTCCTCTTTTTCTCAACATAAATGTGTTTTGTTTTTTTTGCCCAGTGTTCTCCTGTTCCTTTCCCACCATTCTGTCTTCCCCTCTTCCCAGTTGCTTTCACTTAGTCTTTTGACACTTTCTCTTTAAACTATTTTTCTACTCAAGTCAAATTCACTTCTTCTATTTTCCCCTTCTTTTATTACTATTATTTTCCTTTTGCTGTGACACTAATCCTACCTATATAAATGTCTTTCATCTGCCTGCTCACATGTTTGTCTGTTCCACTGTCTCACTATGTGTTCTGGTAAAGTGGTTGGAGGTGTGCTCTGCTGTCCATCCATTTGAGACTCAACCACAGCTGTCATCTTCCTGGAGATGTCTATCTTGGTTACTGTCCAGGGAGGCGAGGGAAAAGGTTTTCCGTATACATCAGTTTTACTTGCAAGTTTTTTGTCCAAATTTACAATAAGACCTTTATTGCATGGATTTTGACTACATACCCACAAGTCTGACCCAACTTTGCCTGTGGCAGGGTGGGGTTGTGCAACCGGTGGTGTGTCATTAAATGCCATATACATGTTCATACTTTCTCACCACCTTGATCATCTGTTCATTAAAACCATAGACATATATACGATTATGTTTAAAACCAACTAACTCTTTGATTAAAATTATCTGTTTAACCTCACATCAGCAAAAGTGAAAAAGTGCCAGCTTTCTTCTTCATGCTTTTTCACGTTAACCACGTCTACCTCAGATGTTTGACCAATCACACAATACTTCTTAGAGCCCCGCCAGAGGAAAGTTCTGCTCGACTAATGTGTTAGGAACAAGCCGCAAAAATTTCCAAACCACCATGAAGAAAGTTCTTGCTTTAAAGAACTTTGTGACTTTTTTTTGTTCTCATGGCCCTGGTTTGGCAGTTCTTGCTGCTTGACATGAACACCGTCACATGCAAAACCCTGCCCCTGCCACAAACAATGTTTTATGTTAAAGATAAAATCATGGTTGGCAGTTGGACCAAAACAAACGTTTTTCTTGTTCAAGAACAAAAACAAAGTCGTTGCTTCTTGTCGAGTATGTAACAAGCTTAACTAGATTTATAGCACCACAGTACCAAGTGTGCAAAGACACATGGGAAATCCATATTCACTAGGAATTAAACCTATTATGATTGTTACCCTCTAAGCTATGAGCTAATTGCCTGTGTTGTGTGTACATTTAGACAATGTTGTTCGGATGTTCAGCTCTATTTGAATGTTAAAGTTGGCACCGTGAGTGGAGTGGACAGTACAGGAAGTCACACCCATGTGTTTTACCATTGTATGAATGATGGCAGTGAAATTCTCTTGTTATTTCTAGGTGGTCTCTTCTGAGGAAGTAGAATCAATGTGTTTCACTGGAAGAATGGACTAACTGATCTTGAACAATCTCAACATATCACTTGTTACCAATTCAAGTAGTATTTTAATTTGGTTCAAATGTTCACTTTTTATTTGTTCAGTGTGGTTTCATTCTATGAATGTAACAGGGCTATGAAAGTACATCATTTTCTAACCTTATTTTTGGATGTACAGACATGCCCATGAATGCAACAGGGCATGTACTGTGGAAGTACAGAGTTTTCTGTTTTTGGATAAATAGAAGTGTTCATACAATTAATGGTAAAATGTCCTGGTAATTTTCTGCCATGGGAATTATGGGAATTTTTCTTAGAGTGCTAGAGAAAGCTAATTTGTCATGATGCTTTTTACTGCTTAACTGCTTTCTGTTTTAGTTTCAGTTCAACACTACAATCACAAAACCAGTCTACAGAATATGCATGAAAAACCTTTTCTTTTCGACATTTCCTCAATTAAATGCCTCTCGCTCTCTTAAAACTGACGGACACTTTTTTACCTTTAATGTATGGTATATGTATGATCAATTGAGAGAACTTTTAAAGACAATTACTTTAACTAACCAAATTTTGTTCCTATATTGTCATGTTTTTAAGAAATAAAAGGGAATAGCTTTATTTTAAGTCAGCGATTTCAAACTCTGGTCCTTGAGAGTCACAGTCTTACAGATTTTAGATGTTTCCCTGCTTCAAAACACCTTACTCAAGACCTGGTCATTGGATCTGTTTGATATAGGTGTGTTGGAGCAAGGAAACATCCAACACATCTGAATGAAATGATTGAATTCCCTCATGCGCATGTCATTCAGCACTGCAGAGGCCTGGTAACAAACCATTAATTTGATTCAAGTGTGTTGGAGGCATCTAAATGTTGTAGAACATTAACTCTTGAGGACTGAATTTGGGCATCCCTGATATAAAACCTGACTAAGAAGGACAGAAACTCATCAAGTGCAGCACAATTACGTTTTCTGTGTCTCTGAAGATACTAAAGCATGGCAAATTTTCAAAACTCGTTATGTCGACTAGTCTAAATATTTGATAGACATTTGCAGTGCTGTACAACGATCATTAAAGCTTACATTTAGGTTGATTAACTCTTGTAATACTGAGCTGTAACATGGGAAATGCAGGATGCTATCATTACATCAATGGACAAAAAGATCAGAATATCTTCTCTTTGGCTCTGGCAGTAATTTTTAGTTCTTTCAACGTTTTAGTTCTTGGCATCATAAAACACTGGTTAATCTAGCGTTACTAAAAACAGTTTCTGGTCCCTAGTACATAATAAATTATGTCCTCAGGGCAGAAATAGTCTAAAGAGATGTGATCCCAGTGCTGGCTAATTACTATAACATGAGCTTCTGGACCAGACTTTATCCCATTTTATCATGCTGTGGTCCCTTTAGCCATCAGCAAAACCCAAACAACTTACCACCAATACAAAAATACCCCTCATGTGTTATTATGTGTCCTGAAAGGGCACTTACTACAACCACATAGTTGAAATCCTTTCATTTTGTTAAACAGCTTTACAAGAAGATAAGTTCACACCATTTCATGCTTATTTCAACAAAATATTGGGCACTGGGATTGTTGCTTTTTTACCTCTAAATCAGGGATCCCTAACTTCGGTTCTCAAGGCCCACTGTCCTTAAGACTTTCGATGTTTCCCTGCTTAAACACACCTTACTCAAATTAATGGCTCATTAGCAAACTTGTGTAGAGCTTGTGAGAGATGCATCAATCAATCAATCAACCAATCAATCAATCAATCAATCACGTTTTATTTGTATAGCCCTTTACAACAACCAAAAGGTACTCAAAGTGCTTTATAACACTGAATTTGAATCAGGTGTGTTGCAGCAGGGAAACATCTAATACCTGCAGGATAGTGGGCCTTGAGGACCAGGGTTAAGGATTACTGCTCTAAATAATCTGAGAAATAAGTAAGTTTGCAATTATTTATGAATGACCAAACCTGCAGTGCTCTAAGCGCAAGCTTGTAAAGATGCTCTGGACCTCAGTCCCTCTGCATGTTCATGTGTTTGTGAGTGTGTGAGTAGTCTGTCATTTCTAGATGTGGTTTAGCCATTTCCACAGAGGAAAACTGTGACTACCCTGTCAGGCCAATTGAGCGCTCCATATGGCGTGATGAGTCTTACATCTGTCAGACTGGGTCAAAGTTTGCTGCTGGCTCTCCACGGTTAAGAATCTGACTGAGAGGACTGGGCAGCTCTGGATATTTGCCAGAAAACAGGACAGCCAGGCATGGAATTCCAGAGAAATGAGGACTTAACACGTCCTGTCTGTCTGAGTTTAGAGTTTAGCTCTGAAAGAAAACACAGCACTAGTCCTTATGTTGTAGGCCCCTTGGATTTCCTCCTCTTCTTGCGTCTCAGAAAATACCTTCATCCATCATTTGATGGGGCTTTGTGTTAAACTTTGTTTTGTTTGTTCTGAAAGCAGTGACCATGCAGGACTTGGGCAGCTTGAAAAAATAACTCAAAACTGTGTATGTTTAGGGATTTTACTGAAATACGTTTGGGAGGTCTGGTGAGTAGTAAGTTTTGTTGTTCTGTCTTTTTGTATCTAACAGACCCAATGTGTGTGGCTCCCGCTTCCATTCATACTGCTGCCCAGGCTGGAAGACTCTGCCTGGAGGGAACCAGTGTATTGTTCGTAAGTTCCTCCATCCGTAAATCCTCTTTGATACAATTCCACAAAGCTCATTGAGATAAGAATAAGTATGAATGGGATAAATCAGCTTATGTTATTATGTATGGCTGAAGAACCAAAAAAAAGGAACAAACTAAATTTACTCTTTTTTTCTGTTTCTTTCCTTTTTTTTTCCAGCAATTTGCAGGAATTCATGTGGCGATGGCTTCTGTTCAAGACCCAACATGTGTACCTGTTCAAATGGCCAACTTTCTCCCAACTGTGGAGTAGGAGCAGGAAGTGAGTAGTGGGGCTCGGCTGGCTTTCGTGAGGATGGCTGTGTGTCTAATTGGTGGGGGCTTCGGAGGCTGGCTCTGGGGGCCTCTTCACGACAGTGGGTGTGGGCTGGGTGGCCCTGGTGCCACAAAGCTGTCCTCCTCCCAGGGGGCTTGGGCTGGTTTCGGCATTCCGCTGCAGTGATGTGTCAGTGCGCATCCTTGTGTCCGGTAGGTGCTCTTGGGTCCATGTTGTGTCCCAAGTGGGTGGGGGTTTGGGCAGAGAGAGGGTAAGTTGGGGATGTGGGAGGGAAATGGCTGGGTGTGGGCATTGGATGGGTGAGGGTGTAGAATGGGTGGGGTTGTTGGGTGGGAGGGTGGATAGGTGAGGCTTTTGGGTGGGTGGTAGGACGGGTGAGGTTGTGGGCGGATGGGTGGACAGAGGGGGTAGAGAATAGCCAGAGTAAGCCGGGAGAGGATGGTGCTCTTGTATTATATGGCATAGGTGTAGATGCGAAATGTATGGGTGAACATTAGATGTATATTTGGGAAGGTGAATGCATGTATATATAAGTGTTTGTATATGTGTATGTGTTTAGAAGATTACAAATGTGTACAAAATTATTATTTACTTTTTACTATTATTATTATTATTCCTTTTTGTACTCCCTTCTCTCCGGGGTGTGGGAGCTATTCGGGATGAGCTGTAGGTCCCTAGCTGCTGTCACTTTGGGCTCTGGGCTTGGATTGTCCTGCCCTGGAAGCAGTCCTGGGAAACGTGAGTGCCTACTGCCGTCAATGAGGCAGCTCATGTTTCGGGGGGAGGTTCCCTTTATCCCAGTCGTGCCACTTCTCACACCCCTCCCTCTCTTAGGGCTTTGGGGAGCGTGCAAGTTGCATAAGGGTGTGGTGGAGGGGGACCTCAGTGGCTGCTTCTCCTGCACCCTGGGATGACTTGCTCCTCATTTTTAATCACACTTAGTCATCTTTACATAAAAAAAATGACACTACAAAAGCAAACACACACATGGCTTTGGGGGGGCTGTGTAATATATGGTGGGTGGGGCTCTTTGGGCGGTCGCCCTGGAGGGCGTTGCCACCAGAGCTGCACGGCTGTCTGCGCCTTAGTTTTAACAATTTCAACTGCATTACAAACACACACCGTTCAATCACCAGGGTGGGGTCTTCCTTTACCCCGATTTTCTGGGGCTGCCCGGTGCGGGGAAAGGTTTGGTCTGCTGCCTTGGGGTCCGTGCTGACATCCCTGTGGGGGGCCTGTGGGCCCCTTGGTTCCTGTGGTATTGTGAAAATAGAAAGACAAAAAATGAAAAAAGGGACAGATAATACAATCATTTATACAGATAGACAAACATAAGCACGTTCACTTAGCTGAAGATATACACGCATATACTGTAAGTGCATTTGTACAAAAAAGAAGCGAAACATGAAGAATAAGTTGTAGATTTGTTAGAAGAACATTTGGAGTTTAGTTTAGAATTACAGACACGATTTCTTTTGTTAGGCGCATAATAGAATAGTGATATAATTTAACCTCTGATTCCGTACTTAACAGGTAATCAACGGGGAGACTTTTATTACTTTATATTATTTTTATAATCTGGAAAATAAGGTGTTTCAATAGGACAGCTTTTGACATTATTAAGCAGTTGTGGTGACTCGAGAAATGTGATTATCGGAACAGAGATCAGTGTCCAAAATTTCTGACTCGCTCTCTGTATGTTAGAAGCAGTGAGGACAGCTATGAAAAGATTTTCTGCCTCTGACTACTTGGACCATCAAGAATTTCAGTTTTTTCTTTGTTAAGTTGTGAAAGGTTTCTTGATATTTTCATTGATGCTCTTTTTTTAGTTATGATATTACCAAGTGGGGGCATCCTAAAATCATCCCTCAGGCTTCGTAAGTGACCTTTCGAGCAGGTTATGTTGCTGCACCTCGTATTGCAAAATGTATTTGTTTCCAAACAGAAAGGTTTTGATTGTAATAGCAATGAAAAAGGTTGCAGGTCTGCTCCACAGCCTGAAGGTCACAGAGTTTGTCAGGATTAAAGCAGAAAATCTAGCTGCCCCAGCTCAGTCTACAGGGCTTAGTTACAGACCACTCAGAATGTGTAGAGAGAAGCAAAGTGTTTCATACAGAGTGAAATCAAGTTTGTCTTTACAAGATTACCACAGGTTTCATAATAAATTATGTGTCAGATATGTTGAAGACATTGTTAAGTACTACTTTGGTAGAATGCACAATGTTTGTCAATGTGTGTATTAATGATTGTGCGGTATTGTCAACTTTACTGCTTTAGTTCATCAGTCACGCCTGGACCCTGTCAGACCTCTTTCTTATGCACACATTCCACTAAGTCCACAAACACACATTTCCACCCACA
The DNA here is from genome assembly GCA_037177495.1 of Rhadinocentrus ornatus. Taxonomy (NCBI): domain Eukaryota; kingdom Metazoa; phylum Chordata; class Actinopteri; order Atheriniformes; family Melanotaeniidae; genus Rhadinocentrus; species Rhadinocentrus ornatus. The sequence continues at coordinate 17,713,039 of JBAMHW010000016.1, read as the reverse complement.
CAGACTCATTTTAAACAGAGAAACTGTGAGCTTCATCTGGTTGTGACCCAGAGACATAAAATGTGATTTGCTTCAGTCGTAAGTAAGGCCAGCCTTAAGGGTGGGGTGAAGGGAAACTTCCTGTGACCTGTAGACATCCTGCAGAGTCGGTGCTTTGGTGAGAGCTATGAAGTCATGGTCCTCATGGGCTTTAATGGCGATTAAAAGTAAAGTTATAAATTAGCACGGCAGCTCAGCAGGGCTGGACTGAACTTACTCTCTTACTGTTCTTCTCAACTTTCCTTAAGGATTTATGGTGGCTGTCTTTTGAGACATAGAAAAAGGACAGAAAGATATTAAGATACTGTTTGTTTGTAATTACTTCACTGGGTATGCTATATTTCCACATCCGGCTTTGCTGAAATGTAATGCATCTAAGGAGCAAAAATGGAAAATATAAAAGGCTGTTTTTATTCTCATAATATTGACATAATATATATTCAATTAATTTAATGCTCGTATCCCACTTCCACTAATGTCTTCCCTCTCCTTTTAATTGGAAGGGATTTAGTAAAAGTGGCTGTTTAACCAGGACTTACTTCTCCAAGTATACTCCTATATAGAGTTTTGAGGGTTGAACTGCAAACCAGTGCAGATACACAGTCCCGCTTACGCAAGTGCTAAGAATGATGAATCATAAACACCACTTTAGTCTTCCAGCTTTAATGTATGTCCCAGGTCAGACAACTTTATGATTGGTGATACAGGAAAGCTGCATCATTTTACCAAACATAATCTCAGAGGCTAATTTGGTGGTTTGCGTTAAATCATGTGATCATGTTTCAAATGCTCTTTGCTCTGCTGATACAAAGCTTTGTTCTGATTTGGGTTGAGCTGAGTAGTTAAAGAAATAGCTAAATTAAAAGAAGGAAAAATAAGTATTTACAAAGACTGGGGATTAAAAATTGGTCACAGTGTATCAAGATTATTTGGATCCCTTCTACTCATTTACATTACATACTAGGTTTGTTATAATTGAGGGGCAGAAATAAAAAAACACGGGTGGATTTCATATGATGCTGAATTCAAACAAAATCAAATAGAGAGGTTTCATGTACTATTTACACAAGGTTATCATTGCTACTATAACATTGTGGAGAAAAATATTTGACTGGACTTTCACGTGATTTCTTAGGTTCAATCTAGGTTAGATTAAAATGGCATGTATCTACCAAAAACGTTCTCTAATAGAATATAGAATAAGTATGTAGCATAGGAAAATAAAACAGCCTCCAATGCTTTAGACCTTGATAAAAGAAGTCAACAACTTTCATTGTAGCTATTGTAATGTCAAATGTGCCCACTGCAAATGTATACATGGCATCCTAATGTTTTGTTTGTTGCCTATGGAATACAGAGGTAGGAATTGATCAGCAGGGTGTTTGTCACTTCCTTTGTGCAATCAGCATGTTTGCAATGATTGTTTTGTTCACATGTAGTCTTTTTTTCTCTAGCAGAACGTCCTGAAATCTCTGCTGAATGCCAATGCAGAAACATGTTTTTGTGTAAATAAATACATCTACAGATATAGAAATAGTTCAGTCCTTGAAAGTTAAGGTTGCTCATAAGAATGAGTCACATCTATCAATAACCTGAAAATGAATGTCGTTTCCCAGACTACATGAGTCCACGTGGCAAGTCAGCCTTGTAATAAACAGGTTTAGGGCTAAGCAGCTGTGCAGAAGATCATATAGAGTTGTCTTTATAACCTTGTCTTCCTATAACCATAATTACAAAATATTACCAGGGATGTTCTTGCCCCTAATGCTCAGAAACAGCTGTCTTTAGAATGAAAGGTTTCCATTGGTGATTGACATGGAGGGGTAGTGAGCCCTGGGAAAGCACAGAGGGGGCTTTTTAATTAAGAACCTCTGCAAAGTAATGCTCTGTCCTTTTAGGTATAAGGCCAGCAAACAATTTAAGTGAATACATTAATCTGCTTAAAGAAAATTGATTATATGTGTGTGGTACAGGATTAAGTCAAGGGGGGAGAGGGGAATTGTGAGTTTAATGGAATGCAAAGGCCTTTTTGCATTTACTGAGACAAACTTGTCACGGGTTTCTGGGTTTTGTGTAAATCAGGACAAAACACAACTCCTAAAGCTCCCCAGTTTTCCATTAGATACACACACTTCTTCTTCTTTACAAACACACTCACACACAAGCCAGGACTTCCTGTGTTTCTCAGCCTCTCGTAAAAAACACCCAGATGTGAGCAGCTCACCGACGACACTAGCAGAATACAGAGGTGCATTGTACCGCCATCATGCTACACCCAATTCATTTTGCTCAGTGTCCGGAGGACATACACACACATGTGCACATGCTCATCCCTCCATCCTGTTTTGCTCGGCATGTGCAGCTTTCCAGGCACGGGTCACTGTGGAAAACCACCTCTCTCTGCTTCCAGGAGATGGAGTGCCGTGAGGAAGTGAGGGAGTTAATTAGTGAGATCATTCCCTTTTTGTGTCCAAATGTGCTTGTTTCCTCTTCTCACCTCCTCCTTCTTTCTACTAGTTCCTGTTACAAAGAAAACACGTGACATCGAGTAGATGTCTGAGCCTTACTGTCTTTCCAGTTTTATATCTCATCAGTCTCTATTTCTGGGTTCAGAGAGTTCAGTTAGTGGACAAAGAGACACTAACTATACAAACTATTTCCCCATGCTTCCTTGACCTATTTAAAACTATGTTTTTGTGGCGAGTGGAGGGTTTACCCAAATTACTCTCAGCTTTGGGGAACTCTTTGCAGGACACATGGTTTGTTCCGCAGCAGGGAAAATTGTAATCACTCACTGCCATCATTATTCATGTTTCACATCACAGCTCTAGTTGTTGGCTGTAAGTGAAGGAAGAGAGAGTACAGCATGCCGTTAACCACACATCGTGCATTAGGCTAAGAAGAGTGCCTGACCCATTTCCTTTCACAGTGACCAAGATGGCATACTAGTACACTGACCTGTAAGCTCAGGCTTTGAAAACATATTTATGATATGTTTTCAGAAAATATTAGTTCCTGTCAAAGCTGTAAGTGGAGACAGCCAAGATTTGCACGTGAGAGCATTTAATGTAAAGCCCTCTATATCATTAAATATATGTAACAAATTAAATCTCTATTGTCCTTTCAGTAAATTACACCTCTGCCTTGCACTTACCGTAACCAAACAAGATCCGCATCTAAAATTGTGCTTTGACTTATAGTATGTAACATTAGTCTGTATGTTTCCAGTAAGGCAGATGCTTGTGATCACGAAGAAAAGCCAAGACAACATTCATTCTTTATGACTCACAAGTCATACATGTACTGTCTATTGTGGTGGGGTAAAATAGGAAGGAGGATTATAGCGCCAAAAAAGATCTGCCTGTTGGGAAGTGTGCAAATTCAGTAAGTCTCATTAGACAAAGTCAGTGACAGGGAAGCTTGGTCATTTCCCACCTGCTGCACAGTTCTGCATGCCAGAAATGTTAAAGAGAGAAAAACACACAAACAGGCAGATGGTAAGAAAGAGGAAGGCAGATAGATAAAGAGGAAATTAATGTTGAAGTTGAGCGATTAAGAGCATGAAGCCACAGAGGATATAGGGAAAATGGCAGCAGGAAGAAAAGTAAAAACCCAAAGAGACAAAAGGATAATAGAATATCTTTCTGAGCCACCTTAAAAGAACAAAAGGGAAGATGCAGCTCTCTGACATCCAGCACTATAAAGTAAATGTCTTCACTTCTCTCATGCGGGTTCTACAGAAAGATGCCTCTCTGCCCAGAACACCTTTTTAAAGGTGTTCTTCTATGTTTGAGAATGTCAGATTGATCTTCTCACCTGTGAAATGCTGACTAACAGTCGGGACAATGTTGTTTAGCATTAAAGTAACACTTGCACACTTTGTACTCTATCTATATATTTTTTACAGTTTCCTTTCCCTTCAGCAAATTCCCGACTGACCAGAATGTAGGATGAGTCATTGTTGACCCCTGTTCTGCTTGATCACTGTAATATTGTGACCTGAGAGCTACCTAGCTTTGATCTTAAATCTTTGACGGGAAATACAAAAAAACAAAAACAAAAGAAAACAATCCAGATCCTAAAGAAGTGTATATATATTGTTAAAGTTTGTATTTATGAACAAGGACGGCAAATGTGTTTTTTGATTGAGTAACCCCTCCTCTCTCTTACAGTTCAGTCCTGTAACGTCAGGTGTATGAATGGAGGCAGCTGCTCAGAGGACTCCTGCTCCTGCCCCAAGGGATACACAGGCAACCACTGTGGACAGCGTGAGTGGATTCTACTCCAGGGTCATCAAACCTGGGTGTAAATGTGTGTGAGGATGGTGCATATGCCACCTGCTAGTCTACACACTGGGATTATGTTAATTTAAAAAAATTCAGTACAGTTAAAATAAAAATAATAATAATAATGGATTTCGTAGGTTAACATGAAATATATATATGTAAGCCAGACATTTGTGAGGTCACAAAGGAATCACAAAAAGGACTGACTTTGCCATTCAGAAATATTTATATTACTCCTTTTAAGAATGATTTGATAGACCAACTTGTTTTCCTCTTTTTCTTGAGACCCAGAACAAGACCCAGATTATTATGCTAACACCACCATGATACACAGATTTTTCTAAGATTATAATGCTGAAATGCAGAATTTTTCATTTTTCAAACATCCCACTTCTTATTTACGCCACAATCAAATGTTGTTTCGAGAGCAGTGTCTCTCTTTCCCTTCATGGTGTGCTCATAAACAATAACATTCACCAGTGTGTGAGATGATGCCATTTTACACACCTTGTTCTTGCAGTGATCTTTGTTGGTCATCATGTTTTGAAGAGGGTTGCAGCGTCTTGTTTTTTCTTGATTTTTAAAGCCTGTGACCTTTGATAAGCACCTATAGCTCTTTTTCTGAGGTCCTTAGACATCTCTTTTATGTGTACCATGATTCACTTCCACAAATTTGAGTTATAGAGATTTCAGACCTCCATTGCTTACATAAAACATGGCAAAGACTTTCATTTGATTACCACTGATTGAAAACAATCAACTTATGATGAACTATTTTTATGTATTAGTTCTTACATCCCCTCGGGGTACTGATGACCAGTTGTAGTGTTTTTCTTTCATTTGTTTTGACTGAGTTTTCTTTATCTACATTTAGGACTTGTGTGAAAATCTAACGATATTTTAGGATATATTTTATATCAAAAAGCAGAAAATTCTGATCAGCGCTTTAATTTTCAAGCAGTTAAAAACATCTAAGATGAAAAACATAATTTTGCTTTGTTAAGCAATAGAGAATCTACTATGAGCCTTTTCAAATGTTCTTTGGCTGAAAAATTAGAAACAGAATAACACTTTTTTCTTTTGTTAGCTGTGTGTGAGAATGGCTGCCAGAACGGTGGGCGCTGCATCGGGCCCAACAGATGTGCCTGTGTCTACGGTTTTACTGGCCCACAGTGTGAGAGAGGTGAGAGCCCATCATCGTTCTCATGTTTAAACTTTGTTTGATAATTATGCACTTTGTGTCTCTTTGAGCTGCTGAGGTGGCATAGAAGAGAAGCCCTCTGAGTTCCTGCTTTGGACTATAGGAGAACAACATGGTTCTTATTTGTGTGCTTCAGGCATTCAGTGCTATGAAACAGTTTTACTAGCCAACAATACTGCACATTCTCTGCTTATTATTGTCATTATTGATTTAGTGGAGTCCAGCAAGAAAATGAGTAGGTAGACAGACCAACTGTCCATGTGACTAACTGACTGCTTTTCTGACTATGTTGATTTACAGCGAATGCTTTTGCACTGCCAGTTTAATGTGATAATAAAACCTGAGTAAAATAAAGTAACAATGGAAAAAATCGATACATTTTAATAATAGGAAACCACATTATGTAACTAAACAGAATCAACCTTGCATCTGAGTAGCCATGATGGATACCAGACTGACATGGTTACCAGATTGGAGGGGTGGTAGAGTGTGGTGTGACACTTCCTTACACCAATAGACTTCCTACCCACACATTTACTCTTCTGTTAAGAAAGATATCAATCCCGGAAGGCTTTGAGATTGCCTTGTGGCTGTAAAGTATGTTCCCATCAACAGATGTGCACTTGATTCAGCCTCTTGAGAATTGTGGATGACTTCATACACTCAGACAGACAGTGGGTGTTTATCTTCTGTGCTTTGAGGTAAGTCTGTGGTGGGAAGCGTTGACAGGGTGTTGGAAGTAGGTCATAGAGTAGCAAAGGAAAAAAAATGTCTCAATTGATGGCCATGCTCAATTTCTTTCCACCATGGTTCATGTTCTTAGAAAAAGGGGAAGAACCTTTTCATCTCAAATCTTACCTGTCACTGACCCATAACCTCCCACCTTCCCGTACTCTGTTTCTTCCTACATCATGTTGGCACGCACTGTAAACCTGTAATTGCACTCAATTTATCTACTACTACAGATGTGTCTATATGGCTTTGTAAAAAACAAAACAGCCACATACCTTCTTCTCACACACTAGTCTTCCCTTCATTGGTATTTTGTTATTTCAGCTCCTTTTATCACCATTGACTTAACTTTAGCAACCACTTAATCAAACTGTAAATTTGTTAGCCTCCTTCTCATTCCTCATCCCTTTCAAAGTCTTGGGTCGTGTTATCTTGGGAAAAACAACATTTTAAGGGCTGAGTTTGTCTGAGGGAGCCTTAAAAACATCTAGCAATAAATACCTCCCCGATCCATGCAACATCCCCACAGGACTGACAAAATTGAGTTTCTTTGTGGACTGGTTGTGGACATTTCCTGCTGAGAAGTGGAACAAGGTAGAGAAGCAGAGACAAGGGGGGAGGGTGCTGAGAGGGAATTGAGTGAAAATGAAAATGGACTCCCCAGCTGTGTACACAAAGCTTGAAGGAGGGGAGTACAAACAGTCCTCATGTTGGAGGAGTGGGACAACCAAAGAACTTTCAGGTAGTCATGTGGGAAATGCATATAAATCTGTGTATCTGTGTGCTTGTTGTGAAAGGTATCCTTTAAAGAAAGAGAGGTGTCTGGCTAGCTTTGTATTAAGGAATTGTGTAACAGACATGAGGTTAATACCTTGCCAGCATATGATGGAAATAATTTAAATGTTGGAAATGAGCATTTACACAGCTATAGTTATGTTGTCCTTACAACAACAAAGTTGTGATAAAAAAATCTATAATGATGGGTTTGGCCTAAAAAGGCTGCAGGGTCCCCAGTGTATGCTTTTCTGATCTTGCTGTTAATCGTGGTTCTAGAGTTTGTGTTCCTGAGGCCACAAGTCATTAGATTTACTGCACGATTCAGTGAGAAGACTTGCTGATGAGCTGTGATTATAAAGGAAGTGCAAGTCAACTGGTGAGAGTGAACTCGGCATTGATGGAATCACCACAAGCGTATAAAAGTATACGAGTGTATAAAAGGTATGTGCATGTGCATTTATGTGTAATTGTGTGACGCCTGGTGATTCAGCAGGAATTAAAGTTGGAATTCCCTGTTAGTTTAAAATATTTTCCACCAGACCTACCGTCACTAGGTTGTCATTATTTGTCAGCTACATGTGTGTTTTGTTTCCGAATGTGCATGTATGGAAAGTTTTATGAATCTGTGTTTAGTTGTGTTGGTGGATGTTTTTATCAATCAGCTGTGGCAGTCTTGAGTTAAATGTGTAGCATAAGTGGTTTTACGGGAATCATGCTGACCATTTCCACAACAGATATCAAACCTGGTATATTTTCACACAATTTCTATACACGCAACGCTCAAGGGAATGAAAGTCAAATCATTTCCAGGATTTCTTTCCAGAACAGTCCTGTCTGTCTCAGTAGGTTTACAATGTCTGGCCGGTTTTCGTCCGGTCCAGCGTAAATCCCAGGAGAAAATTTCAGAGGAGCAATTGTCACCCTAACAATAAATGACATCACAGGCATTTTAAGGTTATTGAGAGTGTAGGAAGTTGTGCTATTTCTGCTCTTTTGACTCTGGAGAGAATGGCTGGACAGGATGGCTGTGTGAGGGTGGGTGAGACTCCAAGTCAGGCAAATGCCAGCCACTGTGAAGCCTTGCTAGATTTTACAGTAAGTATACAATAATAGTGACTTCATGTGCAGAGACTACTGCAAAGAGATAAGTAATGGGCACAAAAAAGTACACAAAAAATATTGAAAGGATTTTAAAATCATGCAGCAATCTGCTTTAATACATACCTGAAAGTGTGTGTCTCACTCTCTAGCCTGTGCCAACATAACAAGCCAAGGGCTTAATCCAGACACTATATACGTATGATTATATGTTTTGAAATAAATTACCATGTCATGGGCTTAATATTATTTAGTGTCTCATTTTTCAAGCCTTTTTAAATGTTTGCGTTTCATGAGGGAACTTAATTTTGATGACTCATAAACAAAGTTAGGAAAGGGTTCACTCATACTTCAGCTAGATTTAGAGGTTTAGGTTCATTCAGATATAGATTAGTCTCATGGGATGGTGATGGAAGCTTGCATCTAGCTCGATGATAAACTGACTGATTTACTTTTTCTAGGTGATAAAGAACAACAAAGACTTTCTCGTGCCTCCTGAGGCTGCTGTTGATGGAGGCTGGAGCCTACTGGCCTGACTGCCTAGTGGTGTTTGCAATCAATTCAGTCTACATTATTGTTCTACTGTTGCAAAGTGTTGGGAAAAGTGAGCCAAAACGGACAAAAATAACTGAAGATGTGAAGATAGATTTCACTGTACAATGAGTTTATGCATAGAAAGAATGCGAGAGGAAGTGCAGTGTTTATGATGCCATCTCAGTTAATCCAAATACTGACGTGCAAAAATGCCTCCTACAGCAGGTATTCTGCTGTTTTGTTTGAACCCTGTGATCTGTTTAGTTGCATTCACGAGCATCGGCTTTAGCATGAGCCTAAGGCCGTTCAGATCTTCAATCCCCCAGTTGCATTCCTCCCACAGTCATTTTCCCTAATGTGTGTGTTTGTGTAAAGCATTTAGTCATGTTTGAGTGACTGCTTTTGGAGTAGAAGAAAGGACTCCTAGAGGAGCGATTACAACCAAAGGAAAAGAGAGATCTCAAGCCTGTTGATAATGGCATGATAAGACTTAACAGAGACCACTATTGTTGGCCAGGATGGAGATAAACATCTTGCACATTCACACACTTGCGCACACACACAAACAAACAAACCAGTCCACACATATGAATAATTTATTTGTATCCACTTTAGCAGAGAAATACAGACATAAACAAAATGTTCAATCAGATATTCCACGAGACATACATCAAGTATGTGCACAGCTACTTAAACACACACAGGATCATTCGAAAATGTCTTAACAGGTGAGTAACAGCATGACGTTTTAGGTTCAGGGTAAATCTTGCAGCTGTATAAAGTCTGGAGAGGACATCCGGTCGAAAACACATGCATGCTCAAATGCACACACCCAGAGGCTTCACACATGGTATATTTATTCTCCTTATTCATTTGACCTGCCGAACTCTTGTCATAGGGAAGTATTTATAAATTATAGTAACCTCGTTTCCATGTTTTACACTCATATTTTTAGTTTCTTATCTTCCCAGACATTTCCCTGGTGGGAGTTTTATTAATTCTAAAGCAAAATAAGTCTGAAATGAGATTTGTTTTCCCCTTTACTCCTATGTGCCATTTTTCTTCCCCTCTCTTTCTCTCCCTGTGCTCAGGTCAATACCCAGTCCCATCTCCATGATTCCAAAGCTGGATGCATTGGATGGGAAAATGTTAGTTTCAGACAGGATTAAATATAGTCTCACTACATTGTGTTATCCTTTTTTAGTTCAAGTCTCTCTAGAGCAAAGAATAATAGGTTTTGATTAGTGATTGTATTTTCCCCCCCTTACAATCCCATTCTCATTGTATCTATTGACCATGAAAGTATCATCATATGGAAAGGTTGAATCTTTTTAAAAGTGTGAAATGACTCGCTGGCTAATTCCTTTAGACGGATCCAGGCCAAACTGTGGTCTGGATTATAAACAACTACAGTTTGTTCAAACATTTGTCAGAGGTTTCTTTGTTTAGAAAATATAAGCATTGTTAGCTTCTTATAATAATGAGATGACTCCATTAAGTCTGACTAAACTGGGCAAGCTTTAAGAACTGATACTATGTCTTGTTTTTTGATTCTGAATGTCACAGGAGAAACCTTCATAGGAGTCAGAGGTCACTAAGTAGATTATTTTTGTAACTAAGGAATAAATATTTGGAAAATTGGATAGCAGAATGTTTTGACCTGTTTAGCAATTTGAACTCTAATTAGACAAAATTGCTTCAAAATGATGTCAGCAGGACCAAGTCAGGATGTTGGATTGCTCTTTTGTCCCAACCTGCCAGTCCTTGTGCTTTCACTTGTCCATTAAGTTTATATATGTGGCCTACAGATGTGCAGACTGTCATGCTCTGACACACAGAGAAACCTCTGGACTGATGCATGAAATCTGTATTTTCTTATGCACAAAAATGTGGAGGCATAGGGTTCATGTTATCATTTAGTTTGAAGAGGAGACTTTGAGATAGGTGGGCTTTAGGGTTAAGGATTGGGTTATTTGTTGCATTTGAAGGTGGCTTTAATTGTTGCTCTGATATTTGGTTTGGCTTCCAGCTCGGACAGATGCTGTGCATGTACACAGAGAAGTATGTGCATTCTTGTGCATACATGGGAGACAGCCAAGAAAGGGGCAGTGTTTGAGAAAGAATGTGTATGCTTATGTATTTAATTTATCACACATGCATACATTGCTGGACTTGGCTGCTGTCTGTGGCTGGATTGTTGGGAGCATGGGAAAGTCCATTTATTAAGAGTCTGCATAAGCCAATGTAGGGTTTATTTTAATTTTTTCATACTACTTGTTAATTTTACTTTTCATTATCAGTCATTGGCTTGCTTTTAAAGGAAAAAACTTGTTATATTTGGAATAGTTTCTTACTGTCAATAAGTTTCCAATGTCACATCTAAATGGGAATAAAGTTTTTTTTAAAATTCACATTAAATCACAATTTAAATCATCACAACTATATTAATTTCAACCAGTTCACAAGAAGTTTAGGTGTTTATTTATGACATTTTTTAAAAACAGCTCAGTTACTGACAGATGTTTTCACTGATGATGCTGATTGTGTTCTTTAATTTAATACGTGACAAAACTAAATAAATGAAATAGTTTGTGTGTATTTGAGTGAAAATATGAATGCAGGTATGTGGTGCATAATGAAGCTCTGCATGGTGCCAATTAGATCACATGAGCACTGAAGACCAAAGAGGAGCTGACAGGCGGGCAAGGGGAGTCAAAGACAGATATGAAGTGGGCAAAGAAAAATGTAGACAGATGGATAAGAAAGGGAGTTGGCCTGAGACCCAGCCTGCACTCTGTATGCTTCATTTGACCTATTTTCTGCTCCCTTCCTATTTTTTCTTTCTGTTTTTCCTGCTTTTTGCCAAATTCTCAGTGACCCTCTTTCACATAGCAAAAGGGCATAAGGGTAAAATAAGGGTAGTAAGTCCAGAGATCACCTCCCAGCAGACACCACCACTGAATCCTTTCTTTCCATGTCATTATGTCCTTAAGAGTTGAGCAAGCCGTCACAGCCATGACTAGCCAACCATGCAGTGGCCTTTCATATCCACAGTGACAATCTAACAATCTACTCTTTTCTTTAAATGAAGGCTGTATTACGATTGGCGTCACCGAGGAGAACTTAATGAGGGCTTCTCCCGCAAAGAAAGCCATCATTAAGCTGTATGAGACTGAAAGGATAGACATCATATTGCTGGAATGGCTTGAGCATAAAGTCCCTGAGTTTGATTTATGAAGTCCATTTTTCAAAATTATGCCAGTTCCAACTGGTAACTGGCAACCAGCACTGTAACACTGATGCTAGTTTATCATTGGAGCTAAGGACTCTTTATTCTCAACTGATGTTCACATAACAGATCTGTTTGAGTGTGAATGAATTTCTACATTTATCTTTGCAGTTGTTATACCAAAACAAAATTTGAGCTTTTATTTATTTTTTTGGTAACATCACTTAGTAATTGTTATTGATTCCCGTTAAGTACCTAATATTACCTATTAGAAAATGGTTGCACAGACATCTCAATAGAAGCAGACCACAGAAGTCACCACCATGCAGGCTTTGTTCACAAATACTAAACACATAGCGGTCATTCCAACACCACGCTCCTGCTGAAAGAAACAATGTTATTTGTGTTTTGCAGATTAATCTGGGCAGGCTCAACAGGATGATGTCTGAAATCACATGCCAGACATGATCTGTAATGCTGCCACAATCGGATCTGGTTTTGCTTAATTTCTTATAAAACCTCCCATTCATAAGAGACCTTCTTTTTGAGCCAGGATCTAATCAAAGAAAGAAAAGAAAAAAAGAAGACACTGGCAGAAAATTATGAAAGTCCATGAAAAAAGACATTTCCTCATTTATGGACTTTATCTGGTTTCATTTAACACTAGAAAGCAAAGCATAAGGAAGCAAATCACTGCTTAATCATTTAATTAGTCAAATACGAAAATCTGACATCATCTAACAAGGAATCCATGTTTCTTTCTATCCACAGACTACAGGACTGGACCATGTTTCACTCAGGTGAACAACCAGATGTGCCAGGGCCAGCTCAGTGGAATCGTCTGCACCAAAACCCTATGCTGTGCGACCATTGGTCGAGCATGGGGCCATCCCTGTGAGCAGTGTCCTGCTCAGCCTCACCCCTGCAGGCGAGGTTTCATCCCCAACATCCGCACTGGAGCCTGCCAAGGTCAGATCTCTCACCCTCTCTTCAAGTATACACACCTGAGTGATCTTCTTTTAACCTCATGTGAACAGTGATGAAGGAGGTATGTTATAACACATATACAGCTGCTCACAACCACAGCAGTAAACATTCTAACCATCACTTTATCCATCATCATCTCTACTGACATTCCCGCTGCACAACATCCTCAGACTAATGTTAACAGACCTATGTTGAATGTACACACAGTAAGCCGGAAAAACAAACGCAGGGGGGGGGGGGGGGGGGGGGGGGGGGGGGGGGGGGGGGGGGGGGGGGGGGGGGGGGGGGGGGGGGGGGGGGG
>JBAMHW010000016.1:17689307-17699755 GCA_037177495.1 Rhadinocentrus ornatus | reverse complement strand
AAAAAAAAAGAAAACCCCCCCCCCCCCCCCCCCCCCAAAAAAAAAAAAAAAAAAACAACAAAAAAAAACCAAAAGAGCCAGTGTTAAGTCAGTAAGTCTCTCAGTCACATCTGCCTCACTTTATGTCACAATATTAATTTATCTCCCTTTTAGTAAACCACATATGGTTCATACAGGATGTATCCTTTAATCTAATAATAAATAAAGGACTCATTGAAGGGTAAACCTGCTGTTAAAAGAGCCCTTTACTTCTTTTATAGCTCAAATTCATCCAAATAAACCACTGGGAGTAATAGTTGAGCAATAAAAACAGTTCTATAAAGAAAAAGTGACCTCACTTCATTTCTCTAATCATGGTTTTGGCTTAAAGACCCCAATGTTTAAACAAAAATCCAGAGTTACAGAGTAAGGATGGTATGTACCAGGCATGGAGGATCTTCCAGACATAAAGGGTGCACTGGGTGCATTTTTGTAACGACACCCCTCATTTTTCCATGTTACCATCCTAAGTCCTCAAATCTTACCAAAGGGTGCATCTAAATAACTGGATTACCCCCTGCAAAATAAATTAAAAGCACTTATAAAGTGTACACACAGCATTTCCTCAGGCATTTAATTTCCTATTCTTTGACAGATTCATTGCAGATAAAACACAATTAAAAACACTTTCTGCATGCCTGTCCAATAATCAATAGCCCTGACTAGACGAAGTAGTAAGCTTGAGCTTGCGTCAACATATGACACATGTGGAGGTCATGTCCCCTTTTAAATGAACCCAGGCAGCCCCTTTTCCAAACATCAGACATCACCCAAGCAGACGGCAATAGATGTCTAAATGGTGGAAGACTGTTTTATAGTTGCACTGATTTTAACAGTGTGGCAGCATTTCTATCATGTCATGGCCAACATTAAGTACATCAATGATTTAACTTAACATTTATTACACTGGGGGAAAAGAAGAAGAAAAAAACCCCTAAATGTTGTGTTTCACTGCACCTCATATCCGCACACTATCTCAGTGTTATTTCTATTAGTTATCTTTCTCTGTGTGTTTGCTTGTTAGGTAGTTTTGTGCCAGCAACCAAGCCCTCCTGTGCAGGGATAGATGGTTTATCCAGGTGTGTTTATGCAGATCAAGTGACACAGGATGTTGCTGGAACTCATTTCGGCATGAAATTTTAAGAAAGGGATTTTGCATGGCTGTAGTTGTGGTGTAAGTTTAAACACAGACCAGTCCAAATCAACTTCTTGTACATATGTATTTGGAGGGAAGAATTTCTATCAGTAAGTTACTTAAACAAGTTGCAACGAAATTGGGATATAGAGGCAACATACATTAATTTATTATACATTGATTCTTGTAATATTGATTGGAAGCTGGAGCATTTAAACTCTGTGTAAGAGAGGAAGTATGAAGTAACTTGAACCAAAATCTAACTAGAAGCTGAAACAAGATAATGTGTGTGAACAGTTATTTATGTACAAACAACTGATAAATGGATAAACATTTGTTTTTCAAGTTATTATAAAGTCCTGCATATAAAACGGTAATAGAGCAATCCACCCGGCTTCATGTATAAGTATGTATACATTATTTATGAGGGAAATTTAAACCAAAACAAAACAAGAAAAAAAACAACACACATCTGGAATCTGTAACTGATTTGTATGTAGCTCCACAACTTCCTTTCATTTTGTTAGAGCTGCCAGGTTGCTCATATGCAAGAAGTTTGCCAACATAACACAATAACTCATTTCTATGTGGCTCACATACCACCTCTCTGACTTTCTTTTTTACTGTCTGAGCTTTCTTTGGTTCTCTGAATGTCAGTCTCTGCCTTTTTCCCTCTTTCTAACGAAATACTCACATGCTTTCACACACACACACACAATGGAAATCTAACTGCCAGAAAGCCAATAGCAACGTCTCTCTGGCAGAAGTACAAAGCACACATGAGCATGAACCCAAATGTAAAGATTCCACTCCAGGCTCCACATCAGGATGTTGGCTCTCTTTCTCTCTCAGCCTTTTACGTACAGAGTTCTTCTTGTCTAAAATACACTTGTAATTTTTTAATCAGCAGCAAATTAATTTAATGTAGATGATTAGAAACAGACTGTTTTATATATTATTGTGGTGGGGTGCATGTGCATGCAGCTGGTTTGTTTGTTTATTTATTTATTCGTTTATTTATTTATGTGAACATAGCTGCTCAGTGACAATACATCCTGATCCTGATCATTTGCGGATGGTGAGGTGAATATAAACCCGTAACATATGAACAAAGACAGTAACCACAGTTTTTACTGGAATCCACCCACTAAATTTAGCTCAACACTGGTAAATGTGACTCAGACTGAATTCTGGGGAAAGTGTACATTTTAAAAGGTAATTTCCTGTTGAATCAAGTGTTGAAGTAGATTTTTTCTGGGCATGGTCTTAGACATCACAGCCAATGCCAAATTACATTACAGGCAGTGAAAAAAAATCTTAAAGCAGCACAACTGCATAAGTTTCTTTGAACTATTATTAACTTGCTCTTTTTAGGGTTTGGTTCTACTAAAAGCCAAATATGCTGTATCTCCTCAATCTTATTTGCCTCTTCTCACCCATTTCTGTGTCTGCCCTTCTTTTTCTCAGATGTGGATGAGTGCCAGGCAGTGCCAGGTCTGTGCTCTGGAGGCAACTGCATCAACACTGTGGGATCATATGAATGTAAATGCCCTGCTGGCCACCGTCAGAGTGAGACCAGCCATAAATGTGAAGGTGAGTCTCATGAGAGCAGGACTCTGAGCAGGAGCAGCTGGGCGGTTGAGTCATTTTAAAAGATTCTGAAATAAATGTTATATTCCTGACTGAAAGTTTTAGGGTCACTGCAAATAAATCTCATGGATCTCTACTTTCCACAACTGAGCATCAACATCTGAACTTCTGAATGTTGATTGACTGGAGAAATATTAGAAAGGTGGATCAAATAATCAGTTGGGCTTAAAACCTACTTTGTTTCTGGAGAGAAACATTCTGAGGAACGAATCCATAGAAGATGCAAGAAGAAAAACTGAAGACAATCATGGATGAAAGAAAATTTCGAATTTTTTTTATCGGAATCAGTTTAACTAGCAACCAAAATATTACCAAACAGCCATTGCCCTTTTGAAGAAGCACAGAGTATCTTAATTTCATTTACGACTAAACTAATCTTTTCCGGAGACTTTGAAGCTAAGACTCTAATGACATCTTAATAAGAAGCCAAGCATTTCACTATAGATCAACTTTACACAAGAACTGTGGGGCTTCAATCAGATTTTGTTGAGTTCATGGTGAGACATTCAAGTACTGTGCATTTTATGACGACTGTGGGTTTTCTGGAATCGGTCTGACAAATCTCCACGGGCACTTAAAATGTTAAAGTAGGCTTGACATGTGCACATCACCATGCACATACACATAAACGTGTGCAGACTCAGCAGAGTGGACTCACGTTACAGTGTGTTGATTGGATGGAATTTAAACAATGCCCAAACTAAACAGCCTGATAGTTAGCCAGGCAGGAGTCGTGTCTGTTGGACCGAGCCGATGTGTTCTCAGTCATCTGGGAGGATTACAGAAATCTCTTAAACTTGTTTCAGCCAGATGAAATGAAATTATTATCTGAATTTGAGTTTTATGCATTTGAAGCAGGGCATAGAGCCGCAGATAATTCTGGAAGAATACAAATGTTATTTGCTGGGAACTAGTGCCTCCACCTTCAGATTTATGGGGAGCAATTGCCATGACAAAGCAAGATGTGATTTATGTCTCAGTGAATTGGGAAGGAAATCAGATGGATGACTTCTCTAAATTTAGCAGAGTTCCCGTTCCAGTTGTGGTTTTCTGGGGAATGCTACCTCGGTTAAGGAGAGAATAAAAGATGCTAAGGTCGGCTTGATGAGATGTGGGTGTGGATGCTGCAGCCACATTCTGCTGGTACAGTACAGCAGAGACAGGCTTGATCAACTACTACACAAATCCTTAACACAGCAGAAGGATTAAAACTTCTTGCAACTTCTCAATTACTTTCTAGTTAACTGATTTTTTTTTATTTCACTACAAAGATCACAACTACTATTTAGGTGGTGTAAGAGAGAATTAGCTCATTTTGGAGTTGCTGATGGTAACTTAAAGTTCAGAGAAAATATGGATGAGAATAAAGCTGGAAGTAGGTAGGCTGTAGTTAGTGTAATGTGTGTTACCAGTAACGCATTACTTTTGTCAGTAACTATTACTCTAATTAATTACTTTTTTGTCCTACTCCTTACATTCTTCCAACAGTGGTGCAAGAAGAATTCTGCAGCGCTCTATCACATGCATCCACAGACTCTCCTGATTAGCTCGCCAGCAAAGGCCTCAAAGACGACTAAATATTGGGCCTCTTCTTCACATTAAATCCTAGTTAGGAATTGCGGGTCCTTCTCAAATGTCAGATATACAGTGAGGGAAGACAAAACACGTCTTATGGCAGAAGTTAGAGGCAGTTGGTTGAAGCTGAAGCTGATGTTGAACAGATCAGAAAACTCCCTGGATTAAAAGTTTGTTATTGAAAAGACTGACTACTATATTGATCACAAAATCTCCTAACATGTTGATTTACTTTTATTTAAGTTACGGATTTGTGAAATTTTTGTCTACAAAATTGTTTAAAAGAGAGCATTTTTCGGATTTCTGTGCGCACCCTGGAGATGTGACGCACAGTTTGAATAGCCACACGTTTTTACACAGCTTAGACATTGTTACGGGTCCCAATTATGATCAGATCAAGTCTGACCACAATTGCAATTTTCCTTTGGATTGCGATGTCTCTTTGGGACACACAAATATCCTCACAATACATTCTTCTATATAATTGAATCAAGGCTACTATAAGCATATAGTGCAAGTTATCTATTTTAGTGTGTGAAAGCTTGTTTTATTATAATATGCAGTACTACTTTAATTATATGAATAAAATTTGAATAGTTTGAATTATTGAATATAATTTGTTGTTTATTCAATATGTTTTTCTGAATAAATGTGAGCTAATGTCACAACTTTAAATCTGTTTGTACATTTGGTCAGTGCAGGGTCAGGGCAGAAAGAGTTCAGTCTTTTAAAAGTTTCTAAAAACAACAGAGTGTTGTGACGGGCTTTTTTAAGTCACGGATGTACAGGAAACTTATGTGGAGTGAAATCTCACCAACAGTCAGTTTTCACTGAAATGCCTGTCTGCTTTAGCTAATACAATAAATAAAGCATTTGAGATAAAGTGCGGTTAAGATGTCAAGGGTTTCTGATTGTTTTTGGCACAAAAAAGCACCTCATTTTATGGCCGGTCTTTAGTCCAGACTGTACTAAATGGTCCCCCCCCCCTCTCTCCTCTTTTTTTCGTTTTTTAACCATCCTCCTCGCTCTACTTTTTTCTGCCTCTCCTTCCATTTTCCTTCTATAAATACAGTCCTTTGGCTCCAAACCAGCTGTTAGTACTGAACAAAGAAACACGTAAAGCATCTGGGAGCCTTTGTCATTACACAAACGGACCTCCTTGTTGCTCTGAAACTTACAGATTCTCATGTACATTCATGAAACAAATAAGCAGTCCCTGACAACTTAATTTCCATTAGATAAAAAAGTGAAAACATTTTTGTATGAAAGGTTTTTTACAGACTGATGGCAGTTTTGATGACATTTATCCCGGCGATACACATTTCCCTCAGTCCCTGAGCGCAATGTCTCCAATGCATGGAGTAATGTCTGGCTCGCTGTGGCTGCTGCTGACACAAGGTTTATTTGGCTGAGCTTTTACAGCCTCACCTCAGCCCTCTGCCACTGCTGTCAGACAGGAGTCAGCGGGGAACAGCAGCCTTTTGGCTTACCAAGTTAGGCGTTGCTACACACTAAGATGCAGACATGTACCTCCACAGAACATGGATTAAAATTGTGTTCTCTTGACCCCCAGATTGAGAAATACTTGCTCACCTTATACTTTTCCAGTTAAAAACACAGAGCACACCCACTCTACCATATACATCACTTCTGCACTAATACTGTAATTGTGCCCAGCAGTGGCTCAGTCATTACAAATGAATAAGCGTGACACATCGTAAAAAACTAATACTTTCTGGAACTTTACTTTGCCCCCCCCCATTATAGAGCATGAGGCCCACTTTTAGAATAATATAAATTGATGCCGTCATAAAGCATAACACACAGAGGTGGCCCCTGCCAAAACATTACTGAGTCACACCATAGTACGTATAAATCACGTCAGCTTATTGCTTTAAGCGTGTGTTATACCATATTTACTCCACATTGGTCTAATCTGTTAATATAACACACATATGGTTCCTTTTGACTGGAACTGAACACCTGCAGACATATTCAAATCCACTGATTGCTTTATTGTCACATGTTAAATCACAGCCTATGTGTGTTTTGGTAATAGTAAGTACTGACATGAGAATTGCTGTGCTTGCATTGATGTTACATTTCTTTTAATAACCTGAACTTTTCAAATCATATCTCATAACCATGAGAGCTTTGTCAACCTTTTGCTTGTCTAAATTCTCTGTATTGTTCCTGTTTGCCACATGTTTGAATGACTTATAATGATTAGAACAATCCAAATGCAATATCATCCTGTTGGTTTACTTAGAAACGACCTAATAAATTTTAACTGCAACATGCTACTGCATCTTTCCAAACAAAGAAACTTTAAATATTTGAGCATCAACAGATTAGATGAAAGTGAGGTGTTTATGATGTAATTGTGTTTCAGATATTGATGAATGCAGCACCATTCCTGGTGTCTGTGACGGTGGAGAATGCACCAACACTGCTGGAAGCTACGTTTGCACCTGTCCACGAGGCTATATCTCCAGCACAGATGGCTCCAGATGTGTGGGTGAGTCATTCAGGCAAATAAACACTTTTTTATATATATATAAATAGTTCTAGTCTCGGGTGTGCATTTCTTCACCCCCTGGCCAGCTGAGAGCTTCACATCTGGCCGGTAACTTGCTTTCCTTCATCACTGCTTCCTGTGAGTAGACCTGCAGATCTGTGGTCACCATGTGCAGACCAAAACACTTGCACGCACTATTTGGCCTTAATCTACTCCAAAGTTAGCGCTCATCTGATTCACATGCAGCACATAATTCACTGACATGTCCAATGAAACACTAGCAGGTGTTAATGTATTCCTGAAGTCCTCACCCATTATGGCAGCTACAGTGAAACACAGCCAGGTGTTGTGTTTTTTTAGGCTTGGAAATGGATGTCTCAGGTTTGGTCTGCTTCACGTTTCAGCTTCAGTGGGACAGACACACTTCTCCACATGTATGTCAATCTCACTAGACAATTATGAAACAAAAATATATGTCTTCTCTTGGTTTTGCTAAGGAAAAGTGTCAGAAGATTTGGGTTGGTTTATCAAAATGAGAGACTTGTGACATACATTGCATAAACAGGTTGGGAGATGATGTCGCTGCTAGTGCATGCTCTTGCATGTAAATCTCTTTCTTCAAGGCCTTAGCTGCCTGGTTAGATGGAAAAATCTCACAAAACAGAAAAGTACTGTTTTTCTAGATGAAGCCAGTATACACAATATCAACAAAAATATGTTGACAGAGAATATGAAATGCTCCTAATTTACTGTCTGGGTTTAAAATGATGTTACCTACATTATTATGCTACTTTTAAAACCTGAAGTTTGCTTGAAATTGGTCAAGTTGAGAATAATAAAGAGAAAGGAGCTTAAATGTAAAAAGTAAAGCTGGCACACAGTCTGTACTAATTTACTGTATGTATATGGCTATTTTTTTTCCTTCATTTGCATTTGTGTTGTTACACAGATGCTCTTAAAGAGTTGGGCACTGAGACTCGGCAAAGTAATGAAAGTAAAAATATTAAACCTAAGATGCAATAATTATAAAATGGGAAAGTCTTAATGAGACAGACAACATGGATGGAGGATGGAAGTGTGACAGTGCAATTTACAAACAGGTGGAGTAGTGGAAAGAGGAGAATGAGACAGATAAGTACAATAGCAGGCAGCCTTAAGTTATTTTCTTTTTCTTTTTTATGTGTGTTTCAAATGGAAACAGCCCTCCAAAATACACAACCCAAAGTTCTCATCTGTGTGTTGTTAAGCTCATCCATATTTTTCTTTTTCCCCATTTTATTTTACCCCTCTTTCTTCTCTTCCCTGAGGTGATATCTCTCTTTGCTATTTCTAGTTCTTTCACCCAATCTTTCTTCCTTGTAAAGCCCAGATTGCTCCCTTAGCCAACATCTCTGTGATTTACAGTGAAGAGTCTTGCTGTTTACAGTGGATCAGTGCACGTTCCTGCTTCATTCTTTTTTTCTTTCTTTAATGTGTCAGAAGCAGGAAGTTTGTTCTGGTCTGGAGGCTTTATTGTGTGGCTAGTGTTGGTGAACTAGGAGAACGAGCTGTTGAAGGGGGGTTGACAGTAATCAGAGCCTAATGCCCTGTCGCATGGTGGAGGCATGAAGAAAAGAAGACCTGTCCAGTCAGTCAGTCTGTAAAAACACCTCAGAAAATGAAAGCATATGCTTGTGTAGTGGAGCCGCAAAACTAGCCAGCAAACCCCAGTCTGGATCCAATTTAAGTCATCATCATCTTCATCAGAACCCCCACCCTTTCCCTTATCCTCCACTATACCTCCAGCTCTGTCATTCCTCTGGGAAGCTTTTGTGGTTTGTTTACACACTGGTGAATATGTATGGGAATGTATACCTGTATGCTGGTTTTTGATGTAAATGTGTGTGTACTGCACTGTATGTGCTCCCAGACAGAGCACAGCACCTCATGTTTAATCTAACTGGCAAGAATTGTTCCACATGGAACTAATTAATTCCAGACTGCTGGCTCATTAGTAAGTTAATCGACTTGTGCTCCTCCCTCCTTTACTCATTTTTTCTCTTTCGTAGTCCTTACTTTCTTTACATGCACTCCAAATTCTCTTTCACATATGCTGCATACTTTCAAAAATGATACCCACATGTTCACTGCCATGCTGTCTTTTTATATCTTAGGTTACATTCTCTAAATATCCAGAGACTCCAGGTCTCGTTCTCCATCATCTCCTTACACATGCTCATTGAACCACACCTTCCTCTCCTGTTCTACTGACCCTGACCTAAAAAACTGTAACAAATAGGACCCCTTTTAGGGGTTTTCAGTTGCCCGTAGTGAATTGAGACCCTAGGCAACCCTTCCTGCTGGGAACCTATAAAGAGGCTTCCACTTCAGGCATGATAGAACGGGCATTTTAGTTTTCTAAAGTTCCAGCTACATGTTTCGTTGGCAGAAATGTAATATTATATTAATAACTATGTTTTCATCAGTATAATTTGTTAATTTCCTTAGATGAAGCCTTTTATATCAACAGATTTAAAGCATTATGAATGCAAAAATAAAATTACCTTGCAATTCTTCAGTTACAAGATAACAAGCTATCAAGCAACCTTAGCAAACTTATCATGCTAACAGAATTTACCATTCTGATATGTTTGCTAGAAGCTCATTTTAGTTCACAAAGACTCTTCATTTGATCAAATCAAATGAAAGTAAACTTTATTTATAAAGTGCTTTTCATGCCGATGACAACACAACTTCATTCAACACAACTTATCATTTTAAAGTAGTGACATACAGTAAACTTTTTAATTTACCTCTAAAATGATGTGACTTAAAAGTTTAGTCAACGTGACTACTAAAAAAGTAAATAGATATAAATAAAATAATAATAATCAAAATCATGAGAAAATGTTTTGTATTTGCATATGTGTACCTTTTTATCCATACAGTAGTATAGTCATAATTATCTTTTTTTTTTGTTTTTCATGAATTTCTTTTTTTTACCTTAAACAACTATTGCTGCATCTTTATTCATCTGATTATATTAACTGATCTCATCTGCCTTCAGATCAGCGTGTGGGCGCCTGTTACGCTGCTCTGACAAATGGCCGCTGCGCTGCAGAGCTGAATGGCCAGTACACCAAGATGCAGTGTTGCTGTGACACAGGACGCTGCTGGGCTTTAGGACAGATCCCTGAGATGTGCCCTGTCAGAGGCTCCGGTGAGCATGCGTGATGCACAGGACAAAAGACACAGATCTCCCATTTTAGATGTAGACAGCTACATGTGAGACTACCAACACCCACAGACCCACAACAAAGGGATGGCTGTGACCTTAAAATTGGGCCAGACAGCTTGCCACCTTGGCACTTCTCCACAAAAGACTGTATGTGACTTGGCATCAACACATGCATAAAAGGAAAAAGCTATATAACGGTAGATAACTTAAGCTGATTAGCATGATGTCATGAGGGGAGGGGGAGAGAGGAGGGGGAGGGGGGGGGGGGGGGGGGTGGGGGGGGGGGGGGGGGGGGGGGGGGGGGGGGGGGGGGG
>JBAMHW010000016.1:17653818-17689207 GCA_037177495.1 Rhadinocentrus ornatus | reverse complement strand
TCTTCCGATTTTGGGAGGGAACTTAAGTTGGTTAGCAGGGTGTCATGGGTCCCCCCCCCCCCCTAAAAAAAAAGATGGTTAAGATTGAATTTCCATCATCTTTTCTCTTAAGCTTGAATTTTAAAGTATTGCTTTGCGTGATGCTCTGTGATCCATTACTGATCAGTTACAGAGCTGCCTCTTTCACCACTAAATTGTGTCTTGGACTGGAGAACACACTTCCCTTGTTTTTTATGTAAACTATTTAAAACAGAGGCCTGTGTACATGCCTGCAACCATTCAAATATGTTTCTGTAGCCCAAAATCAAAGCAGATCAGATGTGCAAGTGCATGCATTTTTATCTTAGCATATCTCAAACCAGAGAACACTTTCGTTTTACAGATGCATTTATTTCTGAGCTGTTTAATTCATTCCAGCAGTGTACACATGTAAAGTATATAAACTGATCTTAAACTCAGTATGAGTTAGAATTGCTACAGCAATCCCCATAAACTTTTCCTGGCTCATAACAAATGAAACATGCTTAACACAACATTAGCATACTTGTTCTCTTTTATCTCTTCAAGACGAGTACAGGCGGATGTGTATTGTGGGTGTTCCACAAGGCCATGGCCCCTTTCCTAATGGATACTTCCCCAATAATGGCAACTATGGATTTAAGTTCCCCAGTGTGCCCAATGGCAATGGTAATGGAGGCAATGGTGGTAATGGAAGGGGAAGCTTTGGAGAAAATGGTGGGAGCTTTGGAGGCAATGGAGGAAGTGTGACCCACCAAAACATAGGTGAGCAGTTCAGAGATCTGGATTAGTTTGTAAATTGTATTCTGTTTTTTTATTTGTATTTGCTTTGTTTTGCTTATGTGTCTCTTGTGTTTCCTCAGGCACTATTTCTGTAAATGATACTATTGATGTGTGCAAACATTTTACCAAACTGTGCTTGAATGGACGCTGTATCCCAACACCTCCAAGCTACCGCTGCGAGTGCAACATGGGCTACAAGCAAGATGTTCGTGGAGAGTGTATTGGTAGGAAAAATGCTCACATAGTTTGAACTGTGTAAAAATACTATTGGACAGTGCCAGACTTTATTGCATGCACTACACTGCCATCTTCTGCCAGTTTAAGGAATTTGATACCAGCGCTGGTTGATGCTGACTGAAGGAATTTGTTGATAGTTCATTCTAATCATTATGTGTGGGTAAGGCAGTTTATATTTTTTTATTTTTTCCTCTCTATAGATGTGGATGAGTGTGCGAGTAATCCATGTATCAATGGAGAGTGTGTCAACACAGCTGGATCATATCACTGCAAGTGCCATGAAGGATATCAAGGAACCCCTACAAAGCAAGCTTGTATTGGTACATCTAATCAGAATTTTCTAAAACTTTGACATTGTTGAAGGAAACTATACACATATTATTAAAGCTGAGGATAGTAAAGACCCTTAACAGTCCTTCCTCCCTCTTTTTAGATATTGATGAGTGTATTGTGAATGGAGTGATGTGTCGCAATGGCCGTTGCGTCAACACAGAGGGAAGCTTCCAGTGTATCTGTAACGCTGGCTTTGAGCTTACTCCTGATGGAAAGAACTGCATTGGTAAGAAACAGTCACAAAAACAATTTGAATTTCACATGAATCTTAACCATTGTGAAACTGACCAAACTTGTCTCGCCCCCACCAGACCATGATGAGTGTACCACTACCAACATGTGTCTCAATGGCATGTGTATCAATGAGGATGGCAGCTTTAAATGCATCTGCAAGCCTGGGTTTGCACTCGCACCCAACGGACGCTACTGCACTGGTATGGGATTTATAATGTGGAAACACATACAGTACATGAAAAGAGATACAGTAGATGAACAGAGAAGTGAAAGAGAGTGTCTCGTAGCAGTGCTGGCCATTTTTTAACCTATGTGAGCTCAGTTTTATGTTGCTGTGGTTTGCATATTTACCTACTTATCTTGACATTTTGGAGTTTCCTCTCTGTTGTTCTCATTTCTATAAGTTTTACAAACTTGACGTGTGATGCGGCATGTACATCAATGACCCTCTCTCCATTAGACATCGATGAATGTCAGACTCCTGGCATCTGCATGAATGGCCGTTGCATCAACTCTGAGGGCTCCTTCCGCTGCGAGTGCCCACCTGGCCTGGCTGTTGATGTAGATGGGAGAGTGTGTGTGGATACACACATGAGGACCACCTGCTATGGTGCCATAAAGATGGGGACATGCTCACGTCCATTCCCAGGCGCAGTGACTAAGTCGGAGTGCTGCTGTGCTAATCCAGAACATGGCTTTGGAGAGCCTTGCCAACCCTGCCCATCAAGGAACTCAGGTAACATATTTGTTCACAGCTTTTTTACTAGTTAAGGCAAAAAAACAAAATAAGAAAGCAACATTATTTAAACATGATTTGCTTATCTTGCGTCTTCCAGCTGAGTTCCAGGCTGTATGCAGCAGTGGTATTGGCATCACAGCTGATGGCAGAGGCGAGTATTTGTTATACAAATGTGAATGTTACTACAGTGGAAGAAAAAAAAACTCTTTCATTCTTCAATCTCAACATCTTCTGATGTTAACATTTGGTGTCTCCTAGACATCAATGAGTGTGCCTTGGACCCAGACATTTGCCAGAACGGTATTTGTGAGAACCTCAGAGGAAGCTACCGCTGTATCTGTAACATAGGCTATGAGTCGGACTCGAGTGGCAAGAACTGTGTTGGTGAGTCAGTGTTTGTTTTAAAAAGTTCTTTACTGCAAAATTAGCCATTTTTATGAAGTCAGGTAGGATATGGTATCTAACTGTTTTAGTCTTTTAGACAGTCATTGCTACGACATACAATCAGTGGAGGAAGATTCACGGGTCAACTTACTAAAATGAACTAAGCAGGACAGTGATTCTTTAAAATCTTTATATTTACCACTTTGCAACTTTGCATGGATGGGGTACAATACAGATATTTCTTTGTTGCTGTTGTTCGGACATGGGAAGTTAAGTGTTTTCCTGTAAGTAATTTTAAATGGTGTCTGTAGACCTTTTCTTTAAAAGGTGTCTGCATTCCAGTGTCTGAATGTGCCGTCGTGGACGCTAACATCGAGCTGAATCAGAATTTTCTGTAGAATTTTAATATGTTGTGACGAACCACCAAATATTCCTTCTGTCCTTCCTACAGATATCAATGAGTGTCTGGTAAACAGACTGCTATGTGACAATGGCCTGTGCAGAAACACTCCTGGCTCCTACACATGCTCATGTCCTAAAGGATTCATCTTCAAACCCGACTCAGAGACCTGTGAAGGTGAGAGTGTGATCAGTGACTGACTGCGTTGCTGTGTTTTTAATCTTTTGAGGTGGTGTTGCCAGATGTGTTGTATTTACTTTCCAGTAAATATGTGGTTCATTTAAAGAGGACACACACTGTAAGAACTATTTAAACTGACCTCTAAGCTCTGACCTCAGGTGTGTGTTTGCACATGTTTCAGATATCAATGAGTGTGAGTCCAGCCCATGCATCAATGGAGCATGTCGCAACGTGGCTGGATCCTTCAACTGCGAGTGCAGTCATGGCAGCAAGCTGGATTCTACCAACACCATCTGCGTCGGTAAGGCTTTTAACCCGTCAAATACTAAACATGTATGCTAATTGCAACTGAGTGCTGAATTATTCTTTTTTTTCTTATTATTTGAATCAGGGCTTACTTTCCTCTTTTGTAAACAAACACTGATACAGCTCATATTTTAAGGAGCAATCCAAAGTCAATGTCACCCTCAGATGATCTCACAGGCGACACACAGCTAATTTATTAAATAAATACTTGATGCAGGGTCTTGATTCGCTTGGAGATAGTTTTGCCTCACAGAGATTTGCGACAGATTTAAAATGAGTGTAAGACCCTCAGATGAATCCATAGCTGTTTGTTTGAGAGTTTTGTTTTTTCTTTGTGGAAATTGTTCCGAAAAAACTTTGGTTGGCAAATGTTTGGTTTGAAAAAGAAATGCACTTACCACATTTGTTAGGTTTGTTGTTTGGGCTATTTTGGTGGGAACACTGAATGTAAGCAAGACTGTTTTATTTACATGAGAACTCTTGAGGGTATCTTTAATCAAGCCTTCTCTGTTGTTCTTCTGCTTTGCAGACAGTATGAAGAGTACATGCTGGCTCACAATACAGGATAACCGCTGTGAGGTCAACATCAACGGAGCCACACTGAAGTCTGAGTGTTGCTCCACACTAGGAGCAGCCTGGGGCAGCCCCTGTGAACCCTGCGAGATTGGTCAGTTCTCATGCACAGTTAAATTCAAACAATGTGTTTACAGCTAAAACAACAGTCTAACACAAACCTTACACACACATTCTGGTCATAAATGTAATAGTAACTAAGGGTCTGTAGTGATGAAGACTTACTACATCTAATTGCATCTCGGATCTCTCGGATCTCTGGCACTCACTGAACTATTTTACCATCACCGTGACAAAATGTCAATAGCAAATGCCCAAGATCGGTGTATCTGTGTGCACTGGATGTGCAGCCTGGAAAGCAGTGAAACCATATTGTGAACATCTGGCTGGTGTCAGCATTAACTAAAGACAAACGATATCTGTACACTCTCTGCATATAAAAATCTTCCAGAAAATGTAACACATACTTGTTATCTTCTGGTTTCTCAGACACTGCTTGTTCTCGAGGATTTGCTCGCATGAAGGGTCTTGTTTGTGAAGGTACAAATCTTTACAGTTGCATCATTTACAGTTATCTTCATCATAATTAATCTGTGTATTCTTTTTTAAGCCAGCATCTTAAAGGAATACGAAGACTAGCCTTTAATTCTTTAACTATTATTATTGTATCACAGCTTAAGAACATTTTTAAAATTGTTAGCCAGTGCTCCTTTCAGATAATTGCAATGTACAGTACTCTCCCATTAAAGCACAGTATTTGTGATTTGAAAGATTAAGCGCCAGAAAATTGCCATTTCCCCTAAAACAGCATGTTTTTGTGTGTTTTACTGTTTAATAATGACTCTAATAATGACTTGCACTTCCTGTAGACATTAATGAGTGTGAGGTATTCCCTGGAGTGTGTACAAATGGGCGATGTGTGAACACCCAGGGATCGTTCCGCTGTGAGTGCGCCGAGGGTCTGACCTTGGACAGTACAGGACGCACATGTGTTGGTAAGCAGACTGTAAATGTGTCCTGCCAATGTAATTTGTTACTGCACAAGCAAGGCTAAATGATTTTTAATCGCTTTCTCCAGATATGCGTAGTGAGCAATGCTACAAGAAATGGCATGAGGATGAGTGTGGTGAGCCACTGCCAGGAAGATACCGCGTGGACATGTGTTGCTGTTCTGTGGGTGCTGCCTGGGGAGTCGATTGTGAGGAGTGTCCCAAAGAAGGCACACCAGAGTTTAAAACTATTTGTCCCCGAGGCCGAGGCTTTGCTAACAGAGGGGATATTCTGACTGGCAGACCTTTCTATAAAGGTACAATGTTTCTCAAATTACTGAATTGGACCTAAAATGCTTTTTGTCCAATTTGAAATACAATGTGCTTATAATGGGAAAACATGTCAATTATTTAACATTTAATTGTACTTTAAATGTGATTTTTTTCTAGATGTAAATGAGTGTAAGGTGTTCCAGGGTCTGTGTACTTATGGAACTTGCAGAAACACCATCGGCAGTTTCAAGTGTCGGTGCAACAACGGCTTTGCTCTTACAGCCGAAGAGAGAAACTGCACAGGTTGGAATGGGGCAGAGGGAATCAGTTTGATGTAAGTTGTATAAAAAGTTTCTGTCACACACAGTCAACACTCAGTCGCCTTTTGTTTTGTGCTTGGGTTTTAGACATCAACGAATGTCGAATCTCCCCTGACCTGTGTGGTCATGGTACATGTGTTAACACACCTGGCAGCTTTGAGTGTGAATGCTTTGAAGGCTATGAAAGTGGGTTCATGATGATGAAGAACTGCATGGGTAAGTTTGAAGCACACGCAAATGGACAAATATACAAAACACACTATTTGAATTCATTTCCACAATGTGAAATCATTGGTTATATTTTTGCATTTATTTCATGTTCTTCTGATTCATCTTTATCTTCCTCATCTTCATCTTTATCCCTTCATGTTATTGGATGACAGACATTGATGAGTGTGAGAGAAACCCCTTGTTGTGTCATGGAGGAACGTGCTATAACACAGAGGGAAGTTATGAGTGTGAATGTCCCACTGGATACATCCTCAGCAGTGATGCAGCTGTCTGTGAAGGTGGGGCATAAATGCTGCACAACACGCTATATGTGCATACGCAAATGCTAATGTGGTGTAATATTAGTTCTCCTGATTGAATTAAAAAAATATTTCTCTAACAACAGTAGGGGTTTTATTCAGTTCTTATCCACTATTTTTAACTTACTAATTTATTATACAAGAAAAAAATATAATCTAACTTTCTATCTTTGCTTGCTGGTTCAGATATGAATGAATGCCAGCTGAGTGACAGCTTGTGCAAAAATGGGCAGTGTGTCAACATGCAAGGGACCTATCAGTGCTCTTGTGACACCGGCTACCAGGCGACACCAGACCGCCAGGGCTGCGTTGGTGAGTAAAGCAAGTTTTAGCACAAAAAAAAAAAAAAAATTTATAATGTTTGATAGTAAACCCATTTAATGATTGTGAATTATTATTATTATTATTATTTTTTACCATTGGGATTAAGTGATCTCATTTTTGATGGTGACCTCTCCTTGCAGATATTGATGAGTGTACTATTATGAATGGCGGCTGTGAGACTCACTGTACCAACTCGGAAGGCAGCTATGAGTGCAGCTGTAGTGAAGGTTATGCTTTAATGCCTGACCTCAGAACTTGTGCAGGTGAGAAAACAGCTAAACATTTTTACTCATAAGCTAGCTTCCTGTTTTTTCTTTGTGTATTATTTTATACTATGTGGACCTCTGAATTTTAGTGGTTCAATGTAACAAAAATAAAATCTTTCCCTCTGCCGTATCTATTAGACATTGACGAGTGTGAGGAGACTCCAGACATCTGTGACGGAGGCCAGTGCACCAATATTCCTGGAGAATATCGCTGTCTGTGCTATGATGGTTTTATGGCTTCCATGGACATGAGGACCTGTATAGGTACAATGATAACCAATCATTTTCAAGTTACTTTAAAAAGAAATGCTGTTACACAGATCTAGAAATGCTTTTGTCTCCATTTAGCTGTCTGTGGCATTTTTGCTGTCACACTTGTTTTCTGTCACTCTCAAACCCACTGTGACAACACTGTTGCATAACCAGTGTCTTTCTATTCCTGTCTGCCCAGATGTGAATGAATGTGATTTGAACCCAAACATCTGTCTCCATGGTGAATGTGAGAACACTAAAGGCGCCTTCATCTGTCACTGTCAGCTGGGATACTTTGTCAAAAAGGGATCCACAGGCTGCACAGGTACACACACGCACACACACACACAAACATATATATGTATGTAGACCAAGCTGTCACAGAGAGGTCTGAGCCTGTGTGTCCATATCTGAGCTGAGTGTTATGACAGCTTATCCATGCATACAGTAGCTTCAGGTCTATGTTTTAGAAATGAATTATTTAATCATAGCCTGGCACAGCCTAAGACCAAGCATCACTGCTAGCAGAATTAAAACTGCTGCGGTTAGTAAAAAGCAAAACTAGAGCATTAGTTTGCAGGAGCATACCTCTCATGCGAAGTAAAGATAATTTTACTAATGTGGAGTTTTGGGCATTTTTTGATAATGATGCAAATTTCTAAAGTTACAAATATTCTCACTTTCATGATAACGGCTTAATATCAAATATGTGTGTGATAGAAATTAATTTTAGTAGCACAAAACAGTTTGAAAGGGCACAGGAGAACAGCAGATTTATTTGGCTGTTTTAAATGCTAAATGTAATCAATACTATAACTTCTTTTTTCAACCTAGCAAAATGGAAATTTCATTACATCAGTGTTTTTCTCATTTGCAGACAGCACAGAACTTTGCATCCTCCTTTACGTCTCCTTACACGTGAAACTAAAAAAGACGCTATTTGCATGCAGTAAATATTCAACCATGTATAAAGACATTAAATGCTATGCAATAATTCTGCCATAAATTGTGCTATAAACTGTATTTTTTGGCATAGTAAAAAGAAGAAGAATTCTTGTTCTTATATGTGATGGTTGTGGTGTACAGAAATACCTACAGTTGAAGACAAAATCTCAAGCCGCCTGGGTTGTTTCACTGGCCTTCATGTTTTCAGATATTGACGAGTGTGAGATTGGAGCTCATAATTGTGACATGCATGCTGCCTGTATCAATATGCCTGGAAGCTTCAAATGTCGCTGTCAAGATGGCTGGGTGGGAGATGGCATCAAGTGTGTAGGTAAGTCAATACTCAGATTATCTTTTCTGCGATTTGTATCAAATATTAGTTTAAAAGACAAAATGAGAAAATAGATTTCTCTGTTATCCCTAACAGAAAGTTCCACTATTTTAATAGAATTTTTCTTTCTTCTGCAGATCAAGATGAATGTTCTTTAGAGGATCACAACTGCAACCCCAACGCAGACTGTGTCAACACCCCAGGATCATACAGGTGTACATGCAAAGAGGGCTTCAATGGAGATGGCTTCTCATGCTCTGGTACGACTAAATATTGTCCTGATGTGTTTAATTTTAACATCTTGTACACCTTAAGGTTGTTAAAGCAATTTTTGGTGTGAACAATCAAAATCATAGATTTTAGAAGAATTATATTGAAAATACAAGCCAAGATGTATACAAGAATGTGGAAAGCATATTTGATTGCAGACATATCGTAGCAACAAGATCGGGAAACAACGGTTATGTAAAAAACCAAATATAACAAGTATATTTACAAATAGGTATAAACAAAAAATAAAATTGAACTACAGAATTAATAAACAAGTATATATATATAGAGAGAGATATACATATATATATAGATGCAGCCCTGTGAGTTTACCAACATACTGACTGACATGATGACACCTAGTTCTCAGTGTCACAGTCCATATGAAACAGAGGTGAGGAAGAAGAACCACAACACAATAGGCATGAACTTGACTGGCCTACCGAATGACCATTGACACAAATGATGAACTGGCAGAGAACAAATGACAAATGAGGAGCAGGATATCTAGGGATAAACCAAGGATAAACTCTGCAAATTAAAACAGGAAGCAAACAGGAAGCAAACACTCAGCGGTCTCAGAGGTCTCCACCTGAACTAAGAGCTTGAAAGCCTGACATCCTAAACCTGAAACCTAAAGAACAGACTGAGAACATAATACAACACTAGAAGCAGAAATGCAAGAAGAACTAAACTCATCAGTAGCAAAAACTCAAAGAAAAGATGAGAAAACCTAATAGGCAAAAATAATTTTTTGTCTTTAAAGGTGGAAAAAAAAAAATTAAAAAATCAAAGATCTGGCCAAACATGTTGTACTTGATACTTGTTCCTACAATGTGGCTTGTATTTTTCATTTATATGATATAATATTATAGAAGACCAAAAACCCTTTTTCAAGCTAAAAGTAACGAAATCTGTGTAGGATCACACAGTTTCACATTATTTAAGATATCACACTAATATCCTCACTCCGGTTTTATTCTTTATAATCTGTTTGTTCTGTTTTAGACATGGATGAGTGTGCAGACAATGTCAACCTGTGTGAGAATGGTCAGTGTCTGAACGCTCCAGGAGGCTACCGCTGTGAGTGCGAGATGGGCTTCACTCCTACAGAGGACAGCAAAGCCTGTCAAGGTGCTGCGTTCTTTCTTTAACTCTCTTTTTCTACAGTTTTCTCTCCAGGCAGGTTTTTGGAAATGACATTCTCCTTATCTTTGCTGTCTCTGCCACAGACATTGATGAGTGTAATTTCCAGAACATTTGTGTATTTGGGACATGCCAGAACCTTCCCGGGATGTTCCGCTGTGTGTGTGATGATGGTTATGAGCTGGACCGCAGTGGAGGGAACTGCACTGGTATGTTCAGCATTAAAGTGAAAGTCAGTAACACACAGTTGCTATGTTTCTTAAACTTCTATGTATCATCTAAGTCTGTGGTTTCCTTTCTCAGACCTAAATGCCACTCCTGAGCTGTATTTAATCGGGTCCAATTAAAGATGTTATAAATAATGTCAAAGCAGTGGGATCTGTTAGTTCAGATATTAAATCTGAGAAATCATAGAATGGAACTTTGTGCCGGACTGTATTTTATATACATTTGCAATCCTTTGGATTGGAACTTTTTTAAAACTTTTGTGGGGTGCAGCAGTATAGCATAAAATATCTGAGCTTTCTGCTTACTTCAGCTTATAAGGCTCAATAACATGGCTTCTATCCATTATCCAATCCACCTCTACAAATAAATATTCTTTAAAACTCCCGTTACAGCGCTGTCCTGTGGACATGACGGGCTGAGGTTTTGTCTCACCACATCAGAATGTGGACCTATCTTCTTTGTTAACATGGCAACAGGATGCTTAAGGCTACTCTCCACCTATATTGATGAATAGAGGCATTGAAAAGAGCTAAAGAGTTAACTGCTAAATATTCCAATATACAATCAATCATTCGACAGTAAACAACTTTGGATTGCTAATATATAAGTGTTTTGACCAATAAGGAAGCAAACTGTTATTAATTCAAATTAAATGCTAATTTATGTAAATTAATTTTAAACAAGGAGGTAGATTTTTTCAATAAATGGTGCTGTGTGAACAGGATGTTTTTGGGGAACAAAGTTTGGAAAAATTCAGTTTGTCAAAACCCTCATATTTGTATAAAATAGCAGGTTGGCATACAGGAGCTCAGAATGTTTGTTTGTGGGTGGTGCAGATATCAACGAGTGTGCCGACCCTGTGAACTGCATCAATGGACACTGTGTGAACACGCCAGGAAACTACCTGTGTAACTGTCCACCCGACTTTGAGCTGAACCCCACTGGAGTGGGCTGTGTGGGTGAGTCACAGATAAGAATCTCTTTAAGCAAATCAAGCATTAATCAAGACGAGTGATAAATAAATAAGACACGTCAAATCCAATATATTAAATATAAACCATCTTACTGTGAGAGGACAGAGTTATTCTCTGCAGCCGCCTTACAATACATATTCATATTTCTCAGTTCTGCTGCTGCAGCTTGCACACCTCATGTGCACATGAAGCGCATGGACTGGAATCAGCAGCTTTGTAATTAGAGTTTCTTCGGCTGAGCTAATACTAGTATAATTTGGGACTTTCTGTATTTTTGTCAGACACCCGTGTTGGAAACTGCTTCTTGGATGTCCTTGCTCGTGGTGATGGAGGAATCTCCTGCAGTGCAGAGATCGGCGTGGGTGTGACCCGAGCTTCCTGTTGCTGCTCCAAAGGAACAGCCTGGGGAAACCCTTGTGAACTCTGCCCCTCCTCCAACTCCAGTATGCACAACAAAATCCTGATCATAATAATTTACTTTGAATATTGGCCTCTAAATTTATCTCCCACTTAAAATATACAAATTGTTGGGAAAGTCAGATTTAAAATTTAAAAAAGTCACCCTGATTTGTTGCATGTCTCTATCTTGTAGCGGAATACAAGACTCTTTGTCCAGGAGGAGAGGGGTTCAGACCTAACCCCATTACTGTGATCCTGGAAGGTAAACAATCCAGTTTACTCTAATTTCTAGCTTTTTATTAATAGCTGCAGCTACACACCAAGTTGAGACTTCCATTTTACAAATTTGAGAGACATTTAACAAAAAAATATATATTTTTGTCAAATTTGATTTTTCTGTAGATATTGATGAGTGCCAGGAACTACCAGGTCTCTGCCAGGGTGGAACCTGCATTAACACATTTGGTAGTTTCCAATGTGAGTGTCCAGCAGGCTACTATCTGAATGAAGAGATCTGTGAAGGTATCTGCAGAACCCTTTTTTTTTTACACTATACAATAAATCTACTAGGGTAAACAATAATTTCTCTTACTTTATGATTTTTTTTTAAAATTGTTATCTTGTCTTTGCAGATATTGACGAGTGTACGACACATTTTGGGATCTGTGGGCCTGGCACTTGTTACAACACACTGGGCAACTACACTTGTGTGTGTCCCCCTGAATACATGCAAGTCAATGGAGGAAACAACTGCATGGGTGTGTGAGAGAGACTGAACAAAACAAGTTGCATCACTTAAAATCAAATTCATGGAAACACTGTTTGTGGCTTTGCTTGTGTTTTTTTGCTTTTTTCTTTGTTTTGGATCAACATCTTATTATTTTAATGTGATGCAGACATGAGGAAGAGTGTGTGCTACCGAAACTTCAATGACACGTGTGAAAACGAGCTATCGTTCAACATGACCAAGAAGATGTGCTGCTGTGCCTACAACGTAGGGAAAGCTTGGAACAAGCCATGCGAAGCTTGTCCTACTCCTGCTACCAGTGGGTTTCAATTAAAATCTGATAACATACTCTGAAACAGCTTTGAAAATATTTCATAACTGTCCATGAATCTCTTCTGTCCTAATTTTTGTAGTTGAGTACCAGTTGCTGTGTGGTAACCAGGCTCCTGGTTTCATCATTGATATCCACACTGGCAAGCCAGTTGGTAAGAGCACAAAAGAAAAAGAAAAAAGTTTAGTTTCAAACCACTACTGTCCAAGCTGAAAGTTTTACTGTTGATATGATATCTTTCTTGTTTTTTGCAGATATTGATGAGTGCAGGGAAATTCCAGGTATCTGTGCTAACGGAGTGTGTATAAACCAGATTGGGAGCTTCCGCTGTGAATGTCCAATGGGCTTCAGCTACAACAACATACTACTAATTTGTGAAGGTTGGTCTTGAGGCTCTCCAAAGCCTTTTTTCTTTACTCCAAAGCCTGTTTTTTGTTCCTCTTGCTGTGTCTTAAGTAGCAAGGGATGACAATGAAAGACACATCCTCAGAACAAGCTTGCAAGGCATTGTTTTTGTTGTTTTCTTTTTATACACTAAAAAACAAAACACACTATCACCTCAACACACTGTCTCTCCAGCTTTCATCCTGCAGCCTTGTCAGTGTTAATGTGCCCCATAGATAGTTTAACAAATTTTATTTCCAACACTACTTTAAATACTGTAAATCACTGCATTCACACACTATTAGAAGCATGCACACACACATTTACAGTACACACTTACATCAACACAGTGACTCTTTCTTTAGCTGAGGCACTTTTACAAGCATTCCACTCAGTGAAGTTAATGCAACCTTTATTTATCATGAATTATGTCCTTGTAAAGACAAATATAGTTGCTCTTAATGGGGTGGCCTGTCAGAACCATCAATCATCCTGAACCTAACTGTGACTGTCTGAACTGTACTAGAGCCAAAGCAAAGCTGTTTTCTCTCCTTCTGTCCACAAGATGATAGCCTACTCTGACCAAACAGTTATAGAGCCTGTGATTGATACTCACTGCCTCTCTCTTTCCCTCTCTGTTGTAGATATTGATGAGTGTAACAGTGGGGACAACCTGTGCCAACGCAACGCCAACTGTATCAACATTCCCGGCAGCTACCGCTGCGAGTGCTCACAAGGCTTCAAACTGTCTCCCAGCGGGGCCTGTCTGGGTGAGTCCGCCCTGTCTGACAGGACATACAAGACTTTTTCCATCTGAGAATACCAGAGTAGAAGACAGATGGAGGGAAAATTGGAAAAATGTAAATGCAGAAAATGTTAGTTTGTGGTTTGTGTTCAAGGAACGTTTGAAAACCTGCTGAGTAAAGATGATATTCACCAACTTTTGAGTTTTTTTGTGCATGGTTTGGTAGAGGGTTTACTCTTGCAGTTCTCTGTTATAGCTTTTTTACATGCAACCAGTAAGATCCTGAGCCCAGTATACATTATTATTACTCACATACTTGTGAAAGTCTCAAAGTACATACGTAACCATTACATAACATTCTTTAGGTATTACAAATACCAATATATCTTCAGTTGTAGAGCGTACTTTTGCTCTGAAAGACTGTATTGGTTTGGTTTTACTTTTAGGTGTGATGAAATCATGAGTCAAATTCCCTTCTCTGTTAATGAATTAATTGTTTTGAATAGTCTGTGTGATTTCTGCATTCAATTTTCTTTACCATTTAGGCTTAATATACCTAGTTGAATAGGGTCCACTTCAGTGTTTTACATTCCAACACAGCGCTGCCAGTGGTTTGAACATTTTCTCATATCGTGCTTGAACAAAATAAAACAACTCTATTTATGTTTCTATATTTGATATATTTCTTATTTCCATGCAATAATAGCCTCCTAGTTGAAAATACCTTAATATGTCCTTATTGTTTCATTCATGTCACAATTTCAAACCCTAAAAACACATCATATTTGGATTTTCAGAGTCTGACAACGTTTTAGTGGACAGTTTTAGGTTTTTTAGTAAAATTATATTTTGGAAGGCTGTTGTAAAGAAGTCTTAAGTCTGAAGGGATTAAAGGGACAGGAGAGGTAAAGAATTGCAGACAAAAATGTATAGGATGTCCTGCAGCAGTTGATTAAGTATGAAAATTTCTTACTCTTTTTTTTTTTTGTAAAGCACGTAGACTGTAGAAACTGAAATAAAAATGATAAACCTGCATATGAGCATAAAAGAGGTCCCTAACATTTCTTATATACTTTATTGCTTACAGATCGTAATGAATGTCAGGAGATCCCTAATGTGTGCAGCCATGGACAATGTATTGACACACAGGGCAGTTATCGTTGTGTCTGCCAAAATGGCTTCAAAACCACCGCTGATCAGACTATGTGCATGGGTGAGGACTGCAATGAAAACACAATGTGTTAAATACATTCATATATGTATATATATTTGTAATCCAACAGTCTACAGTTGCTGCATAATATTTAAATGTGTTTTGTTTTGTTTTTTCCCGGCGAATATATCAGACATCGATGAGTGTGAGAGGCAGCCATGCGGTAACGGCACCTGTAAAAACACTGTGGGATCCTACAACTGTCTGTGCTTCCCTGGCTTTGAGCTCACACACAACAATGACTGCATGGGTATGAATCACTTAGTGTCAACACTCGTTTCCTCTAAAGGTCGACAACTTGACAAGAATTTAGCTGACATGTTATTACAAATACAAACATGATGCCCTTTTCTATGGCAGCATTAAACACAGCCAGATATGTAATACTATTTAGATTTGGTTTCACAGATAAGGATATACATGAGTCTGCGTTATTTGTGTCTTTGATTCTTTGTGCAGAAACAAAAGCTTTGGACACAAGAGCTCTAAAGATTGGAAAAAAATTGTTTTTTTCTGAATTGTCACCTCACAGACATAGATGAGTGCATTGCCCTTCAGGGCCAAGTATGCAGGAATGGACAGTGCATCAACGGGCTTGGTTCCTTCCAGTGTCTCTGCCATGAGGGTTATGAAAACACACCTGATTGGAAGAACTGTGTTGGTGAGTCATTTTATTGAGATTATTATTATTAAGACTAATAAAATCAGGGTGAGGCTCATTTACATCTTTCATACAGAATATCTGAGTACACAGGCTTTACTCTTCTAATTTTTCTACAGATATCAATGAGTGTGTGAGTCTGCCCGGGACATGCTCTCCTGGAACCTGTCAGAATCTTGATGGATCCTTCAGATGTATCTGCCTTCCTGGCTATGAGGTGCAAAATGACCAATGCATAGGTAGGACACAAACATACCCACACTTTAATACACTGTTAATGTACTGCACACAGTCAAACCACTTTATTATAGTGGCGAAAGTTTTGATTCACACCTTTACTTTAAGAATAGGGAGGAAGGGACATCAGAACATCTGCTTCAGTTTGACATATACATGGAGCAAATGCACTCAGTCTCACCTCTCCTCTTTTCCACTGCTCTCTTTTACGCCCACTTCCCAGATATCAATGAATGTGATGTGGAGCCCAACATCTGCCAGTTTGGCACCTGCACCAACACCCCCGGCAGCTTTCAGTGCTCCTGCCAGCCCGGATTTGTACTCTCTGACAACAAACGACGCTGCTATGGTGAGAGCAGGATATGGTGAAAGAGGATATCATTATTGACATTAGAGAACATACGAGCTACTGCCTGTTCACTGAGAGCAGCGCAATCACTGAACTGACTTGAAATTTGGTTCCTCTTGACAGATACCAGAGAGAGCTTCTGTTTCACCAAATTTGAGGCAGGCAAATGCTCTGTCCCCAAAGCCTTCAATACCACCAAAGCCAAATGCTGCTGCAGCAAGATGCCGGGAGAGGGCTGGGGACTTCCCTGTGAGCTGTGCCCACAAGAGAGCGATGGTGTGAACTGCAGATGCACAGTTTCATAAAGACATACATGTGCTCACAGTGTGAACTGTAAAATGTTAAAACTGGCTGTTTTTTTGGGGGGGTTCTGCAGCTGCTTTTGACACTCTGTGTCCCTATGGCCACGGGGCCCTGCCCGGACTTGGTGATGTTCGTGAGGGTGAGTGTCACAACACTAGACTAGACTAGTCTCCTTAAATATAAAGAAAACTTGGGGAAAGGAGCTTGCATACATTTGAAGCAATTATTCTTTACTGTATTTAGATATGAATGAGTGCCTGGATAACCCTGGAATCTGCCAGAATGGCATTTGCATCAACACAGATGGTTCTTTCCGATGTGAATGTCCCTTTGGATACAACCTGGATTACACTGGAGTCAACTGTATTGGTGAGATGGTTGCTTCTATCAAATTATGCAATATACAGATTTGCAACATAATTAATGCTTTTTTGGAGTCAAAGACTAAGAACTGACCATTTTTTTTCATTTACCAAGAACATGCTGCAGCTGTTCATGCAACTAATGTATAACACAATGTATCACACAATGTATCCCCAAACTTATCATGTCTCATGTGTTTTTTAAAGACAGATTGTAGATTTTGTTTCTGCATCACAGTCAGTTTTTGTATTTAAGCCACAAATTGGTGGTTTGATAATCTCAAATAACATGAAAATGTTTTCACTTCTGCTGTCTCTGGTGTTTCCAGACACTGATGAGTGCTCCATTGGAAACCCATGTGGAAATGGAACTTGCACCAATGTGGTGGGAGGTTTCGAGTGCTCGTGCCAGGAGGGCTTTGAACCAGGACCCATGATGACTTGTGAAGGTCAGTGGTTCACACACTCTAATGGCCACTTGTACAGTTGCAGTTATTTTCAGGATGATGTAAACTAACAGTAAATTAAATCTCCTGGCTTTCTTGACTCAAGACATCAATGAGTGCTCCCAGAATCCTCTGCTTTGTGCTTTCCGATGTGTTAACACATTTGGCTCGTATGAGTGTATGTGTCCCGCTGGTTATGTGCTGCGAGAAGACCAACGCATGTGCAGAGGTGAGTGTACAACAGATCAGAAATGAGCAGTTTTACTTTGTATCTTATAAATTCTCCTAAATTGTCAGCAATTATTCTTTAACACAATAAAAAAAATAACCCTCAGGGGACTTTACAGTTTTACCTAATGGCCTCATGTCATTGCCTCCTCAATAGACCAGGATGAGTGCTTAGAGAAGCTGGATGACTGCATGTCTAAAGGCATGTCCTGCAAGAATCTGATTGGCACCTTCATGTGTATCTGCCCTCCTGGCATGCAGCGCCGACCAGATGGAGAGGGCTGCATGGGTGAGTAAAAAAGCTTCAGCCAGAGAAATAGGGTACAGAACAGCGCAGAAGTTGCTTCTGTACTTATCCCACCGTCCTTTGTTCTGTACTCCAGACCTGAATGAGTGTCACGCCAAACCCGGTATCTGTAAAAACGGGCGCTGTGTCAACACAGTGGGAAGCTACCGCTGCGAGTGCGATGTTGGCTTTGAGCCAAGTTCAACTGGAACTGAATGTATTGGTAAGATCACAGCTGCTGAAGACACCCAGAAACCCTAAGTCCTAAAAATAACCCACATATTTTCCTCTTGTTCATTCCTTTAGACAACAGGAAGGGCTACTGTTACACAGAGGTTCTGCGGACTATGTGCCAGCAGTCATCAACCAATAGGAACAGTGTGACCAAGTCTGAGTGCTGTTGCAATGCGGGTCGAGGCTGGGGGTCACAGTGTGAGCTGTGTCCACTGCCAGGCACTGTACAGTATAAGAAGATGTGCCCATATGGACCTGGCTATACCACAGATGAAAGAGGTGAGGACATAAAATTATATAAAGTACAAAACTTAAATTCCCTCTTTACTCACAAGAACAAATTAAATCAAAACTAGAAAATGTTAAGAGTACAAGATTATTCTGTTCTTACAGACATCAACGAGTGCCAGGTGTTGCCAGATCTGTGTCATAATGGACAGTGCATCAACACCATTGGATCTTTCCGCTGCCACTGTAATGTAGGATACAAGGCCGACTTCACCGCAACTTCCTGTGTTGGTATGGCTGACCTCTGCCCTCTTATCTTTCTCCAACACTCAGTTTGATTAAAAGTTTTTATGATTAAAAAAAAAGTACAGTCACATACCTTTAAACTTAATATTTTAATTCACTTTGAACATTTGCCTTGGCACCGTTTCTCACATTTCTTCTTTGCTTTGTGTATATTTCAGATGTGGATGAGTGCACACTGTCTCCAAAACCTTGCAACTTCCTGTGTAAAAACACAGAAGGCAGCTACCTGTGCTCCTGCCCCAGAGGATACAGCCTGCAACCAGATGGAAAGACCTGCAAAGGTAAATACACTCTCTCTGTAGCAGTGTCCAGAAATCAGTTCAGCATTTATGCACGGCTACATTTAGTATTTATATTTAATGCATAGGCTGTATAATTTGCTCTGTTATGTTTATAATGAGGCTCTCTAGATGTTCATTAGTTTTCACGCCTACTTATTTACCACTAAGATTTGGATGAGTGCTCGACAAAGCAGCACAACTGTCAGTTCCTGTGTGTTAACACCATCGGAGGCTTCACCTGCAAGTGTCCCGTTGGCTTCATTCAGCACCAGACTGCCTGCATCGGTAAGTCCAACACCAGATCTGTACAAGAGACCCAGCTACAATAAAGTTAATTAAATAGGATTAAATAGGATACAAATGAATTCAGTAGGATAAAAATGGCTTTAATGGACCATCTGTTTCTCTGTTCTTTGCAGACAACAATGAATGTGCAGCTCAGAACAGCGTGTGCGGTTCCCGGGCCTCTTGTGTCAACACGCCTGGTAGCTTCAACTGCGAATGCTCCAAAGGATTCTCCTTGGACACCACAGGCCTGGAGTGTGAGGGTGAGCAGAAGCATCTACAAAGACCAGCATCATCCAGTTGGAAGTGGTTTGTTCATTTGGTCTGTTTGTTTAAAAGTGTTCATTTCCATTTTCCTTAGATGTGGATGAGTGTAGCAGTAACCATCGCTGTCAGCACGGCTGTCAGAACATGCTGGGAGGTTACCGCTGTGGCTGCCCTCAGGGCTATGTGCAGCACTACCAGTGGAACCAGTGTGTGGGTGAGTTACTGGGATTTAGAGTTTGGGAGCTTTGCGTCATAACAGTAATCAGTACGGACACACCACAGGGTGTATTGCAGAGATGAGCCAGGAAATTTATAATGGCATTTCCAGAAGCTTTTTGGCTCTTGTGAAATTACATCAAGTACATTTTTATTTTCAGTATAGAATAACTTTACAGTCACACATTTTGCTACAGAGTTGATGGTGCTAGACTTATTTACAACTATGCAATAAAAACTAATCCTGGAAGGATTGCATCAACTTCACAGGCTACGAATATGCATGTTCATCAGGTGTCAAGCAGTATAAAATACATCAAAATACTTTCTTTTCAAATAAGGCAATCCTTCTCGAAGTGTAGTATTCTGACACAACTGCAGGAATAATACATGACAGCATCATCTTTAGCTTAAATTTACTGAGCACTCACCATGTACCCTATTAATGTCTTCATCCTAATTTGTCTCTAAACA
Source organism: Rhadinocentrus ornatus (assembly GCA_037177495.1). Taxonomy (NCBI): domain Eukaryota; kingdom Metazoa; phylum Chordata; class Actinopteri; order Atheriniformes; family Melanotaeniidae; genus Rhadinocentrus; species Rhadinocentrus ornatus. Next base: position 17,669,210 of record JBAMHW010000016.1, on the reverse strand, counting down.
TTCCTCATTTAACCCTGCAGATGAAAACGAGTGTCAGTCTGGGACGGTTTGTGGCTCTGCCTCCTGCTACAACACACTGGGCAGCTTCAAATGCGTGTGTCCATCAGGCTTTGACTTTGAGCAGAATGTTGGAGGCTGCCAAGACGTGAACGAATGTACCTCGGGCACAAGCCCCTGTGTTTACGGCTGTTCCAATACTGACGGAGGCTACCTGTGTGGCTGTCCTGGAGGCTTTTACAGAGCAGGACAGGGGTGAGGGAGATCATATCAAACATAGTATTTCTTTTTTTTCTTTTTTTTTTTAAAGGGGGGGGGGAGAAGAGTTGCCACTAGAAATACTTTGACTACTTAAGGTGTAGTTGGTATTAAATCTAAAATGTGTTTGTCTCCATGCAGTCACTGTGTCTCAGGCTCAGGTTTCCCAGGCCAGCTTTTGGAGGGTGAGGATGATGACAGTTTGTCTCCTGAGGCCTGTTATGAATGCAAGGTCAATGGAGGTGGAAAGAATGGACGACACAAGCGAAATACCATTGAAAATGAGCTCAACCAGGTACATGTGCTGACGAGCCCGATTCCTGGTGCTAGTCACAGCTTTTACTAGTTTTACAGTCTAAAATGATTCGCTGTTCTTATGAGAATTCACAATCAACCCTTTATCTCTGTCCTCACTGTAGGAGCAGACAGTGAGCATGGCCAGTGTGGACACCCAGACCTCCATTCCCATGAACCTCTCACTGGCTTCGCTGCTCAACAAAGAGCCTTTACTCGAGCTCTTGCCTGCCCTGCAGCCTCTGGAGCATCACGTACGTTACGTCATAACCCACGGCAACTCTAATGAACACTTCAGCCTGCTGGAACGCCGCGACAGAAAGAGCGTGCTCAGGCTTGGTAAGAGACCACCTCCACCAGGATCTTACCAAGTAGAGATTACTAGCCTGCCGCTCTTTGGGCCCCGTCGACTACATCAGCTGGAAAAACAACATGACAGTGACTACCTACAAGGGGAAATAGGAGATGCCCTGCATATCAAGCTTCACATTCACCTGCACTGAGCTCAGAGTGTGCATGCAATCCTGCTCTGGACTGAGTTTTAACCTTTAATCCAATAACTCCTCCACCCTGTTCCCCCTCCGTACACCCCCCACAGAACCATCCAACCAACAGGGGGTGATCAAGGGCTAAGAAAGACTGAGTCCATCAGCCCAAATCTACCACAACTTTGTTACTGTTCAAGTTATGATATGTTCATGTTTTGTGCTTTGTCTTTTCTTTTTTTTTTTAACCTTCACTCCACACCTACCTGACCCAGCACTCATTCTTCACTGAGGGCCTGTGGAGGAGATGGCAGAGAGGTGCTTATGTGCTTAGACCACCTCATACAGAAATAATAGCAGATAGAAGGCAGTTCTACTAGAACTACTAAGAACTTGCTCTGAACAGGAAAGTGGTTAAAGTGCTGTGAGACATATTTTTGCATCATGTATGGTCATTTTTAAACCCCATAGGGCTGCATGTAAAACTTTCGTCCTGTTTAATAGTATGAAAAAGTGATATTAAGGCTCATAGTAACTGGTCTGAGGACTCTGTCACCTCTTTGTGATCTTGAAAAAACAAATCACAACACTGGGGATATAGGTTTGTCATGTTTTGCCCCTCTCAGCATTGTAGTATGTCATTTTAATGTATTTGTGCTGTTTGAAAAATGTTAACACGAAGGACTGCAACATTTACACAGCATTTCAGGTTCTTAAGTCCATAGCACTCTGTTCCTTATGGCTGCATACCAACCAAATGTCAGATTAGAAAACAGCATTTGAGCTGTATTCTGCTCTGATGTGACTGATTTTTGCTACTGCCCGTGAGCAGCGCAAAGCAGGGATTTGCGTGTTTGCGTGTGTGTGCTGTCATGTTTGGTTACCTCAGTACCTCTCTCCGAGTATGGACACCATGCTGTGATGCTAACTTTAAAACAAAAGAGGGTGCTAGTGTCCCTCAGCATCCATAATGGGCAGGGTAATACACCAGCTAGTCGCTCATAAACTTTAAAGAAGGTAGATCAGGTCATGTTTGTATTTATCCTCTATGGGATTTTGACTTCAGGTGCACTTATTTTGGACCTGAGAGCCATTTTTTTCATTAAATGGAAAAAAAAATTTCCCACGTCAACCATCAGAGGCTTTTAGCTTCTCCTAGTTTTACTACAAGCTCAAATGCTTCAGGAGAACAGAGTTGTATCTGATTAAGCTGACTTTATCTGACTTCTTTGACTTTACTGTTCTGTAGCTCGTTGTCTGAGGACTGAGCCATGTTTACAACACAAAGAGACTGCTGAATGGAGCAGCAGTCTCAAAGGTACATGACATGTTAAACTGTAAAAGCATTGCTTTACAGTGTCAGGCCACGCACAGGTGAACACGAACTTCACAAAGAAAATATAACGTCAGGTCATACTTCAATGCTCGTGATTATGTTTTTTTCTCTCAAAGAGAAAAAAGGTGCTACATGATTCCATCTGTACAAAGAAAGTGCAGTCTTGAATCTAGATTGCAAAAGTTTACTTTTTTATTTTTATTTTTTTGCTAGGTTTTATGTGTGTGTCTGTTTTTGACTGAGAAACCAATATTATCAAACTTGCTTCTTGAAAATTAAATTGTATATTTTTAAGTGAAATGTAGATTTTTCTTTTAATATTCAAGATAACTCAAAATATAACAAACACTCAGTAAGATTGAAGGCTTTAAGTGCTCTTCACTTAGTTTTGATTTAGAAGGAACCCCCCCCCCGAAAAAAACCCAAATCAAAATGGCATCATCATATCAGCCAATCACTGACTCACATCTGTTTATCTTTTTAATCATAGAATATAAGACACTCATTATGTGTTTTTATCACACAAAGCAAAGTTTACACTGTCTGTACTGTGCCATAAGAATCAACGCAAGTTTGCAAACCCTGCTGGGATCTATGGTGCTAAAGAATAATCCTGTTTTTTCTCTTTTTTTTTGTTTTTTTCTTAACATTCAAAGTTGCTCCGTTGTACCACAGCCTACAGTAGAACGTGTTTGTAATACATAACCATTTTCTAACTGGTGAACCTTTGTATACTTTGTATCTTTAAAGTTAATTTGTCATTTTTAATTCATGCCATTTTTGCTTGCTGTATCCCAGCTTCAGTGTCAGACTTGAATTTTGTCATCATTGACTGTTTGAAGCAAAGTCTCAAGTACTATATAAAACAAAAAAGAGCAGAAAGTTTCTTTTAAAAATTAGATAAATAAACTTGACTCTGGATGATACCAGAGTTTAACTGAAAGCTGATGACAATCATGCAGACACACCCACCAGCTGAAGCTCACTGAATAAATTTGCCATGGAGCATCTTTTAGTACCCTAAAAGATCATGCAATGAAGAAAACCAAAGATTTTTTACACCAAATAGAATCTGTAAAATCAGAGTGATTCACATGATATTGTAAACTTGTGTCCAGTGACAATTACAGCAATAAAATATTGTGGGTTATATTTTTAAGTTTTGTCTTCTTGCCTTTTTTCTCAAACTAAAACAGCACAGAGATCACCAAAGTAGTAAATAGCAGTCATTTTTTATTTAATTTCCAACATGAACAATGCAAGCTCCCCACACTGTTCAACTACCAGCTCAAATGAGAGTGATTGAGGAAGAAAATATCATTTCACTGTTTTAATCCAGTTTATCAAAAAGAAAGCAGATAGTCAGAAAAATACAATCACAAAAGAGCAGAGCTTTCAGCTTTGCCACCTATTAAAACAGGGTCACATGACTACCTGAAAAATTCACAGTCTAAATACTGCTTTGAGTAACAGGAAGAGACAAAAGGATAGCAAAAAGGAGACTCCAAAACTTGAGTCTAGAATAGAAAAATAAAGTTTTCTTTTGCCTAAAGGTTGCTGTTTGCTTTATCACACACTTGGCAGGCAGACTAAAGCAAAGGTTTACATAAACTCTACTTGCAGTGATAAGGGAGTATATAGTTTCAATATGGCTTCTCAGATATAGACACAATAACACACACAACATAAACATGGACACAATTTCATTGAAACTACCTGCTTGGGTCTTCAAAAGCATCTGGAGCTGCAGTGCTGTTTGAGGATCAGAGTCAGCACAAAAAAAGTGCACCATGGGTCATTAAAGGGGCATCTGCTTAAGTGTAAACTCCTTCATTTGAGTTTTGCCTGTGAGGGTGCTCAAAAATGCAGCCTTGAGGTTGTAAGCGATGTTTCCAAAATCATATAGTGAAACACTGAAAAGCTCTGGGTTTAAGAAAACTTAAACCTACAATGATGTTGTGCTGTGGGAAAATTTTACAGTATGTCAGGTTAAGGCAACAGTGCAGGTAATTGTTTCTGTTCTTTGTTTTCCAAAATCTGAGCTCAAGTGTTTGTGTTGCCCCTTGTGATTTCACACAGTCCTGCAGCCTTATGTTTGCACCAGAAAATTTTAAACCCAACAAATTGTAACCCCACTCTTCTTTAGTCTTTACAACAAAAAAAGAAAAGATAAAAGTCTTTGTGGAATGAAATATTCACTTTTCTCCACAACCAGTTTTTTACCCTACACCAGTGCATAATCAAACTGACCCCTCTCCAGCCCCTCCTTGTGGTCAGTCCAGGATGATGCAGGCATGCGGCTGTAGGGGTCCAGCAGGATCCTGAAGCACCTGACCAGCAGGAAGACCAAAAAGAGCATAAGGAGGCCTACAAAGGCCAAGGCGGTACGCTGCTCTGTGTCCATTCCAACCAAAGCCAAAGGGGGGCTGCTGCCGCCGCCAGGACTGCCGGGCAAGAAGGAGCTGGCCGGGGACAGCAGCGACTCGTAGTCAAGTGTGGCCACATCATTCATCCTCCACGGGGCCCGGAGACAGGGCTTACACACTGAATGGATGGTGGGTGGGTTGGATGAAGGTGTGGAGAAGGAGGGGAAGGTGTTCATTAGGGGTGATATGGAGACCTTCGTTCACCTAAGTTAGCAGGTAAGTATCAAGAAGTTGACCGTGAGCTCACTGTGATTTATTTATCTAAAATGTGTGCATTGTTGGTCACGGTACACATTTTCCTCCCGTGGGCACTTTATGTTGTCAAATCTAGGTCAGTCAAAGTGACGTGACCCAGACAGATCTGACCCTAATCTACTCTGACAACGTGACAGACACACGCACACACATATGTACACACATTAACTTTTCAATTAATATGGACTACTTTCTTCTATCACACATTTAAGGAAGTGACTGAAAATTCTGATGATGTTGTGTAGCTTCCTTATTTGAGTGGGCGAGCCCCAGACAGTAATTTGTCTAGTTATCAGAGTCACTCTGCCACATCAGTTCTAATTTCCACCCTCAATCAGAGCAGATAGGGCATGACACTGCCTCCTGCTAATGCAAACAAACACACAAACCTCTCTGATCAATGTCAAGGTCAGTGTCCGCCCAACGAGTCAGTGGTGTGTCGATGGACATCTAACACCTAGTTGGATTCAGCTATTTAAGTGCATGTCTGGGTGCTTGAGCCACTGACAACTGCTTTGAAACCTACACTATTCAGAATGTTTGTAGAGTCCAGCAAGTGTGTTTACACGTGTGGATGTTTGTAAGCAGCTAATTAGATCCAGAGGTCAGCCAATAAATGGCTCTGAATATTAAACAGCATATAACCTTTTCTGCTGCTGCACATTAAATGCAAAGTTTTCCCTTCATCCTGCTAGCGGGAGCATGGTAAGTGGGTCAGAACTGTCAAATGTTGAAAATAGTTTCTTCCACCGTTTCGCCTTCAGGACGACTGCTTTAAAAACAATGCGTCTCTTGACAAGAGAAGCAACAAGAGGCAGAGAATGTTTTGTGAAGGTGTGAGTTTATGTTAGGTAGGATGGTCTGTCAATCACAAATGAAAAGTGACTTCATTTCAATCCAGAATGTTTATGATGCTTTTCCAGCAGTCCTCAGCAGATGTGGCAATGGGGTGATACCAGATATATTATCACCAGAAGTTCCTGGTCATGCTGACCCGGCAACTCCCCCTCCTAAAAGAAATAGAAGCAATTTGTTACAAAAATGTCCTTAATCACATTAATCAAGTTATCAGACATACACACATGCAGGTAAATCAACTTTGCACCATTTTTAAATTGTTTTTAATGTGGACCATAACAACAGCTATTCCCTCCTCGTTTCATTATGCAGTTTGTGATTATTACAACCCTCTGTTCACTAAATAATGGTGGCATTAGCCTTGTGTGTGGAGAACACTGCACCACCACGCCCTTAATGGCCTTCAATTAGGAAGCTGATTATGGTATCATTATTGCCACATTAGGAGTAATGAATGCATGATTATAAACACTGATATCGCATTACCTCACCACTTTTTTCAGTGCAGTTACAGGGGGGCATGTGTTCCCTTGTTGACCCCTTTTCCTTTGTTTGCTAATATGATGGAGGGGAAGACAAAGCTTCATCGAGGGAATGTGATACATAAGTCGTTTACACCTGCTTACCCATCTGGACAGAGTGGTGAGTGGGCTATTTGTTTAGACAAATGTGGTGCCAATGGATATGAAGAGAATTGTGTGTGGGTGTGGGTGTTTTAACATTGTGCTTTACAGAGACAAAGACAAGATCGTGCAGAGGGAAAACAGAAAAATAAAGAGAAACGTATAAAGACTGATAGAGGAACTAATGATGGACGAGCAGAGCAGAAGTTCATGTGGTAGCAGTACAGAAGAGAGTTCATTGGCACAGACTGTATGGACTCTCCTCTGCACGACCATGGCAAAATGCCTCCTCCATACACTGCCTGTGTCTGCCTCTCTGTCCTGTTCAGTTCAAAGGTTTTCTGATGCTCCTTCATCAGCCAGTGTCTCCAGGGTGATGGCTGCACCAGGCTGGCTGGCAGCAGGATGACACACATGGGAGTAACAGCCCCGCTATAAAGGCTATGTGTGTGTGTGAGGGTGTGTATGTGTGTGTGTGAATGCAATTCCAGATTTTACTGACGTTCAGCAATATAAGACACAAAACTCTGCATTAAGAGATGCACATTTAAAATTCTGCCATCAGTTTAAGTAAAGAAAAGCTTCCAGATACAGCTCAGGGTTACGAGCCATGGAAAGGTGGTTGGACTTTATTATTATTTTGTATTATTGCAGAAATTTTTATAATTTAAGCCAGTAACTAAAATTTCATTTTGTGCATCTATTGAACTCTGAAATATGTTTTGCTGATTTTTTTTAGAAAATAGCAAAGACAAAGCTTAAGGTAGAAGAAGCCCCAAACAAGTAGCAATTGAATGGCTGCACCAAACATATCATAATGTCAATGGGCTCAGAAAATATTTTTTTAATCTAGTGGTATATTGAACTTCTAAAATGTGTGTTTTTTTTTAGGCTGGTATTAATGGTGTTTTTCTTTTTTCTTTTTTTCTTTTTTCTTCTTTTTAAAAAAAAATCAAATTTAACAATAATAACATATCCATAATGCAAATGTTCATTAGACATGATAAAAAGGATTCTCAACATATCACTATGAGGTTGTTATTCAATAAATGTGCCAGGTATTATCCATGCTAGAGGGTTTAATCCATGTTTCTTTCTTTGTTTTTGGTTATGACCTCGAATTAATACTAACTGCTTCAATTTAAATCCACTGTGGTACTAACCAGAAGCATAATAAAAGTTATCTCATTATCCAAATACTAGTGGACTTACTATTGTACACTGAAGCTTATGTAGATGACGGCTACGCTATTTCAGACATTTTTTTGTAGGATTGCTAGCAATAAGTTGTGTGAATGCACATGTCTTTCTTTTTTCATTTATGACTGCACAATATATTTTATTTCATAATTATGTAGCATTACACTCAGAATCCACACACAAACACACAAAATGATGGAATATGAAAATGGTACATTTATGCAAAACTGGAGGTAATTTAGAGTCTTACAAGTTCAAATTAAACCAATTGAACTTGTAAAACACATTTTAACTTAATTATATTTAACATCTGTGTAAGATGTGACTGAGTTGGCAAGCACGCCAACAGCGTACAAATATCCCCTCGGCAGTCATTTCTAATATCATTGGTTACATGTGCGCATTGTCATGAAAAGTAAAATGCAAACAGGATGACACACTTATGACTTGACAAGTTACTTGAACTACTTAGCCTTTGTGATTGTCATTAGTAACGCATGTGCTTTCTCTACTGTGACAAGTCAAAGTGTCAAACCCATTTATATAAGGTTGTTAATGTGTGTACACAATCAAAATATGTGAACGTTACTAATGTGACTTCCTGCTTTAACAAATAATAAAATAATGAATTAGATATAAATTGCACTTTATGCTAACGGCCCTCAAAGCGTGCACATTGGATCCATAATTGATCCATTACTCATTCATACTTGGTAATGGAAAGCTAAATGTGTAGCCACAGCTGCTCTGGGTCAGACAGACAGAAATGTGGCAGCAATGTGTGGCAACGGCATCTCGAACCACCAACCAAAACATTCACATCCGTTCAAATGCAAAAAAAAACAAACAGTAAACTACACCAGTATTTTCTTTGCTAAAATTGCACACTATAGATTTGACAACAAAAAATTAAACACAAACAGAATCATAGTAGTTGTAGACCATGCATTGATAACGCATAAAAACATGGTAACATTTTAATTAGCACTGCACAACCCTATCTTCAATGTCAACAGTTTATTAAGTTGTAAATAATATTGATCACACATACACAATGTAAATGTATGTTAATTCTATTCCTGTCTCACGATGTGTTTTTCTTCTTCTTGATCAGTGTTTGGGAAAACTAAACTAAACTTTCATTTTTTAGCCTTAAACCTAATGTAGACCAGTCATCGACAGGCAAGTAGAGTATAAAGTACATTATTAAACATATTTTAAATGTCACTTTGCTTGTTGGAAAAATCTCTGATGAGATTGTAAAACTGCCGTCAAGGAAAAAAAAAAAGATGATTTCACATAAAAGTAAAACATCCGGGCCTCCATCAGTCCTTCAGACCACAATCAGGGATTGGCTTGTGCAGGTTGTCAGAGCATTTCCTAAAAATGTAGGATGCATATCTGTACATTTTGACAGACATAAAATGGATTTACTTTCAATATTTTTCACAGTTCTACCACATGAGCATTTTAATCTAGAATAAAAAAAAGAAATAATGTTTAATTTCAGGCTCTTCCTACAAGATTGTCACTATGACAAACACAAAGGTTTGCAGACAATACAGAATAGTAGATATCAAAACCCATAAAAAAAAAAGTAAAAGTGAAAGCAATAACACAGCAAAATACACACTGCAGATAGAACCCACACACAGATATATGTGTGGGTTTTACCTGTCTTAATTACTCTTCACTTACAGTAGATGGGACCTACAAAAAATTTTCTGTTAATTAATAAATTGATTTATTTAAGCATATAACTATTTTCTATGAATATAATGGTTCATTTTAGGAAAAATGAGCCTAAAATGACACAAATACAGTATTTTCTCCTTTCTCCAAGTTGTCATAAAGTCAGTGACCTGAAACTTTAGCCATGAGCATCAAAGGAGTCTCTGCGTATGCGTGAATAAGTAATTGGAAGGTAGAGAGAGGACAGACAGAGATTGCTCAGCTTGTTTTCGTCCTCGTTAAATCTCACTCTGGCCATCACCCTCCATCAGCACAGACACACACACACATGCACACACTATAGCCCATCAGCCTCACCACTCCATCTCTCCTCCAGGCACACCTCCTTGAAGCACAGACAACTCCCCTGTGATGAAGGGAGGTAAAGCAGGCACTCATCTGGCTTCATTGAAAAGTCCTTAAATGGATGCCTCTCATACATACACTGACACACACACACACACATATATCCATGCACTCACGTACAGTGCATGGATATTTGTGTTAATTGGCACTCAAAAATACACAATGGCCTAGGAATGTTCTGACTCTGAATGTGGCTGTGCCATTATGTGTGTGTGTGTGCACAGATATCTGCACATGCAAATACAGAAAATGTACACCTTAGGCTGTATCACTAAAGAAACACATTTAGACACAGTGTGTGTTCACTATTGTCCCCTCGCCACAGTTATTCATTTGTCATTCTAATGTTGAAAGGAGTCATCAAGGTAAATGAAATGGAGAGGTGAAAATAATTTAGTTATCTCTCAGGTGACCAGGGTGCCAGTTTCTTTCCTTCATTCACTTCCTACTATCTTTTACACACTGACACAGCTGTGTGCTCTTCAATCTACAGTTCAATGCAGTTAAATTACTACTGCTTCATTGAGGAGTTGAAAACTCAATATTTCTAACATTGTTCTCTTTCAAATTGTAATTTAAGAAAGCAGTGGTGACATAAATTGGGCAGCTGTAGCTCAGGAGGAAGAGCAGCCATCTTCCAACTGAAAGGTCAGTAGATCGATTCCTGGCTTTCCCTGACATGTCGAAGTGTCCTTGGGCAAGACACTTAACCCCACGTTGCCTCCCGATGTGTCTATCGGGGTGTGTGTGTGTGAATGGGTAAATGTGACAAGTGTAAAGCGCTTTGAGTGGTCAAGCTGACTGGAAAAGCGCTATATAAGTACCAGTCCATTTACCATAAATTGGAACACTTGTTGTGATGACCCAATGGAGAGTTATCACCCAAATCTGTAGATCCTCGTGGTGTTGGTGCTTTAAAGTTTTAAAGCAAGCTTCAATTCATTGTTCTGACTTTTCTGTGCTTTGGTTCACTTTTACTACCCTCAGGCTGTGCAGGCAAGATGACTTTTAGTAACGAAGAAAATAAAAATCCACTATGTGAGCCATAATAAGGAAGAAAAACATATTTTGGGGGAAGAAACTATATATTATTTGACATTATGGAATTTATGTTGCATTTAAATTCATTCATTGCTTTGCCTGATGTTTGCATCTTTTGAAACATATATGGGTGGAATCTCACTATAGCTTTAAATCACATATCACAGATTCAAACAAAACTTAATCTTTTTTAAAGTACAGCCACAGATCATAACTGTCCTTTTTCTTTAAAGACCATGAACAGCCAACCCAGCCAGCCTCCACAAGGCTCAGAACAGAGACAGGCTTGATTTGTTATTATTTATAGCCAGGGTAAAGCCACTCTCTGAAAGTAATTAGATTTTAGAAACAAAGAGAAAGGGAGGAAAAGAGCACCAGTGAGCAAGTGGACAGAGAAAGAGATGGTAAATGTTGGTCTCAGCCTCAGCCTGCAGGAAGCTGAATTAACCCTTTCCAATTTGATGCTTATAAAGATAAAGTGGAGCTCAAGAAAAGGCAGAAGGGAGCTGCAGGTGACCCACCAGCTCAGATGGGTATCCCCATCACATCAATGTAGAAGATATGCAGTTTTAAGACATATATTCAGCAGTTAGATTACATATCTGTGCATGATCCACACATTCATGCATGGAAGGAGGCTCCCTTGAAAATGCATACCATCTGTCATTAAACTATATCAATATTATGGATTTTGTTTTCATTTACTGTGCTTGACTTGATTCTTTTGACACCTCTGGAAGTTTGCACCTGCAGTGGCAGCGACTAATGACGACCATAGAGACCAGGTCACCTTGAGTTGTGTATAACAACAAACACTTTCCTAATACTATTTATATGTCTAACTTCAAATGCAGCTCACAGTAGCTCAGGTATACTTTTTGTACACTTTCTTCAAAAAAGGAGTCAAACATTTGCACATACACAAGCACTCACTCATATTTACAGACCCAAACATACTGTATAGCAGGTATTTTTAGCACCTGAGGGAGACAGAGTGTCTGTGGAGTCATTCTTTTTAACAACTGGCTAGCATCTCAGCTCATAGCTAGCCAGCTACTCAGATAGCCCCAGTAATAATTGGCTGGCGGACTGTCTGCAGCTACAGTAATGGTGATAAAGTCAATCGAATACTCTTTTTTTGGTATGAGATGAATATAAAGACCCTGTTTTTTAACTGGGCATACCGTACATGCAAATTGCATGTATAACAGCTGAGCTTTTAAAACAAAAAGACCCAGCAATATAAGAGATAGCAATACACTTTAACATTCTTTAAGATATTAAACACCTTTCGTACTTTTTAAAGAAGTAAAACAAAATTAGACTTGAAGTCAAGCTTTGCGCACCCTGCATGGTCACTGTAGTAGCAGTTGTTAAGACCCTCATTGAAAACATCATCCACTCGTTAGCAAGCAGATATAAACACTATGCACCTATTTCTCTTCAGGCACATACTGTAGATTGGTTTCAGCCACTTGAAATGCATAAAGCTTATTAAGATGTTTATTTTCAAACCACTAAGACTTTCTTTTAAATTTTTATAACTTAACAATCTTTCAATTTTTTTTTATTTGCCTCTAGTGCTTCCTCACACAAAATTCTGGGATTGATTTTTCTACCCAAATGCAATAGGGTTTTCTCCATTCTTGACCCTTACAGCCCTTATAACCCTCTTAATGTTGTTTAGAACATAATCCTTTTAGGAAATTAGAGTTGGAATTGATCAGATCAGCTACTGACAGGACAAAAAAAGTTATCTGCAATCAAACACATTGAGTGAGAATGTCAAGGCTTTTATTACAGTGCAGTGGTTTCTGTAGGGCAATAAGAAGCGGCAAAGTTAATGCATTTGTATCTGTGTTTGACAGACTCAGATTTGTTCGAATGACATTGTTGAAAAAATGCCTACAAAGATTGTTCCATGTTAATACATTTAGCAGTCGTCCCTTACAGTGCTTAATATGGATGTCAATAAGAGGTCCTCGTTTAAAAATACTCATATTTTCAAATAAATGTTCAGTGACAGATATTTTGCCCCAGATGCCCATACTTCTGCATATCACTATAGAGGGAAAGACAAATGGAGCTGTAAGCAGATGAAAGAGCAAAGGAGAAAAACAAGCCCCTTGTGGTTTTCAACAGCAACAATGCAGCTGAGCAATTCCATCTTCTGAGCTGCCTAGCATTTATCATTTTATTACCAGCCCAGATGAACATCTTTTTCTTTATCAGCATATTTAAGAGTTTTCACTTGAAAGTCCCTGCACTGGTTGTGAGAGAAGTCAATATTCCAGATCAGGATTATTTTCATACAAAACAAACTCTTTGTTTTGCCTAAAAACAACAGGGTATAAATCCTCCGATCACTTCTCAAAAAGAAAAAAAAAAAAGTCAAACTGAACACTGGATGTTTGTGTCAGTTTCCTTGACAGCCTAAATCACCAGTTTGTCTGACTGCCACTGGTGAGAACTTTGATGGAGGCAATCGTGTATCTGAGCAAAGGAGGAAGAGACAGAACTGAATGTACAGGATTGAAATGCTAAGCTGCATAGCAGAAGTACTAAAAGTAAATAAAAAAGTGAAAGCTAAAAAAAAGAAAAAGTTACTGTGTAGGCATTTAGAGCACACATTGTGACATGCTGTATTTAAGGAAAATTACAGATAATAGAGCCTTGGTGCTCATTTATAGGATTAAAGCATCATATCCTTCACTTAAACAATTGCTAAGTTACATTAAATGACACTTTCTAAATGTATGCTTTTCTGGAAGTTTGTCATACAGATGCTTGTGCAGGGTAAGAAATGTTTGTAAAGGTATGTGTCTTAGTGATTTCTAGATAGAAAAAATATCTTTAACCAGCAGGTGAGCCAACTGCATATAGCTTTTTTTCAATGTTTGTTTGTACTTGTTTTCAAGGCGGTAGACTGTCTTTTTAGTTTAGCTTATATCTGAATTTTATTTGATTTTCGCTTATTTAACCATGTATTCTTTATATTATTATTACCACCTATTTATATGGCTTTCTGTTTTATTGTTTTACTGTTTATTGTTTTATTGCTTCATTTTTACCCAATAAGGCCTGTAGGAGCCATAAACATCTGAAATATTAAATGATGTATTTTCTGTCTATTGGTTTGTTTTGTGTTAGTATCACAGTGATTATGGTTTAAGTTGGTCACACGGTTATGGGCGGTGGTTTTCCTAGTTGACTTAAGACACCTGTGATGTGTGTTTTCAGGTAAAGAGAGGGTGAGTGGGCTCTGTATTTTTTGTTGACCGCCACCTTAGTTAACCACTGCGCTTTATTTCTTTTGCTTTCGGATTAATTTAGTACACGTTGTATTGAGTTAAATTTATCTTTTTGTAATAAAGTTATTAAACATATAACTTGGATCTCAGCGGAGTTTTTGATGTGCGCGTCAGACAAAGAGGAAAGGCCCAACTTCAGCCTCCCGGTGACTTTTGTTTTCGTGGATTTTGAAGTCACCATACAATGCCTTTATTTTTATTTTTATTATATTTTTGCTGAACTCCTTTATCTGTATTTTTATTCATGTCACTCTTGTCACCCTCCTCGGGATCCTTTACACCGTTAGCTCTGCCTGATCTGTCTGCAGGGTTGTTGCCATGTTGACTGCCCTTGTCTGGGTGGCTGGGGGTCCTGCACTGCATTCCTGTGGCCTGCCCTCATCTGAGTGGTTCCTGTGGTGGAGCCCTATGTGGTCATGGGTGGGCTGGCTTCCGGTGTAACTGGATCCCCAAGATATTGCTTTCAATTTCATTATAACTTTTCAGAGACAGTTATTACTTATGGGAGTTCATGTTTGTACAGAATGGGGTATGGGTGGGTGGGGGGAGTGTACATTTGCTTTGTTTGTTTGTGTGTGAGTTAGTGTTAGTGTACAATTATGCCTTTTTTTTTAAATTTGTTATATTCTTTGATGTGTAAAGGCTTTTAAATTTTGTTTTTAATATGCATAATTAGTTTATATTGTTTACAGCATTTTGTGTTGCTTTGTGCATGAAGTACTCTAATAATAAAATTTGATTTGATTCTTACATTGCACAAAGCTACCTTACTGCACATAAAGTAGATAGGTCATTAACAATAAATGCATGTACAAATCAAATATAATGTGTTAAAACATTTGATAAGAAATATATTAAATTAGAAAAAAGTGGGGTTTCGATTTTCAAATGTAGGAATTGTATTCGACTGCATTCAAATAAGAAGAAATAACATGTTCTGTATTTTTGTTGCTGACCAAGGCTTTTCCCTCTTAAGGAATGAGGCCTTCTGGGTAAACTGTGTGTGTGTTATAGGTTCAGAGATATGGAAGGTAAATGGCTCTTTCCCTGTGCGTTTGACAGCAGCAATGTTATGCAGCAAGTACAAGCAGTCTCTATTACCACATCCAGATGAGCATCAAAATAAGCCCAGGTTTTATGCTGTCAGTTACTAAACTGCAAACAGTTTGCATTGCAAGTAATTTGCATTACCTGTGGGAGATATTTATATA
>JBAMHW010000016.1:17630123-17645223 GCA_037177495.1 Rhadinocentrus ornatus | reverse complement strand
TATGCAGCTATCGACCTCAAACAGGTGCTTCTAATTTAGGATAATAAGTGGAGGGCAGGTGGACTTTTTAAAGGCGGCTAACATGTCTTTGAGGGTTAGAATTCTAGCTGATAGACAGGTGTTCAAATACTTATTTGCAGCTGTATCATACAAATAAATTGTTAAAAAATCATGCATTGTGATTTCAGGATTTTTTTTTAGATTATGTGTCTTACAGTGGACATGCACCTACGGTGAAAATTTTAGACCCCTCAATGTTTCTAGGTGAGAGAACTTGCAAAATGGCAGGGTGTTCAAATACTTACTTTCCTCACTGTATATTAGTCAGTGTCTGGATTATAGCAGCTGTCTCCCATGACTCTTTCCTTGTGTGGCAAAGTGCTGAAGATTAAAATTAAAGGTCCCATATTATACAAAATTCACTTTCTAAAGGTTTTTCTAACAGTTAATGTATCCTCATAGCCTGTATATGAGCCCCAAAAATGAGAAAATTTAGTCACTTTTAGTGAACGTGTACTCAAAGTCTTATCTTTCCCTTTGTGACCTCATGAAAGGATGACCTTCATGGTGTATTCATCAAAATAAAGCCCCGCCCCTTATGACAATTGGGTGTTGGCGTTTCTTGTTCACAATAAAGAATCAGTTCTCAGTGCCGGCTCATTCATGAAAGACACATCACTATTGGGTCTGCAATAAGCTAGGCTAACCACAACTTCATGTTGCACAAAACTGATGCGGAGAATGTGATCACATGTGAATACAAGCTAGGGGACTCTTGGAATCTGTGTCAGGGGCTTAAATTACAACAGTCAGAACAGTTCAGACAAATTTTTGGATTCTTAAAAAGCCTATTCCTACTTTAAATGTAAAATGTATTCTGTATCCTCCTAACTCATCTAAAAACATGGTCCATTTAATCAATTTCTCCCTCCATTTCTCAGCCTGTCCAACCCATCCAGCCAGTTCTGTCCTCCTCCTGCTCTTCCAGTATGATGTTTCTGTGATAGAAACTGGTGGCATATGTGCAATTTGTGCCATCTGCTGCTATCCCTCCATCCTGCTGCAAGTGGCCTTGATCACTCTCCCCAACAGAGTGGGTCAAGGCAGCAGAAAAACACAAATAACAGAATTCTTCTGCTCCCCAAGACTTTCCCAGACACAGTAGTTACATAACTAAAGTGGGAATTGTTGGTCGTCTTCCTGAAAATATTGGTTGTCCAGACATAAGAGCTTGTTCGAAACTCAGATTAATTATTATTATATATTACCCCAAAAAATCTACTGCATTACCCTGAGTAAACACCAACAACACCGAAGAAGGGCAGAGAATTTGTCATTTGTAAAGGAGCAAAGATACAATTCAAGCTAAAAAGACTTTTTAGGCTTCCGCTATTATGAATGTCCTCTGTTTAAACAGTGTATAAGATGTTGCCAGCAGCAGAGAGGACATATTGCCGAACAATGTCAAATATTTCCCACTAGTTTACCACATAGTGGTGAGAATGTGTCGGCTGACATGCAGGACTTTTCAGACCTTTGACAACCCAGCTGAACACACATCTATTATCACTCTGCTAATTCTAATTAAAGCAATTTTCTCTTGGAACAAAATGGCAGCTTCCCATCAGGGGTGAAAATGTCCATACATTTGAAAATGTGTGTGTTTGTGTGTCTTTTCATCCCTTGTGGAGTGGCTGTGTGGGTGTGAGCAAGTACATTACCGATGTTGAGTGCGTCATTTTCCCAGGTGTGTTTGTTCGAATGTGTCAGAGTGTGTATGTGTGAGTAGGAGGCTTTGATTATAACCAGAGAACACATATCTGACACGTCGACTACACGTTGATGACAGCTTCCTGGCTTGTTAAACTGATGGAAAACTCTGTATGTGAGTGAAAATGTCGGATTTTTTTAAAACTTTTGTGACTGAATGTGATTGTGTGTTTGTGTATGTATAAGTGGAGGGGGCAGGTGGCTATGACCAATCAATAAGCCTGATAATGAGATCTGAGAGCTGTTGTTATGGTTGCCCCTGGGGCGAGAAACACCTCCTCTTCCGTAAAGAGCATCATTGTCTCCTTTGCTCTGAGCCAACGCACACCTCATTAACCTTTGGAGGCAATACAACTCTGAGCAGACACCATTTATTTTGGTCTAACATGTTCTGTTGTTTGGAAGAAGCTCAGTATGAAAGAGCTTATCTGTATGGGTCAGTGGGTTTTGTAACAACATCATGGAGGTTATCCTACATCTTTCTAAAACTGCGTTAAATAAAATTTTACAAGTAAGAATAAAAGTTTATGATGACATTATTAACTTGGTATGTTTTTACAAAAATCTCCAGTTGGACTTGGGTTGCACTGAACAGTGTCGGGCATTATGATTGACAGAAATGGAATTTTTTTAATGAAAATATGCAACAATAAGTCATGCACATTCAGTAACGCTGTGTGTGACATCTAGAGGTCTTTCAGCATCAAACACTTAATTTCCTGCCTTCTCATGCTTGCCTGTTACGTCATATGTGTGATATAGAAAACATGAAAATGTCTTTATCACAAGAAATACAGGCAGAAATTAGACAGAAAAACTTAATTTCAGTTCAGGAAAGCTCTCGTGCATTCAAAAACTGAAAATCTCACAGATCAATTTAACCCATCTAGTATTCTTTCTGCTAAGTCTAAACACAAACAGCCCCCATCTACTACTTATTCCAAATTATTTATCTCTTGAATTACCAGCTCATCTGTATCTCAGCAACATTTTTGCTCATGTTAAAAACTTGCTCTTCATTCAGAATGTGTCACACATGATGTGTCTTATGATTCAGATCTTTGAACACCTAGGTGCAGGCTTCAATTCAGACTGGTTGAATAAACAAGGAAAGAAAGAAAACAAAAATAATGAACAAAAAGAAGACAACCATGGAGCAAAGGCTGTCAAGGAAAGCAACACTTTTTGGTGTTAATACAAGGCTCCTAACTAAGTGAAATGACCCAGAAGTATTAAAGCAGCAGCCATGATAAGAACTGTTCAAATTCTCCAGTAAGGATAGGAGCTCCAGTGTTTCCTTGACTATATCCTTTAGCATAGGAAACAAACACAAGACCATAAAAGGACAAATGTCATCCTACAAATCCTTGCGACTGCAACTTTCAAATCTTTGCTCCATACTGTATATCCAGTTTTGAAGAATGGCCATTTGTATGGTTAAATAACAGGATAAGCGTGTGAATACAGTGTGACAGTGTCTTTCACTTTTGAGCCTTTCCATTATTTATTCATCAAAAAGAAAAAAAATCTTTTACACAGACTATCACAACATAAAGCCCTTTTTGTAGAATATTTGTTGTTGACATTTGCAGTTTAATAGGGGTTAATGATAAATGTATTTATACATGTAGGTAAATACATACATGTATAAATAGATGTAAGTATTTATAAATTAATGCATACATATTCATGTATAAAAAATTCCGGTCTTCTTTTCCTTAGTCATAGCAAATTTCTCTTCCTGTCTTTCTTAATGCCGGTGAGGTTATTCAGTTAGATCAAGGAAATTTCTAATATTTTATATCCTGTTTTCTTTTGATATATTTATTATTGCTGTTGTGAGCCTTTCAGCCAAGTTTTGTTCTATATACTCGGAATGACAATGACAATGAAGTCTGCTGAGTTGAGTGAGTTGAAAGAAGCTAAGGGAAAGGCAATAGGCACTTATTGACAATTTATCATTTTCTAAGGGGCTGAAATCAGACAAACGAGCCATAGAATGAGGGTGTGCATATTTTTTGGGAGAAATAGAAAACACAAACAATCTAGTGTTGTTCACATGTATTTATTAACTCAGTTAGCATCATGTATAATTGACACATCAACATATAACATCTGTAATGGTAAAAGTATCCGACTGGCTGTAAAGTTCACAACTTTTTTTTAAATGTATCCAAAAATGTTTGCATGTTTGTTGGTAAAACAATACATAGCAGTACAAAAGATACAGATCCTGCGATGACGGTGAATGGAACATAACTTCAGGCCCATGAATATAAATATCTAGGTGTCCCAATGGACTCCACACTTAGTTATAAACATCAAGTTAAAAAACTGTGAACAGAATTAAATTCCATGTCCACCTTTAGATACATCAGAGACATTTTAACATCTGATTCAGCTACAATGTATTTTACTGTTGCATATGATGTACTGCATAACCATTTGGGCATGAGCATGTAAGACAACTCAGAAGTTGGTTAAAGCTGTCTACAAACAAGCCTTAAATGTTTTAGATAGAAAGTCAAAATCCTACTGTCACTGCAGGATGTAACATGGTCTGTTGAGTTGGGAAACAGACCATTTTTTCTTCAATAATACATTAAGAATAAAGAAACACAAAACAGGTCCACTGCAGCCAGCTACAGAGGTGACTGCAATATTCCACTTCAAAGAAGTGTTTTTTAGTCAGTCTTTGTTTTCATTCAATTCCTCCCAAACCTGAAAGACATTACATGTGGAAAAACAAGACTCACTTATACTCAATTTATTTACCAAAAAATTTTAATTGTTCTTGTTAGAAAATCAGGCCCATCCTCATTTATGATTTATCTGATTGTGGTGTTAGTCATTACCTGATGGCAAATTATTGATGTTGGCCATCGGCTAACATCACAATGTCAAATTTCCACTAAATAATAGTTATTAGAGATTCAGAATCTGCTTTTGCACACGAAGCTAATCTCACTATTCTAATATTATGTACAAAATATGAAATTTGTTAAATTTGTACACAACCTTGAATTGTATATATTAAATATCTTCAAAGTGAAAGTGAGAAAGTGAACAAGGAGTCTGAAAGTCGCAATAACCTCTGTGAATCAGAGCTGTTTTGTAGCCATTGACCTTCGGGGCTTTGTCAGTCCCCTGCGGTTTGTTAATGCACGCACATGTGTGAACTTTACTGTAGGGATTTGGCTGATTGAGTGCCATAGAGGGGGAAAAAAAGCTAAAATCACACATATAAAAGTGGGGAGACCGGTCCATTCGATGCTACACATTTCTATGTTCTGTTCAGAACATTTTTAATCACTAAGCTCATCATTACCTGACGGAAATTAAATGCATGAATATAAATGAAATTCAGATAAGTTCCTTACTTATCATAACAAGCTGCTGTGTCAGCATGAAAAGGGTATATGAGGCAATCAACATATTTCACCAAAAATAAAACAGCAAACTCACAATCATTGATGGGATCATTTAATATTTAAGTTCCTCATGAGGAAGAGCAGGTGTAAAAATAACTGTGTAAATGTGTGTGTGTGTGTGTGTGTGTGTGTGTGTCCTCTGCTGTCGGGGAGACTGGGAGAGCAGAGCCTGTGGTTCCCAAGTTGTTTTCTTCAAACTCTGGGGAAGTGGTTGGTGTGCAGGGTTTAATCGTTCCCCTTCGGTCCTGGTTATGGGGCAACATTCATCATTCAGCTTCATAACTTTACCCTGGATTGTAGCGGTACCACTGCTGTGGAGCCAAGCACACGCAGATACTCTCTCTCTCACACACACACACACACACACACACACACGCACACACACACACACACACATCCCCACCAGCTCCTCCTCACTGATCCACTCTTCATGGACCATTGGATATTCTATTTTTGTTTAATTACTCTAAGGTGTCTGACAAGGTAGAGTCAAGGTTTCCTTTGTGTGTATTTGTGTGTGTGTGTGTTAATGTGTGTCGGTGTTGTAGCCCATAATAATTGGGAATAACTCAGAAGCAAAAAGCTTAACTGTGCATTCTTTGAAAGAAAGATTATTGCTGTAGTTTGGGCTTTTCCACCAATTGTATACAAATTTTGTCAAATCCACAATGAAAAATTTTCTTTTTATTGTCAAATATTGGGTTCTTGCTCCAGTGTTTTCACAGCTGCTAACACGTAGCCTGAAGCAAAGATGAGAAACAGTCTGCTTGGTCCTTTTTTTCCAAACTCAGAGATGTCTTCTCTTTCTAAATTAGTGCATGACTCCTTATGTTTGGCAACTACTCCAAGCTACTAACTTAGCTAAGCTTAAATTTCAGTGTTCACATGACTTGAAATATCCTAATAAAAGGCACAGTAAAATTAAATTAAAAAAAAGGAAAAAAAAATTTCCCATTTCTTTGTCACAGTGGTGTAGGATCTTAGAAAACATGGTCTGTTTTTTTGGTGCAAGACCACTATACAGTGGTGCAAAAATTTTACAGGCTGTTTCTTTAGAATTAAAAAGAACCTCAAAAAAAAAAAAAAAGAAATTCATTTTTCATTTCCCTGGCCCAGAGCTGTATGTGGTGCTTTCACTTTGTAATAAACCCTGTAGACTAAACCAGGAAGAGCCCAGAAGGAAAAGAATTCCCTTCCTGCAGTAAAACATGGTGGCGATGCTATCATGTTGTGGAGCTGCACTGCTCCTGAACTAAACCTGATTATAATCCATTGGAGAGACCTAAAGAATACTGTTGAAACAAAAAAGAACAAAACACAGATCAGGGAAAGAGTTGAAAATACATTCAGCAGTTTGGTGCAAGAAGCTTCTAATTGATGTACAAAAACATTCAGAGATGAGTGGTGTTCGCATTTCTGCAACTACTGGTGAGAAAAAGGCACCAATATTTGTGAATTATGACAAACATTCCAAAATATTCCAAATATTCTGAACACGTAAACCTTTACTCCCAAACAATTATAATCAAAGGTACATAAAGACATTAGTTCAGCTTTTGACCTTGGTTGGTTAAATAAATAGAAATTCTGAGGGTTGAATAGAAATGTGGTTAAATGCTTGGTCTTCATTACTCATAAGAGCTTTAATTATGCATGTAGTAGTAAACAATCTCCATGAAGAGTGAATAGCTTAAAGTGACTTTGAGCCTGGGAACATTTTTTACTCCTAAACTTTAAGCACAGTGATTGATGACTGTTTGCTATCAGCTTTGGAAATTAAGTGTAAAGCTGTAAAGATGTGATCATGCTGAAGAAGTAGACAGTGATTGGAGGGCGTTGTCAGAGCCTGCTGCCAAAATCATTTTGGGCTGCTACTCACGGTGTAATTTTCCTTCTCTGAGAGCAGGAAAGACAGACGGAAAAGGGAAGGAGGGAAAGAGAGGGGGTTGAATTAAATTAAAATGAGAGGACACTTGGTTCAGATAACACAGTCCGATGGAGCCAGCTGACTGATGATGCACCCTTTCAAATTTTCTCCACACGATTAACATCACCAGAGGATTAATCGTGGCTGTGGTTGAAGTGACTAATCATTTCTGTAAATTAATGAAACAAATAATAAATTTATTAGAAGCATATGAGCGATTAGCCTTGTCAGAAAGGAAACTAGCCATGCTGCTGCAATGCATCACTTTCAAATTTGTTACTTGTATTTCTTACACAATGGGCCAGTCCAGAGGATAACACACACAAGCATGTTTAAAGGCTCTTTAAAACACTTTGTTTACTTCCAGAATCACTACTACAAAGCTAATAAGTCAATATCATCACCCTTCCTGTGATTAAACACTGAAGGGCAGTGAGCAGCTTTCTCTGATCCATGGGACAGCTAGATATTGAAGGCAAAATGCCACGCCAACTTCCTCCTTCACTAATGAAGATCTCAGGTTTTGATCAGCCAAATCATTGGCTAATTGATTTGTTGCGACCCACTGCCATCCACTCAGCAGACTCCCACAGACACAGATGTTGAGTCCAGAATTACACAGCAGCAGTCAGAGCATCTAGCCATTAAATTACATGTGCTGGCACGTTCTAGCATCCCGTCACTGTCAGTGCTGTTCAGCATCCAGATTCATGAAACTTCCGCTTAACTCATAAGTGAAGAAGCCAGTTAATGGGCAACGTTAGTAATGACAGCCAACTAATGGAAATGGAAATTTCCACCTAATTTTCATTCTCATGATAATTAATTAATGAATGTCCTTTATTTTCCAAGCAGTATTAATGGAATTTTCATAATTAATTTATGGGATCTTTGTATCATATATGGATTAATAATCTTACTTTATAGATTTTATTTTAAATTATTTTAAGAGTAGGCTCTGTCATCCTCTCAAGAAGAGGAAAGTCTAAAGGGTTAATGTTAATTTTAAGATAATATAATTAATGATTCAGAGAGGAAAGGGAAAAACAGACTGATGTAAATTAAACAAAAGCTTTACGTGCTAAAATAATTCGTAAGGAAATTTTATTATGACATACATGATGAATAATGATCTTTGACCAGGATAAATACGGTGGAAAAAGACTGTTTTGTTATGTCACTATATCTGAATTTGTCTTATGATTACATTTACACTTTACAATTATTAACTTATATTATTACTATGTACTTGAGGAACAAAAGTGTACCAGAGGACACTGTACAGAATTTTGGTAAAGACTAGGTATTCTGTGGAGTACCGTGCTTTCTTTAAATGAGATTGTAAGTTTGTGAAGTGAGCGCCATAATGAGAAAAAGTTGGGGAAAAAAGCACTTGATACTACGAATACATTATAAGTGTTTACAAAAGGTATTAATAATACAAGACAGAAAAGTGTCTCTCAGTTTCTAAAGGACTTTAATAAAATTCTAGTATTTATTTATTTAATTTATTTTGCAGTCAGAAATCTTTCCCATTGCTGGTCAAAACAAAGAATACAGATGGAAGGCATATCAGCAATTCTTTCATTTTCCCCACCTTGAAAAACGTACAGTCATGTGAAAAAGATGGTACACCTTCAGTCATTTCAGTAGTGTCAAATATAAAAGATAATAAGATATATAATGTTTAGAAAGTTTTAAGATTAGTTAGGCATGTTCATAGTAACATATTTATTTAGTAAAAACTTAGCCAAAATGCAGAAGTGGCATGTGAAAAAAGCAGTGTTGAGAAATTTTGCCCACTCTCCCTTATAGTGTTGCTTCAGTTCATTGGCATTTACGGCAGAAGTTCATGCACAGCTCTCTTGAGGTCTTCTCACAGAATTTCAGTCAGGATGAAACCAGATCAAATCAAAGAAGTAAAAGTAAAAATACAGTAACATATTTACACCCAGCAATTGCTTGCCTATTTTCTAGACATGTCGATGAACATTATGACTAAACATCTTCACCTTGACCTCATCTGTCCATTGCTGTCTTGCGGCTTGTTGTTACAGAGAGAAGAGGCTTTCAAGGTTCAAGGTTACTTTATCAATACCCGTGGATAGATTTGTTTTGCAGAAACAATGATAGCATTTGGCATTCCATAACAAAACATACACACCCACACATTTAATTTTTAACACCATTTTACACTTTTGCATTTTGGCTTAGTTTTAGCTAAATAGATAGTATTAGCACAGATAAATATGTAATGTATTGTTATTCATCTAAAGTTGCATTTACTGAACTTCAGGACCAGGTAAGGAAGAGATTTATCTGAATATGTCACTATACCTGAATATACATCTTTTACATGAAGTATATATCAGAATCACCATTTAAGGAAGATATAATGATGGGTTAAAAGAAATAATGTTTGTCAGAAAAGAAAAATGACTTTTACATAACCTAAACAAAGTGATTATAATTACAAATGAAGTCTCCTGTTTCAACCAAAACTGTGTTTATAGTTCATTAAATTTTTTTGTAGATATTTCTCAAAGTTAAGTTGTTGTAACTAGCAAATATGATTGTTTATAGCTTCCATTGCAGCAATCAGACATCTCTAACCGCTAATCAGAAACGCTTCATAAGTGTTTTACATCTTAACCTGAATACTCCTACCCAATTATCCACCAAATAAAAAAAACAAGACGCTTTTTTTTTTTTTTTATCATAGTTTGAATGCATTGTAAAGTATGTTTCTCTGGTAAGAGATGACCAGTGTAATTCTACCACAGGGTGTAGTGCATGATTATCTGGATGAGAAGCAGTCACTCAGAAATGAATGTGTCACTGGCAAAATCTGAATGTTGCCTTTAGGAGCACACCTGAGGTGTGTGAAGTGAAGCAAATGCACAAGAACCTTTCTGCTGATCCAAAGAGGCACAAAAAGACCAGACCATGTACAGTACTGAGGCCTAAAGGGGACTCATTAAAAATTTAAAATTGCCTCAGCTCTTTTCGTCAGTAACTAGAAAAGGAAGGGTGAAGAGAAAGAGGGGACCAGTTTTGATATTTTTGTCTTGGATTTAATTTCCTCTCTTTCCATATTTTATCAAAGCCCTCCCCGAGTTCCTTAATATCACCTTTCTGCCTTCATCTCTTCCGCCTGCTATCCATCATGTGATCTGACTTTAATATGCTTTACAGAGTAATATTAGCCATTCATCACATGGTGGTGAGGCCCAGGACATTGCCATGCTGCACATTTCATAGACCAGTAAGCCTCGGTAGCAGTTTGGTCCAGCTGTAGAGTTGCTAATGCTTCTGTTTATTCACCAGGCAGGCTTGCCACTATCCATCAGTCCAAGCTGACTACACTGACTCAGTGGCATGCTTTTTATGTAGTCGTGGGCTGCTTCTTAGTAAACAAATCTCTGCCTACCTGACTGGCTCTTTGCATGAATGGATGGATGCAGAATGAAGAAAAATTATGCACAAGGGTTGAAAAAAAGAAAGTAAAATGTTTTAGCAAGCAATGTAGAGAATAAAAATGAAGAAGAGCAGACAACAAAAAGTGGCTCAGGTTTTAACCACATGTTTGCTATACTAATGTTTGGCCTCTCGTGGTGCGTGTCCCAGCCATTTTAAGATGAATTGCCAATACATTCACATTTATGATATCTTATTTTATTCTTTATCACTCAATGTTTCTTGATTTAAGTGATCTAACTTGATAATTGGATTATTGGATGTATTAGAATAAAATTTGGTGCCCAAGAGGTTAATCCTTTGTAAGAACATATCTGCTGTTCACAGCAAGAAGGTTTCCAATTCAAATCTTTCTGGGTGGTTTGCATGTTTGCTCTTTTGCATGCTTGGGTTTTCTCTAGATACTCCAGCTTATTCCCACAACTTACAAACATGCATATTGCGGTAGGTTAATTGGTTATTGTATATTATATATTGACAAGTGGGTCTCTGTATTAGATTGGTGGCCTTCCAAAGTCTTACCCTGCCTCTTTTCTGATGGCAGCGACAGTCTCCCCTGCAACCCTGCAAATTGTGCACAACTTCCAAAGTTATGTGTTTCAGAAGGTTTTTTTTGTTGTTTTTTTTTTGCCCCACTATTTGTGCAATTTACAAATAAGCAGTATACATGGTGTGAGGCTGTGTTACAAGGAAAGCGGATATTTTTTTCCATCTTTAACAAAATATTGCTCTTTCTCCATATCAAGCTGTCACTTGGATGCTCATTTATGCTCATTTCATTTTACAGATTTCAGTCTTCTCAACTAGATACAACTCCATCCCTCTGCTTGTGACCTGGAAATTGTTCATGTCACCATATTTTGAAAGGCATTTCATGTCCAAAAATGCACCTGGAGGAGAGAAGATTGAGGAAAAAGAAGCACAAGACCTATGAGCAGGGATACACCAGTTTGGCTCTCACCACGTCTGAAGGCAACATGGCATGTTAATGCTGCACTTTAGGCTGAATTAAAAGTATTCTTAGTCACAAGCCAGTTTAATGCTAAATATGTGTTATCATGCTGCAACTAAACAACTGTTAGATGATGCAGTTGCGTCATTTTTTGTATTTAGCCTTTCCTCTCCTTGTACCCATTCTTGACTCATCTGTTTGTGTCTCTGGTGGGGGACTCTCATGGGTGCAAATTGGGAAATGAAATAATGGGTACATTCCCATTTGTGATTATGTTTGTGTGCATGTCAATGAAAATATCCCTGTTTCCTACTTGGATTACCTGATAATACAGGAAAAGACATTCTAGCATGATTCTGGCAACATTGGATCATAATAAAGTGCAGATTTTACAGAGACAAATAGGGAAAAATCCTTATCATCCATGCCAAGCTCCTCCTTTGGCAGCAGCAGCAGCAACAATAGACCAATGCCACCCCCTTTAGTTTTTTAACTAAAGAATATTAAAGGATAAATTTGGAGCTGACATGTTACCTACAAACATACCTTTGCTGACTTTTGATGTAGTTATGACAAGTAAGGATCCTAAATCCATGTTAATAAGTCCATTACTTTATGTTACATTCAAAAAACGTAATTTTGATTTAACCTTTGGCTGTGTAAAAACCTGGGTTTGCGTGTAGGTGTGACACATTTAGCTTTAATGTAAAGTGGTGTGAACATTCACTAACAATCACCAGACCTCACAGAGTCCTTGCTACTAGTATAGCAGAGTGTGGATTGCCTGGAAATAGGAGACTGTGGGTGCAATGCTTATCAAATACAATTCACGCATTGCTTTTAAATGACTGCAATTATTCTTTGAAGCATGATTTTCCTGTGGCGAACTCTCATGAGACCAGTGCAGTGGATTAAATATGTCAGCCTGACACTTGTGTAATTTGGCAAGGGACTGCAGGGAAAGGCTGCAAACTGGGGAGCATACAAGTATATTAGTGTGACTTATGTTTCAAGACTAAGCCGAATAATCATCAATGTTTAATCAATGAATTGAGTGATTAAAGCTAATTTCAAACAGTCATGCAAGAATGAAAGCTACATGAAAAAGAACAGACGTGGACTAATAAGGAGTGCTGAACCTTGTCTTATCGCAGGTCATCTAAGTTTTAAATCCTCACATAAGCCAAAATATAATCCATAATGAGGAAACTTGTGCTGTTTAATGATTACTTATAATTCATGCATGGTGGAATTCTTTAACAGACTTGGTCACTGGAATCATCCAAACGTGTGATAGTGCTATGTACTCTAACTTCTGACTTCAGTGAGTTGCATGTAAGAACACATCATTTTACATTTCACTGTTTATACTGTACCGCATTTGTCTGTTTTTTGTTTGTTTTTTGCCCTTAAGTCAGTTAGTTGATCTGTGCCGTTCATCTATGTGCTTTTTTTTTTTTTTTGCATATCCTCACCTTTCCCCACTTTCTCTATTTAACACTACACTTTCTGCCTCTAATAATAGATTTCCTCAGCTGTCTGTCTCGCAGGACCTGACCTTGGTAACTATTGATGAGAGGATAGAAGTCTTTATTCACAACCTCATTGAGCTGTCATACTGACGGAGAGAGAAGAGCAAATCAACCACTGAGTGCAGACATTGGTGCTCACCCACATCTACTGTAGAAGCACAGAGGTAAGTAAAAAGAGAAATACATGGACACAACCTGCTTTTGTGTCCGGTTATATAGACAATAGATGGCGGTGAAAGCAAGCAGCCTAGCTGGACGGTACTTGTAGCTCACCCCACCTGTCCTTTGGTTTCAGCCCTGATCTGTTTAGTCCTATGGATTAGCTGCCACTGGAGGTGATGCAATCTGTCACAGCCCATGGGCTGACACTGAAGGCATGAAGGAAAACAAACATGTGAGTCATGGTACACTCAACAATTTAAAAGAAATTTAAAGGGGAATCATTTTATTGTGTTGAGCTTTATCCTTTCCTCCATTTGTTGATCTGTGCCCTGACAACACACTTTAATAATGATATACTCTGGTATTGCCCTTACAGGTCGAGCACATCTACTCATTCCCACTGTTTCTCAGAAAGTGATAAATTTCTTTAGACTGCCTTGGGTTGTCTGCACTGTATGGTTATGACACTAATGGCCTTGCTTAACACTTCCCCAGATAACCTATGAACCCAAATGGGTCTGTTTTTTAGAAGAGCAGCTGGAATTTTCAGTCATATTTCCCCATCCTGGTCTAATACGTCATTTCTTTTTTCCTGCAGAGGCTAATATGAGCACCTATGCCAGTAAATCTTACAGTACTTCAGATGTCTGAACAGAAACAGCAAACACGGTTGACTGGAGGGAGGATGAGACACTGGCTGATCAATAGAAACACTATTTGCTTCCATTGTTTTTTCTCCTCTCAGCAGAATCTTTGTTCGTATAAAGAATCTGCTCCCTGCAATTAGAGCAGGCTTGCTGATGATGTCTTGGGTGGACATGGGATTCAATTTTAAAAGAAGAGGGGCGGGGGTTCGGCGAGGTGGTAATATAACTGAAATAATGAGAAATTGGTTAATAGATGTGATTCATAAAAATGAAACAAAGTACAAAAAGGATATTCTGACTTCTCAGTGATGATAAAAGGTACCACTAATATAAAATCTGAAGTATTTACATACTGAGACTTTATAGATATCATCTAGTTTTTATCAGGCCTTAAAATGATTCCAATATATTCACAGATGAACAACCGTATGCTTTTTTTATTTAACAAACATTTAAGCAAAATGCAGAAGCAGCATGTAAAAAACTAAGTATACTTTATTACTGCTTTACTTTACCAGGTTCCAGGTGCTGTGGATAAGTGCTCTTAATTAAATGATCATCAGCAGGTGTGACCATTAAAACCAGATATTTGGGCAAAGGAGGAAAGACATCAACAGTAATCTTGGTAATTAATGTCATTATTGGGAAGGATTGCAGGATAATGCATATTTTCTCTGAAAAAAAACATGGCAGCATGGCTTAGGCTCGCAAAACGGTATCACAACAAACCTCTAGACGTCCTAAATATCATCAGCCATGGGTTTTGGTTTTCTTAAGAGTAGTTGCTTACTTGGGTTCCTCTTATCCCTACAGCAAAGCCATAACCCCTGGATGTAGACCAGAAAACATAAACACAACAGGCCTTTTTTTCCGGAACTAGTGTCGACAGCCCCGTTTCCTTGGTTAACGCTGCGTCACTGGCCCGCCCCTACCCACACGCGCACACAACTTCACTTGACAGCGAGACAATGCAGTGACAAAGCCCACAAATAACTAAGGAAATATGTCAATTAAAAAATTAGAAAAAAGATGCATGTAGCACAGATTTAATTTTTGAGTAGCTGTTATATTACCTTTTTTTTATATATATAAATAATATTAATCTGCTGGCCTGACTAAAATAAATTAGTCAGTCATTTTCTGTACCGCTTGTTCCCATTAGGGGTCGCGGGGTGAGCTGGAGCCTATCCCAGCAGTGTTTC
>JBAMHW010000016.1:17616626-17630023 GCA_037177495.1 Rhadinocentrus ornatus | reverse complement strand
GCCGAGGCTCGAACCAGCGACCTTCTTGCTGTGAGGCTGCGGTGCTAACCACCACACCACCGT
Source organism: Rhadinocentrus ornatus (assembly GCA_037177495.1). Classification (NCBI taxonomy): domain Eukaryota; kingdom Metazoa; phylum Chordata; class Actinopteri; order Atheriniformes; family Melanotaeniidae; genus Rhadinocentrus; species Rhadinocentrus ornatus. Next base: position 17,629,960 of record JBAMHW010000016.1, on the reverse strand, counting down.
GCAGCCCTAAAATAAATTATTGTTGTAAAATTCATGTGTCTGAGTTTGTTTAAAATTTTGTACAAAACTTTTAGTTATGTGGATATTAATAGGAGAATTTTATGAATGTTCCTTTACAAAAGTAACTAAAAAGTTACTTTTAACAGAAACACATTACTTTTTGAAGTAAGTAATCAATAATGTAACTGAGTTACTTTTTGAATGAAGTAACTAGTAACTGTGGAAAGGTTGTTTTTTTCCTTTTTTGTTTTGGGGTTGTGTTTGGGGTGGGGGGGGTTGGGGGAAGGGGGGAAAAAAGGGGGGTTGGGGGGTTGAAAAAAAAAAAAAAAAAAAAAAAAAAAAAAAAGGAGCTCCGGACGCTAACTAGATAAATAATAAAAAGGTTTTATTACAAAAAGTGACATCTGCAGAATCTGTTAGGTCTCCTATGGCCAATGTGGAAATCACAGTGCTCTTACATAGGGTTTGCAAACAAAGAACATTCCTAAACATCTGGAACCACTCATGAGACTTGTATATGGAAACATTTGACGCCATATATGGACCCCTACAAGAAACCTATAACCCTGTCCATATATGGAGCCTAGAATTCACTGAATCTTAACAGACAGCAGATTACTACAGCTGCAGCCAAATACAGTCATAACCAATGCAATGCTAAGAATCAGACACTTCAAGTACAACACTGTATCTTGATCACTATGACAACTTTAATGACGTATATTGGCCACACAATTTTTGCAGGTAATTCAATAACTGAATAAAACACCTTGATTCCTGTTTTCATACTAATAAATGGTAGTTTGGGGTTTAGAGTGAAATAAGAGGTGAAAGAGCAGGAGATATGTGTACGTTTTTTGTGTTTTCTGTTGTTTTCTGTTGTTTCAGATCAAAAGAAAATTTCATTATGGTTAAAATTAACAGGAAAACTAAAAAAGAACAAAAATTTGATCCAGTGATTCATGCTAACAAACAATTGTATCATATTGGAGATATCTGAAAAATGGCTGATTTGATCATTCTGTTGTTTCATCACTGCATCCTCGTAAAGATCATTTTAAAGTCAACTTATATATAATTTAAATATTTTACACCAATCAAGCAGATTTGAATTTAGGTTTAATTTAGGTTACACCGAAGACTGATTGAAATGAGCAAAGATTGTATTGTACATTTAGTGAACAAAAAAGCATGTATATACTGTTTAATGACTTCGGGGGACCTGTCAGTGCCCACGCTGAGTGTTATCCAACCTGAGAGAGAATTTATCCGCACTAGTGCATGGAGCCACACAAAGCAGAGTTTGCACATCCATTCTGTAAGTCATCTTCCCACATTGTGCTGTAATGTTGTCCCTGGGGGGTTCAGCCCGTCCACTACAGTCTGCTGGTATCTCAGTGTGCATGTAAAGGCAAGAAGTGGGCGGGTTCCAGTACCTTCCCTGCTGAACAATACAAGCACAACCCTCCATAAATTTTGAGGTTGCTTCTTTTACAAAGCTAAACAAGTCCTATCTGTCTGTGACACACTTTCTCTCTGACCATGCAGTCTTGTCTTTTTGCCTATCTCTTTTAAAAAAGCTAAAATGGTTTTCATAACACATGTCCAAAGTTTAATATCACTGTTTGATCTCAGGAGTCTGGAGCAATATATGAAAATGAGATAAGGATATATGGACCGCTAACTTTCATGGGAAGACAGTTTCTTGATGTTAGATCCCAAACACTGTTAGAGGAGCAATAACAAGGCCAGCATTATGAAAAGATGAAAAAGATAACCTTTAAAAGAGAAATGCAATTTTAATGTGTGGCAATATAACAAAACAACAGTGTCAGAGATCTATTATTGAACTGTCCTAACCTTATCTAACCAAAGACGTTCATTATTTCCACTCGGGGGCCCTCACATGTATGTTCTCACATTATTAGGGTGGAAAATGTTGAGAAACAATTTCCATGTTTAAAAAATGACAGTTTAACAACCATGCATAAATACACAAGCTCCAACAGTCTCCACAAAATTTAAGATGAAAAGACATGCAATGCAAACCAATAGGAAACACATTTAACACAAAAGGATTTTAAAAATCTTGCGTAAAGTAGAATGTATAGATTAAGTTGCATGGTATGCAGCAGGAATCTCAAACTTCAGTCCTCAAGGGCCAGTGTCCTGCGGGTTTCAGATGCTTCTCTGCTTCAACAAACCTGATTCAAATTGAATAGATCCAACAGTTTGTTGTCATGTTCTGTAATGACCCATTAATTTGAGGCAGTCATTGAACCTTGAGGACTGAATCTTAAGATCCATGGTGTACAGTACAGAACAGAACATCAGAGCCTGACTTCCTCATCAGTGTGTCTAAACATGAGGCATCCTTCTTCCTGATGCCGCCACCCCCAGCACATCGCTGCATAGAAGAGGGCACTCACCACAACAGTCTGATCATGCAGCAGCTCTGTGCAGATGATGATGGACGCTAGCCTTCCGAGGAAGTACAGTCGGCTATGTCCTCTCCTGCACAGATAATCTGTGTTGGTACTCACATGCTTAGAGTTCACTCTACACCATTGCAATTGAAGGCCCCTGGCTCTGGACAAGGTCTGGGCCTTCTAAAACCCACCATCACCTTCTCGGTCATCGTGGTGTTGAGGCTCAGGTAGTTAAACAAGGTTCCATATTAGTTCTCACACCATTATGACCTGTTTTTTGTTGATGCAAAAGGTGATGATGTGGCTCTTCACTGCAACTTCAGTGAGTGCATCATATTTCATTCATTGAAGAGTGAAAAATGTACACGTGCCAGATGACAGTGAACCTTTTAATGAAAATGCATCGAAACCGGTGGAAAAATGGGCTGTTTTGCTAAAATGTAACAAGGTTTTAAGAACCCTGAATGGAACCAGTCCAAGCACCCGAGCTAAACTGGTTGAAAAGCAATGGTGATGGAGATTTTTTTGAGGCTTTTGGTGAGGTCACAATAAAAGAAATGAAGAATGTAATTATTCAGAGACAACACCATGTTGGATGCAATTCTTTAACAGTAAGCAAGTTGTCCACAGGCAACTTAAGAATTTTGTTGATTTGTATTTCTCATTAACTGTTTATTTTTATTATGTTATTTTATCTTTGATTGGCAATTATGGCACTTAGAATGAGTAAAATTAATAAGAAAACTACGTACTGCACTTGGTGCCCATCTTTGAAAAGTGCTAAATAAATAAACTTTACTTACTCATGTGAAGGTAAGGGGACACACAAAAACACAAAAAATAAACATAAAACAAAAAAGGTTTAAGCTGCAGATATTTTTATACCATGATTAAACTCACAGGTTCTCATCTCTACTTTAGATATCCCACCTTTTCTTCTGTCCAAACATAGTTGTGCAGCAGCTGCATAATCTCCTTCTCACCTAGACACCCTCCTGACCCTTTCACTGTGCTGAACTTGGACCGCCTGTACATGTTTGCATGCCGTCTTTCCTCTGTGCCAACGGATTGACAGTTTCCCTCTGCATCAGTGAATCTAGGTCAGAGAAACCACTCGATGACCCTTATTGAGGTCTTTTAGGAATAATATACATACGAGTTGTGGGGGCCAGTGCTGAACTTCAAGGCAAGGAAGAAAAATTTCATGATGCATTAAGCCCATTTAAAAGAAATCATCCAATGCATGCTTTTTTTAAAATTAATTTGACACAGTTGTCTGCCAGCATATTGCTGCAGGAATTTTAAATGATCAGGCAGAAAAATTATGCAGTATGACTAACTTGTATAGTTTAGTCTCGGCAGCAAATCTATTAAAAAAGATAATTAGATTGAAGAGGGATTGAAAAAAAGCACAATGCCAGTTAAATCACCCTAAAGGAGACAGGGTGTCAGGGGAGCTCAAGGACAGCATAGTTAATGGGGCATCAAAAAGGAGGAAAGGAAATGGGTGGATATTGAATAAAAGGATAGGTGACAGGCAAGAAACACTTCGACGTGGAAAATTTACAATATAAAGATGATTATCTCAGAAAATTTTAATTAAGGTAATAAGTGTGAAGCCATAACTTAATTACACTGGAAAACATTTAAATTCCAAACAACCAAAACTGTAACAAACTTCCTGATATGAAGGTTCATGCCATAGACAAGATCTCTTAATGTGCTATCATTATTCATCATATTTTCTATGTGTGCAGATTTTGTAAAATTGCTCTTCTTGTGCTGTTGTCACTCAGCTGGTTGCCAACCTGGATCCAAAATCATGTCGGAATGTCAGCACTCACACATCAAGGAGGAGAGTGCATGTGACAATTCTGTCCCAGTTCTTTGACCTCCCCGACATCGCACTTCATACTTCTGTATGTGTGCGTCTGGGGAAAGACACACGCATGGAGAGTAGCCTCCAGTTGACCAGCTGCTTAGATGTTACCGTCTTTACCCATCAAACTGTCATATCTGTGTGTGTTGCTTACGTCAAACCACATGATCCCTACAGATTTTATGTCACAAAACTGTTAAGTTAAACTGTTAAGTACTAATCCAGGCAGGGGCAAACAGTTGATTTAACGTCTATTTTATTCAGTAAAGCTTTTGGTTGATGGTTGTTATTTATTTAATGCAATTATGTTGTTTTATTGCACCCATTTCCTGTACAACACTTATTTTTATCTGTGAAAAGCGCTCTATAAATAAACTCTTACTTACTAATGTCTTTCCCATTTTTGCCTATGTTAGACAAAAAGGAGAGGTATGAAGGGCATGAAAGTTAAGATTATCTAAAATATTTTCAAGGTTGGTGGTTTAAAAGACCAAACTGGTATAGTAATTTCATATTGCATCACATTAAAGTATCTGTTTTACAATACAACCAGTTTTCCCATGCATAACTTTATAAGTATAAATTTATCTTTCCTCCAGTTATTCATGTTATGGCAGAAGAGCTGGGTAATGTAAATCACAAACCCTTTCCCAACAATCATCTGTTTATTATGTGCAAATCATCAACAATACTTGCTAAGAAGTGCGTTACCACACACTGACCCCTGTCCAAATGTTTGCCTTAGGTCATGTTCTGTTTTCCAAAATTGTTAAACAGGAAAATTAAAAATAATAATTTTGCTTTAATATGCTGTCCTTTCTAAATTAAATTATATTTTACTAGCTTCGTTTTAACAGAGCTAGTTGAACCTTTGCATTGTAGTATATTACCATCAGCCTGCAGAGCACCAGCGGCTCAAAAAATGCTGTCAGTATGCCTAACAACGCTGGAAGCAGCTATGTTTAACATGAAAAACCAAACAGATTATTTATTGACTCTTCAAGCTAATTACCACACTTCCAGGGACCTATCCAATCAATCTAAAGCACAATCAAATCAGAGTGAAAGCACGTGGTATATAAATGTCTTCTCTCGGTCAGTAGGTATCCAATCACAGTTTATGGCTGCGAATTCTCCAGGGTGGCTCTGCTGAAAGCCAGTTCAGAGAGCAGCATGAATGTGAGATGGCTTCTATGGTGCATCCTGAACGATAAGCATTTAGTTGAGGAGCTGCAACCTCAGCACAGCTCAGAAGCAGTCAGAATTCATCATCCAGGACAGCGCTGGAAGAGTGGGGTTTGCTGGTCTACATGCACAGACAGGGATACAGCACGCATGCAGACATACACAACATGCAAGACCGTTCGCAAGCTGCCCACCACACTCACACTCAAGGCTACTGTAATCAATCCTGCTGTCTAGGAGAGCACACAAGTCCAAACACATGCAAACACTGCATTCTTCTCTGCATTTCTGAGATGCAGACAAACAGCTACCGAGGCGTGATCACACTAACAAAAAAGTCTGAAGACATTCTAAGACAGGATCGTGAAAGGCAGATTTGTTCTATTTGCCTTTTATTACAAATAAAATATAACTATACAATCAAATGTAATTCACACAATTTTATTTCTTTAGGACTTGAATGAAACAAAAATGTTAAACAAAAAGAAACAGAGTTATTATGCTGTTCGCCACCTGACATTTTAATCAAGCCAATGACATCTTGTACAGCAGAAATAAGCCAGATACAGGGAAGGAAAAAATGGCTTTATGACTGACAGGAGGGAAAGAATCAATGTGACACAGCTTTCTGTATTATCTGCAAACTCTGACCTTTTGTAAACTTTATGAGAATTGTCAACTGCAGCAAGATGGACCAGCACAGGCAGATTAACCAAAAGCATACATGACATTTGTGTTGAGGTCTTTCGGTTCTTAAAATAAAGTTTCGTTTCCTGCACTGTTACCAATGTTTTGCAAAGACATGCAGGGATTAAAGACAAATCCTTTAGTCATCCCAACCTCCATGGTTTGGAGAAGTTTTGGATTAATGATTATTCAGAGAGCCATATGCTCGTGATACAGTGGCCACACTGAACACATGTAGCTGTGACTTGTAACCTTTAGTTGTACTGAAGGTTGAACATGCTGAGAAATTGCTGAAGGGAGCTCCATGACTGTACAAATAATTGATGGTGATGAGATCTAAAGCTGACAGTATGCTGAGGAAACGTTAAATCTAACGAGTCAATTTTGGCATCAGCTTATCAGCAATCCAATCCCCATCAAAGTGGTCCTGATCAGGCTGGGGTGATTTTATGTACCTTAAAGCACATAGGCAGCTACATTTCACTCAAAGCAAATGAGTGCTCCAGCTCTGCTCTGGAAATGTAACTGTAAAAATCATTTAGAAGAGACAAGTTTCCCCCAAAGGAAATATCACAGCCAACACGGAAATCCCACCAGAGGATTTAATTTAAAAAAAATAATTAGCAACTGGCCTAGAAGGAGTCACGTGGCATCCTGTGAAACGGAGGGGAAGCCTCACCATTTGCAGGATATAAACAAAACAAATTGAAACAAACTCGTTTTCAAAAGTGTCTGTTCATGTGAAAAGGGTTCATATTTATTTTTTTTTATAATAAATCTAGATTTTCTCAAAAGTTAACAATTACATTGACTGATTATCATACAAACAAGGATATTAATCCTTGGTAATAAAGATGGGTGAGTACTGTTTGGCACAGACACCACGAGCCTCTAAACGGGAGGAAGAGAAAGATGGTGATGCATTGACTGCAGACTCTGACGGGTCTAAAAAAGACCGACATCAACCTCAAGTGTGTTGCTACAGAAGAAAATACATAAATCCCTGAATGGCTTTACACATAGTATTTTCTCACAGTTCTAATAAAATAACTAGATCCAAGATAAACAATTTTATTTATCCTCTAAATGAGAGAAGGACAGCCAAGCAGATGCGGCAGAAAGTACTTTGGATGAATGTTGTTGGTGGTCTGCTGCCCTCTAGTGTTAGCCAGAGGAATGCTCACAAATAAATTAAGTATCCAAAGAAAAGGAGGCATAACCAAAAGTTAATGTAGTATAAAATATTCTTTTTTTAAATACAATGTGAGGCACCAATAGTGTTGTCAACTCTACTCCACAGTATTTGTGGAGTGGTCTGAGCCCACGCTGCTCTTTCTGATCTCTACATGTCTTCCTTATCCTCTCTCAAATCTTCCTCGCCAGCTGCGTGTTCTCAGCGTGTACAGTGCGTTATCTCCCTGGGTGGGTGTGTTCTGTGGGTATCATAGAGTCTTAGAGGATCTGTTCAGTGCTTGAGGCAGAAATGTCAAGTAGTCTCCAGGCTGCATATGGGTTGAGCTCTTCCTGGTCTCGACACAAAGCCCACACGTACATCATCCTGAGCACTTTTTCCTGGAGGAATAACAACAGATGGGGACATGCTTTATTAAGCACTCTATGAAAACCAAACCAAACAAACAAGACTACATTTGTAAACCATTTTAGACAAACAGCCAGATCTAAGCCATTTAATGTTTATTAGACAACTCACAGAACAGATGTACCTAACCACCTGCTGCTGTTTCTGAAATCCTGAAGACTTTTATCAAATAAAACAATGTGCATAAACTTGTGCCCAGTCAACACCCAGATTCTCCATGTGACTTAAGTTTGAAAAGCATCCGACAATCTTTAATTTTATTAGAGGCAGAATGTCATTTACAGTCCAGACCTTGATTAAATCCAGCAGAACAGTACGTCCACCCTTAATCCTCTCGTAGTGTTACACTCAGAACTTGGCAAGTGCCAGCTGCATGGTACTAAGTGGTACTGTACTGGTACCTTGACCTTTTCGTCAGTCACAACAGTTTTGAGATGGCCTGAGGGAACTACGGTAGATTTACAGCTCATAAAGATATCGAGGTCTTCTTTCTGGCCAGATTAAAGCTTTGCCCAACACCTGAACATAGCTTCATGGTCTCATTGCACCCTGCTATTGAATCCTTTACTTGGAATTTCTTACACTTGTGATACAGACAAAACAGCAATTATGGATTTGCAATGTTTGTATGAGTTTGTCTTTTGAGGGGTTTTTACTTTTATCATGATGCAGCTGTAGAAATCAATAACTAATCTTAACAATCAGTGTTTCTGTTCTTGCATCACTTACAGGGTCGCCTTCCACCACTTCTCCCTTGGCATTTCGGATCACCATGACCAGCTGTGCCTGGAAAGTTATAATTAAAACTGGACCCTGCTCCATTGTCTTACCCATGGCCAGCTGGAAAATAAGACAAACATGCATTACTGAGCATAATCTACAAATCAAAGAGGCTGATAAACTAAGGCAAAAGAAGACAACACTGCTTCAAACAAAGACTGAGAAAAGCACAAGCCAAAAATAGACAAAAGAAAAGAGACTTTATCGCCATTGTAAAAATTAAATACACATTTTGATAATCAGAAGCTTTATTTACATTTGAAACAAGAGAATGCTCCAGAGTCACACTAGCCTACGTATGGATATTACTCTTTAAGTCCGATCACTTACATCAATATTGTCTATGTCCAGAATCTTGGAGTGGAACTGCAATCCCATGGCCTTGGCTTGCTGAATGGGATGTGCAAGCTGGCTGTATGTCTGCAAGCCCGAAGAAAGACAAAGAAGAGAAGTATTACTAAGCATTTAAAAGAAAAAAAAACCTCAACACAAGCACAACTGTCAAATAAAATATTGGCGCATTATGGAGCACTACTCTCTGCAAGCCTGTGGAAATGTCTTTCAGCATTTTAAACTCAAGAGTGTCTGGAAGGCCTTACCGCTTCATAACACCAGTCCTTCAATATCTCCAACTCTCCTCTGATCATCGCCTGTATGAGAACAGAACACACACAAGCTGTGATCGTTTAGTCTTGCTGGCCAACCTGCTTTAAAGTCAGACTTCTTTAACATCGGAAGCATGATTTACCTCCTAACTTGACAAAAAAAATAAATAAATCACATTTGCTTCTACAAAATAACATTTAGTGACAAAGGTCGACTGTCTATCTGTGCACGCTGGTCTGCAGTTCAACTGACCTCCAGTATATTTGGGATGATGTCTCGTTCACACTGGTTCAGAAAGGAATCCTTGTCAAAAGAAGGGTCCACCTTTAAAATCTCTGTTAACACCTCAGACATTTCTGTCTTTGAAAACAGACCGCCTGCACACAAATACACAACAAATATTTTAATTAATCATTAAACAGCAAGTTTTAATAAAAATCTTAAAAGCACAATTTATGCAAATAGAGACAAAACCTAAAAGCAACACAGCAATGATATGATGCTTCTATTTAAAAAGTGAAAAAAAAAATCCCAACACATCTTTTAAGTCAAATATTTACAATTTTAAGAACAACTGAGGTATGATCTCATGACCTCTCTGTCATTCAGTCCTGTATCTCACCTATGAGGTCAGACATCTTGTCAGTGACAGCACGTGACGCTCTGATGAAGGCGTTGTCACTCTCATCATACTTCATCTTCATCTCAAAGAACCCTTAAACCAACATAAGATAAAAAAGAAAGTGGGTCAAATTTCTAAATTGAACACTGAAACTTTTATCGTAGTACAAAAACAAAACCTTGCTTTTCTTGAATGAAATTAGCTGTTTTTAATAACATGATCAGTAGGCGTAATATGAAGGCCAGGTTACCAGTTTAACTTCAGCTAATAAATGTGTTATCAGCAATTAACTAAGAGGCCTCTAATGTGTAAATGAAAACTGGTACATTGGTCTTGAACATTGCTAATGCTCAAATAATACCAACAGAAATGTACATAACTCCAAATCTGATGACTTTGTGCAATGTCCTAAATGTGAAAAGGGTGATTTTAACTTTATTAATGAGCTAACGCTCATTGGAAAAACGCCTCCAAAGTTGAGGAAAGAATTCAATGTCCAGACTAAAACACAAATACATTGAAAGACTTTATTAGTTAAACATCGACAATTAATTTATCTCACCAGGAATGTAAAATACTCAGAAACACCGACAAGAAAAACCTGGATACATGACCTCGACCATCTACTGCAACTTCTTTACAAACAAATATGTGACTCTTGCGCCATGCAATATTGCAGATTTCCATCTCCTGATATGATGCTGATGCTAATTTTAATGTACCAATGATTTTTCTAAAGGATTTCTTTATTGTACTGCAGCCTTATGATTCCCATCAGCTCTTTAAACTGCTTAATTTCTAATAATAATAATAATGAAAATGCTTCAAATGTTTATGGTTGGATAAAATAAATAAGTCTCTAGTACCAAACTTAAATACAACAAGAAGCAAATTATTAATAAAGCAGAGAACTAGAGAGATATGGAAGTAAAATATTTCTTACTGTTAAAAACGACATTGTTGTCTTTGAAATCTTTCCACTGCTGGTACCATTTTGAGTCTTTGTGGAGCACCACACCCATAGCTTCCCTAAAGCACAGAGTGAAACATCCCAGCTGTTATTCTATCTGAGCATCACAGTTACACAGTTTTAACTTACAAAAATAGCTTTTGCAATGTATCAGGAGCAACTGAATGAATGAAATTGAAACAGTAACAAGACTTTGGCTTTAAGAAATGCTAGTTCAGTTAAAGAAGTGCTTATCAGTCTTTCCATATTACTGCAAACTGCAGCTCTAATTAATGGTAGTTCTAAAGAAGCTGATAGAGATCAGCCTTGGTGCCTGGCTATATGTGATAATTTCTCTGCTTGGAGTTTCATTTCTTGGTTTTCTATTAATACTGATCACAATGAGAAAGAACAAACAAGTAATACTAGCTATCTTTGAACATGAGGGACATTCCCTTGCTCACAAACAGGGTGAGCAGAGGGAACTCACTTACTCGTTGGCCTCAAAGACCTTGCTGTCGTCCCCTGCCCCCTTAAAGGAAAACTCACTCCTCTTTCGGAGTCTGTTTGGAGGCCGATATGGGCCAGCGTGGCCAAGGTCACCGATCTCTTTCTTTACACTCTCCATGCCCTAAAACAGATCAACAAGTTGTAGCATCAGGTAATTGTGTTGTACTGGTGTATTTATTATGGTTACACACACATTTATAACCACTTCATGTAGGAAAATCTTTTAAAAAGAATCATTTTGCTAAAGTTTTAGTAAACAAAAAAATATCTGAGTAACTGTATACCTGAGATATTGCCTTGAAGGCACCGGTCTTCCCCAAAATCTCTCCACTCTTAGAGACAGATTCTGCAGAAGTCTTTGCTGTTTTGGCTGCTTCTTCCATTCCCTCTTTGATTTTCTTTCCAATGTCTGTACGACTGACTTCTTCCAGCCCCTGTCCACACAGACAAGCAAACACATTTAAAACATAGCTGCATCAACATGACCAGCATATCTATATTTACCAGATCGCATCTGATAAAAAATGTGTCACTTTTACCTCTTTAACTGTCTCAGAAATAGTTCCCAATTTCTTCTTTAGAACCTCTGAGGTTTTAACAGTTTCTGACTCTATAGTTTTCTATAAAAAAGAAAAAGGAGGGGACATTGGTCACTAAATTCAGCCCCAGCAATGATTCTGAATTATGTGTAGGGCCAAATACTTACATATTTCCTTCGAGCTTGTTTCAGTGCATCTGACTCTTCCAGTTTTTTGGCCTCTTCTCTGAACTTCTTGATGTTTTCTTTCATTTCCTTGTTTTTGTTCAGCTCTTGCCTAATGTTTTCCAGAAGCTCCCCCAGAAAACCTTTTCTACCACTGCCCTTCTCCCCTGACAAATACCTTACCTGCAGAAGGGGAGACTGAGACACCTTGATGAAACAAACAAAACACTGTGATAAAACATGTCCAAGAAAGTTCTTAAAGTTAGAATAATCTTAGAAAGCAAAAACAAAAGCAGGTGAGCTTTTGTACTATCATACAACATCTTTCAGTTTCAACGTATGACATATTTAGTATTATTACTAATGTAAATATAGACTTGTAAATGATTCCCACATTATCAAAATCATTCCATTCTGCTCTTCAGAATCTAAACTTAGCATAAAAATTAAGGAAATTTGTGTTTGGTCAGTTTTTTTTTGCCTTTAAAAGGAAATAATTGGCATTGTATTAAACATAGTTGGAATAGTTTAATCATCTTTAAAGGGGCCACAAGCAGAAATTCATCATTTCTAGATTGGAGGAATTAAAAAATGGCTATGTGAAGAACTAGAGGTGTAATCTCATCTGGAGTATAGCCTGACGTCACACACCATCTCACTGTGTTGATCTCCAGCCCTGATTTTACCAGCCGGTCCAGCTGCACGTTCATGTATGTTCATGTGAACTGTCTCTTCACTTCTCTCGGAGCCCTGGCCCTCCCTTCAGCCAGTGAGCAATAACAGAGCATATTTTCAAAGCAAAATGGCGGAGAGCAGAACAAAACATTGACCAGAAGACAACGAGGAAAGACATAACCTCGGGGGGAAAAAAACAAACGAAAAAAGAAGTTTTCTTACAGAGAAAAGGACATAACCCGAATTAGCATTGTCTTTGCACAAGAGGAAAGCACTGCGAGAGCTAAAGAAGTTACACTTTGATTTGAAACTAGCTCTTCTCAGTCAGTCAGTCCTTGGACCTTTTCTCTTCAACTTGTATATGCTCCCTTTGGGTCAAATATTACAGAACTTGATACATAACTTTATGTGTCTTTGTCACCAGACGACTGCAGCCCAAAAGACTTACTGTGTCAGTGTCTGAAGCAAATAAACACCTGGATGAGGGACAATTTTCTACAATTTAATGAAGACAAAACTGAGATTATCCTGTTTGGTAGCAAAGAGAAGAGGGTCAGCATTGATAAACACCTGGAGACTTGGGCTCGTAAAATTACCACATCAAAGCTATCACTAAGAAGCTTTTTACTAGATCAGAAACATCAACAGAATTAAAAGTTTAGTCTCCCAGAAAGACCAGGAGAAACTCATCCATGCATTCATCTCCAGT
>JBAMHW010000016.1:17581694-17596331 GCA_037177495.1 Rhadinocentrus ornatus | reverse complement strand
CCCCCCCCCCCCCCCCCCCCCCCCCCCCCCCCCCCCCCCCCCCCCCCCCCCCCCCCCCCCCCCCCCCCCCCTCTGCCTCGCTCCCCACCAAACTTTGGCAGGATTTAATGTCACAGATTGGAAACTTTTTGTGGCCAGCCAAGAGTTTCACTTCCTGTTTGAGGATTTTTACTAAATTTTCCTGTATAAAGATTTTAATTCTGTGATATCTTTATTGTGTTGCTCTTTTGAGGTCTGTCCATATAGTTTAGAAGATTTTTTCACCCACTGACCACTTAATTAGGTACACGTTCCATTACTTGTTAACACAAATATCTAATCAGCCAATCAAATTGCAGCATCTTACTGTAGACATGGTCAAGGCAAATTACTGAAGTTGCTGTGATATTCAGACGGAGGGTCTGAATTTGGTGTAAAGAACATGAAAACATGGATCAATCCTGCCTTATATTAGTAGTTCATGCTTGTGGTAGTGAGGTAATGATGTGAGAGATATTTTTTTGGACTCTTTAAGTACCAACTGAGCATCTTTTAAGTGCCATAGTCTACATAGTTGCTGACTATATACATCCTTTTATGATCACGGTGTGTTCATCTTCTGATGGCTACTTCCAGACGAATAATTCACTATGTCACAAAGCTAAAATTATCTCAAACTGGTTTCTTGAACATAATGAGTTCACTGCACTTTAACGGCTGTCACAGTCACCCAGGTCTCAATCCCATAGAGTACCTTTGGGATATAGTGGACAGTGAAATTTTCCATCATGGATGTGCAGCCCCCCAGATTTCTGGGGCCCTTTCAGTGCTTTCCTTTTTTCCCATCACACAAAACAGAAATGTTATAGTCCTTAAAATGTTGAAAACAATCTTCATTTTTATGCCAATTGTAAATCAGTTTTTCTCAGAGTCAGCACGGCATAGGCAAAGTAAGAAGCCGCTTGGGCCCCAACAACCCTCCTAAGTGTGCTTAAAATGTGAAGACATCTTTATTTAGGACATTAATAATAATACTAATACTACTACTAATGCTACTACTACTATGATATATAATAGTTTATTTATATAACACTTTCCCAAAAAATAGTTTTTCAAAAGATAAAACATAACAAAAACAAGCTACTTCAAAGTAACTACACTAGTAAATACAGACATGTAATTAAGTAAAAGATAAAAAACACAAAAAATAATAAAACAAGAGAAAAGTAGAAAAACCAGCAGAATAAAATAGAATCAGATAAAAGTGTCACCATCCTACTAGGTATCAAAAGCAAGCGTGAATAAATAGGTTTTAAGTTTCAATTTAAAAAGAGAATACATAGGTCAGTGGGACGCTTATTCCAGAGCGCAGGTGCAACAACTATAGTACCTTGGCCCCCCCAGTGTTTACATCTAGATCCGGGTAGGTTGGGTAAAACTGGTTAGATTACCTTGAGGCTTGGCCATGCTCACTAACAGTTAAACGCTTGGATAAATAAGATTTTTCAAGGCCGTTAAAAGCTTTAAAAACTAACGTTAAAAGTATAAAATCAATCCTGAAGTTGACTGATGTGGATAGAGAAGAGGACAGGTGTAATATATTCTTGTCTGGCTGTGCTTGTTAAATGCCGGGCAACTGCATTTTGCACAAATTAAAGGTGACTAAGGCAAGACCTGGAAGTAATAAACGCATGGATGGCTGTCTCACGATCATGACGACTGAGAAAAGGTTTAGCTTTGGCCAGCAAATGATAAAAACTAAAATGAATCACATTATCAACTTGTTGATTAATTTCAAGAAACTATCATAGATCATTCCCAGATTTGTGATAGTGGAACTGGACTATAGAAAGCCAAAAGCAGCATCACCATGCCACCAAACATGATGCACTCTGCTGTATCTTCATTCGAACTAAGTTTATGCTTAGCCAAACTGATACAATTTGTTAAAAGACTTAACAAATCGTTTTCATCTGGCTTCAGTGGTATATAAATCTCTACATCACCAGCATAGCAATGAAAAAAAAAGAGATCCCTATGAAATTAAATAATTTTAATAAAAATGATAATACACAAAAATGCGATTTTATATTATTTTAATGATGATTGGCATGCCAATAATACTGGTTCAATCAGTTCCTGCTGCCTGTGTCATATGGTGCACACACAGTTTTTGCACAGCAGAGCACTCCAGAATCTTTGAGGTCCACTAACACAAGAAGTCAAAGACAAGTTGGCTACAGTTTAAAGCTTCTTTTTCTAGAAGACTTCTGTTTCAAATTTTAAAAACTGAAGTAATTAAACGGGTTAACTTTTACACAGTAAAGTTAAAAACCACAGCTAAAGTGACTCCAGTATGATGTAAGCCAACAGATAAATCAAATGAATGGGTGTGTTACATTTACATGTATGATTGTGAAATGATCAATCAGTGGAAAGTTAAGCACTGCTGCTGAGGTGGTCAGGGCCCAGAAATCAAATTCTGCTTAGCGAATGTAGTTCAGAAGGAAGAGAAGTCATCTACCAACTGGAAAGTTGGTGGATTGATTCCAGGCTTCCCCTGACTCCAAGCCAAAGTGTCCTTGGGCCTGTGGTGCTTTGAGTGATCAGCCTAGGATTAGAAAGCCTATAAAGGCCCAAGCTCATAAAGGTTCGGGCTACTTACTTCACTATTCATAGTAACAGAAAGCTTTACCTGGGTTTCCACTTCATGTCATTGTAGTTGTCCTCTAAATAACACATTCAATTTTTCATTTTACATCTTAATTTTCTGCCAAAGCTAATAAACAATTTATTGAAAAAAATATCTAATCTTGTCTTAATTTTCTCCTTAACTTTAGACAGTTTATCTTGTCAAACACTGAGAAATATACCCACTGCAAAAATTTGCATTCTCCAACCACTGCAAACAGTCAGATTTTTAATTACAGCCCTAATGGCACTGCTAAGTTTCCAGTGGTAAACCCATCCACACACTGCAGCCTGTTTGATTGAGAGAGAGAAAAAGAGAGAGAGAAAGCAAGTAAACATGGGTAAAATGGATTCTCTGTGTCTATATTTCATGTTGAAAATTGGCTCATAAATCCAGTGGTTTGATCTATGGAACCCGTCTTTGCCTGAAAAAACCTCCGTAAATGTGTAATTTCTCCCTTGACAGAACACAGCCGAAAGGCTATCTTTCTTTTGCCTCCTCCTCCCCTCTCTCTGCCCCTCTTCTCTGTCTTTCATTCTCACTCCCTCTCTAGTAGCCTGGTGTTGGATTAATGCTCTCTTCCCCTCTCTCCTTTCATGCTCCTCGGATATCTTCTTTTCATCACTGCTCATCCATTTATCAAACCAGGGTTTCTCTCCTCTCTACTGTACCTTTCAATGTCTAAAGCATTTTCAAGTTTATAGCAAGTATCTTATAAGATGGCCATCAAGAATGTGGAGTTTTGTTTGCTTTTTTTTTGTTTTTGTTTTTTTTAAATACTATAAATAGAAAATAGGTGGGCAGGAATCCATCAGCAGCCAAGTGTGAATGATAAACCCCTCCAGCAGCCCCCATCTAGCTCTGTCTATCATGATCTCCATCAGGGCTGCAGTATACTTTCTGCAACACTGATGTGAAAAGCATGAGGCAGAACACCCCAGAAGACTGTCTTATAATGTGGCTGAGAGGGGACCTCTTTATCAAGGCCAGGCTGAGGCTTTAATCATGGCCTAAGAGGTGTGTGGGCTTTTTATCATAATTGAACTGTATCCAGGTTAATTGCTGGCATACGTCACTGTCGAGAGGTTGCTCCGTTGCACCAGCAGGCAAAACTGGCAGTGGTGATTGAACACACTGTTAAAAGAAAAGATGTGTACTGAGGGACATAAAGTGGGAAGATGCAGGTAACAGCAGATGTGATAGAACACTGGTAAAATACATCACACCTTAAGGTAACTGCTGATGTGTCAATAATTAGATTGCTGATGCCTCCTCTCTATGCCACTGTGGTTTATATCCATCATGTCACATGCAATCACCAATTACTACAATGTAAAGAGAGGAGAATTGTATGTTAGCAGTGTAAGGGTGGGTACTACCATTTGCCACTTACTGCAAATGTGCCATAAAAATGTCCAAAACAGATTTTCACCTTCATGGCCCTCTCTCATCTCCATGTCTCTTTGACTTTCACCTTCTCCTGAATGTAGGTCACCTTGAGGGTGAAAACTTTTAATCATCCTTCCACATCAAATTCACCTGTACCCTCTGGGACCCCAAGCTGCAACAGAGAGGAAGGGAAGTGGGAAATGAAGTGCCCACAGGGCTGGACAGTCGATGTCATTTTTACTGGATCTTTTTTTTTTTTGCTGGTGGGGGAAGGCATGCTACAACACAAACCCAATAACTGGTTCTAAGCAGTGCTTACAGCTAGGCATTAACCCCTCTGTCCACTCTCCACATTCAAGCCCCAGGGAGGCAGAAGAGAGTGGAGTAGAGCAGAGAGTAGGACTAAATCTGGACTTCTCTTTCCCCAGAACTGTGATGCTTTGTGGAACATCTGGAGGCAGATGTTGTCTTTCAAGGTCTTCTATCTTGAAATGACTAATTGGAGCTGGAAAGTGATGGACATGTGATGTCATTTTAGGAGTAAAGCTCTCTTAGTGTACTTAGGAGGTCAAAATAAACGTCTTGGTACATTTCAATGAAAGCTGTGATCTCATGTAGTTGTAATCCAATACATGCACCAGTGTTGCATCGACCTCTTAAATTTCATTTACAACAAATGTTTGGCCAATCCCTGGTTAAAATATCTTATTGTATTGTATGAAATTTACAAAAGGAATTAAATAAAATATTGTACATTTTTGTAGTCTTGTAACAAAATAGCTTTTTATTTCCATTTACTACAGTTAAAACATCAAATAAAAATAAAATATAGTCAGTTTAATGTGTGTTTCATCTTTGTTAGAGAATTCTTCCACTTTTCCTCTTCAGCTTTTTTTAAAAATTTATTTTTAATTTATTTATTACTTCCAAGATCTGATTTAACTTAATTGAATACATTCTTTCTAGTAAAATATTTCATGTGTATGTATTTTATGTGGTTTTTGCTATGGCTCGTTTCTGTTATTTTGTAGTTTTTCCTCTTATGTATTCTGTTTTGTTTTCTGTTCATCAGCACACCTGGTTTAATTCCTCCTCCATGTATATATATCCCATGGTTTTTCTCACTCTTTGCCAGATCTTTGTTGTTTCCTGTTATTGTCCTTGTTTGTATGTTCAGCCTTCCTAGTCCTGTTTTGCTTTTATTTTCATTAAACCTTGGTTTCCTGCACCTGCCTCGTCAGCCTGCATTTGGGTCCACATTCCACACAAACCGTGACATCCTGAGTCACTGGCTAAAAACCAAACTCAAAGCATGAAAAAATCTGCCCCTCTGATGTGGAGAGGTTGTTATTGCTAGATTTTTTCTGAATAAAATTCTTCACTCGCCTTTTTTTCACAACACATCTTTCCTCTTTACTGAAAGAAACTGACTTCATCATTCTACACAGTCTTTCACGAATGACATCTAACTTGTCTAGATGCTTGTTTATAATTGTGATTATAAACAAGCATGTGATTTACTGTATGAGCACTTTAACATTGTTTCAGGTGATTTTTTTCTTTGAAAGACATCTCTATTCAGATGTCACACAGGAGAGTAGTCCACATTAGCAGTTTGATGAAGCTTCCTTAAGGTGTTGTTTTCAAAGTGATTTATCTTTCCAATAATTCTTGGGAATGTTTTCTTCCAAGCTTAAGGACATGGTACAGTTTCATTACAAGTTAAAAGACAGAAGCATTAATATCAGACATTCAGCTGTATTTGCAAATGTTGAAGTGGACAATTGACTGGTAGCTTTACTGTATGATTACAGAGTGTTATTTATAAAAATGTCCATGTCCATTGTCCACATTTGAAATGCAAATGACTTTACTGAACTTAATTTCTTTGCTAGTTTGTGTGTATTTGCCTTTGCTGTTTTATTTTATTATCTATCATGGTACACATAATGAAGAGATAGACACAGCCAGGTGAGGAAAGCGTTGTCTATTCAGGACCAAGCTGTGATTGCATGCTGCTCATAAACAAGGCCAGGTTGGGCAGGTCAGCCTCACTCTGTTCTCCCAGTGGTGCCCAGAAACAAACCAGTTTGATTTGATTTATCTGTGAGAGATAGTGAAGCCTTTGAACAATATGTGACAGAGTTACTCCGCTAAAGTACCACAGCGAATGTCTTTCCTCCTCTCTCTACCTGCTCTGGCACAATTCTAACAAAGGGGGAAAAAATCCAATTTACCATGTGGATCCACAGCTGTCAGGGTGAGGGAATTAAACATCACCCATAACTCAGTGGGGGTGCTGAGCAGGTCAGCGGATGGCAGGGATGGTAACATCACTCTAGGGTGCAATAACAAAGGATTTTAACCTATGACTCCTTCAATAAGGCTGCCACTAGAACATCCTTCTCACCACTAGCTTTCACCATGCTAGTTAACAGTCTCTGGTCAAGTTGACAACTCAACTTATGAGTTACTGCTCATCACTTAAATTTATCTGCTATACAAACAGGAGGAAACAGTCAAATGTCAGTATAAATGCAATGTTTTCCATCCTGCTGAGTCCTGGAGCAGTTCCTGTGATGGTCCACAGAGTATTGGTGGGATACTGAGACTGCTAGTGTCCTGGTGTCGTCACCCTCACAGGCTAACTATTTGCCTGGCTGGCCCGCCACCACCAGAGCCTCAATTACCTGACTGACGTTTCATTAGTGCCTGCAGCTGATCCCGTGGCTGAGAGGCAGTGGGGCGCAGAGGAGCATGGAGCGAGCCATAGGGGGAAGAGGAGGATTCAACGCATTACATTCTCATGCGCTGTCAGTGTCACAGCTTTGAGTACAGCCACACAGCCCACTCATTACATTGCCGTCATTTAGTTCATGCTCTTATTAAGCTGGACTGTGTATACTAAAATAGAGCTGCATGGCTGGATTTTTTCTGGTGACACCAACTCTAAGCTGATGTCCACAAACCTACCCTGGCTTGTTGAAGCCATTGGGAGATGTTAGAAATTGTAGTTGTGTCTGTGTGTGTGCCCATGGGATGACTACTGGAGTATGGCAGCTCAAGATGTAAATGAGACAAATCAATTCTGTGCTGATCAGAAGTTGATCTGTACGTACGGCTTCATGTGTTGAATGATATATGTGTATCAGGTATCCTATATACACATATGATACCTGCGTTTCTGCGTAATGTGTGTGGCCTCTTCATCCCTGGGGTTAGCGCAGGCCATGCCAGAGATGATCCAAGGCGGAGCTGAGGGGGCTTAGCGAGACCCCCGGCCTGAGCCTCTCCACACAGCCCACGCTTGGCTGGCCTCTCCTTCCCATTTGTCATCTTGGGCCAGTAAGACCCCCGGAGAGATTAGGGCAGAGCAGAGAGACTGGAGGAGTAGCAGGAATAAGAGGATCAGTTAAGCTATAAACACAGACAAGTTTGTCTCTCACCCACTCTGGCACAGTGACAGTTTGTAATGGCTGTCAAAGTTTGCTCTGTGCAGTACATCTTTCTTTAAGTGTCATTGCAGTGCTTGAATGTGGCATACCTCTTGCCAGCAAACATATCAGGTACAAAAGCATGTTTCAGTTTGATCAAATGCTGTGTGTGGTGTGAAATGTGGGCTCTGGCTGGACATTAAACAGAGGAGTTAACTGTATCGACCCGTATTGACCCAAACTAATGAACCACGGGCCAGTGCAGAACAAAAAATGCAAAGGTTTGCTTATAATTATAATTCTGTGGCACAAAGACCATTAGTCAAATCCTGAGAGCTCCTTCATTTCCATATTTTTGAATATTCTACTTAATTATGCAAAGAGAACAGTGAGGTAGATGAGAAGTTTTAAGAAAGCCTCATAAAGTCCTTATTAAGAGCAGAGGGGATTAATGACAGTTAATATGAGGGCAATCAAACATTTAATGCAAAGGCCCTCCTGCAGGCAAACACTATTTAAATGAGTCAATTAGACATTCATTATCTAGGAGCCTATAAGTGAAGTCAGATCTGCATAAATGTTGGTGTAGAGCATCATTCCCCAGTAAAAAGAACAAATGAAAAATTAAAAAAGTTAACATGTCAGACATGGAAAATACACAAATATTGATTGCTAGAGGGCTAGTTACATGTTGTCATTAAATCAGGGGAGAATGCACAATATCCATTGGAAATTGTCTCATAAATCATAATTATTGAGTTAGCACAATCTCTTCTCACAATTAGGCATGTAGCATTGTTGAAACAGATTGGGAGAGAGGGATGGGGTAAGTTTTCCAAATGTCCATTATAAATTCCTGTCAAATCCTGCACGTGAAAATGTTCAGATTTGCTAAATCATTCTCATACTAACAAGCTTCCTCACAATAAGTAGATATATACTAAAGAAAAACATACATATTCTGCAGAGGATGACTTAAATAATGTACCAAACTATGTAGATATATCACTGTCAGGACGTCCTCCCTCCTCCTTCTCCTGCAATCCCTCTTTCTTTCCCTCTCTCTATGTCTGCCTCCACTCTTGTCAGTTGCCCCTGCACACAATTACTGTGTGTGATTGCTATCAGGCGGGACGATCGGGGAGGCTCCCAAATTAGGGCCTAAATAGGATTTCCTACATGGCGAAGGGCACAGGCCTGGACATGGTAATGAAAGCCTATACATCACAATCAGGTCGACAATCCTATTCATACTGCAGCACATTACTCTCACTCCTCATAATTATAGAGGGGTGACAGACGGGCCTGTGAGGCACAGTGGAGGAGATGCAAGTGTTGGGAGGAGGCAAAAGGGAGGGGGGTTTACCGGAGAGATGGTGGAGCAGTGACACAGTTTTTGAGTGGCTTCTTCTCTTTTGTGATCTCCTGATACTAGCAGTGACCAGATTAGGAGGCAGTCCACAGGGCTGAGTTCACCATTGTCCCAGTGAGTATCCATGTCACATGACACTTCCATCTGTGTTGGAACTTAAAAAATAAATAAATAAAATAAATAAACGGCACAAGAAGTGCTGCAATTTGGCTTTTTTTTTCTCATTCTTCCAATGGGACACTGACCACATCTTCCAAAAGAGTGACTGACACAGACACAAACACACACACATAAACACACTCCCTTACATGGAGAGATGTGATGAGATGTGAGGGGGCCAGCTTTGCGATCAATACCATGAGCAGGAATCAGCGATGGGAAGAATAAGACAATGGCCTATCAGATTGAGGTTGACTTCTCCTTGTATGTGTGGCAGGCCTGTGACAATAGATTGGCCCAGAAATCCGATGGCACTTGCCGACAGAAGAAAAAAAAAATGAGGAGACAGATGAAAAGAAAGATTGCTAATGCTCTCCAAGCAGGCATTTTAATCTGTGACAGAGGAGGGATTTGGTGAAAGCCATTATCACACAGCAGCCCCCCACCCCACCTTCCTTTCTCCTCTTTCTTTTCTGATAAGCAGCCTTATCAGACTGCTTGGGGGGCAGAATGCATGTGTGTGTGTGTGTGTGTTTGTATGCATCCACGTCTTTGCATGTGTTTGTATTGCAAAATGGGATATTCCAAATGTGATTCATTGTATCTGAGAAAACCAAACTCTATCAATGTAAATCACCTTAAGAACTAAGTCAAATGGCAAGCTTTGGAAAGTGGATTCAGATCACAATAACTCAGTTTACCAAGAAAGAAACATGGACAACAAAGAGGCAAAATGAAGTGCACCGTCAAGTGTTTGCTGCTGTTGCCTGAGGAAGGAAGCCACCTTGATTTTGTGTGCAAGAGGGTGTCCTACCTGCAGATACCTCTGATCTTTTGATTGCATCACAATATAACCTTGAAGAAATATGAGATGAGGAAGGTGTCAGGTTGCATATTTCCATTTTCCCTTTGAAAAATTTTTGGCCTGTCCTTATTGAGCTGTTTTTTTTACAATATGTGGACATGTGAAGGCCACCACCTGATACTCTTCAGGCCATCCAGGATGTAAAAGCTGGCTTTTTAAAAAATCTTTTACCTTCCTGCATTTTAGTTGTTTGCTTTTGTACCGTTGGCTTTTCAACCACACTCCTGACATATTCCTGAATGGATTTTTGTTACTTGTACTTATTATAAATTAAATTTCAGTACAAAATTTGTTAGCATTGACCCCTTTTAGCATACTTTGAACCAGTTTGTGACATCTGTTCTCTGGATGGTTCAAGAGGTTGATGAGTATATGTGTGTGTACTTATGCATATATTCTCATGTGCATTCTCTCCATAACAACCCATCTTCATCTCTTGGTGTGTTTATGTCTCCTCAACATGGTGTCCTTTCTATGATCAGAACAATCCATCAGGCCCTGCTGCTCATTAATCACCACACAGACACACATGCACATTCATGCCCACACACGTAACACACACACCTTCGGGATCAGGGCAGGCAGTGATGAACAGTGGGGTTAGTTTAGTGGAGCACTAACACCTGCACCTCAGAGAGCAAGTAAGCACAACATGACATGGCCTCAGAAAACCTCCAGAGATTACATCTGCACCTCAAGGATTTGATCTGATTTTCTGATATTCTGGCATTTATGGTTTTTACTGTTTCTTCTTCAATAATGGCAGTACACATACATTTGGCTGTGCCAGGTAAAGCTGAAAACTTGACTCTATCCTCAGTCCCTGTTCTCACAGGTTTGGGGTTCAGGATTAACTTTAATAAACATGACAAAATAACATATTATGAAATCAAAATAGATAATAGGATATATGGCACACCCCTTGTCACTCCTGACTCAAAGGTTTAAAAACAAAATTTCAATGGGTGGCGTCACAGTCCATTTTTTAAATACAGGCCACGTTTCCAATAAGCATCTTGAGGCTCTTTCATTGTTCGGCCTTTTCTTCTTCTGCATTTAATACACAGCAGTAATAATTTTCTGCTGTTGATCTTGAACATGAAGTGCTTTACATAAATTTCTTGAGGATGCACTTTAATATGAGCACTTCACTGCTGGATTGTGGATGTCACCTTTACCACCCAAAAGTCTCTGTCTCTGCACTTGTCTCAAAATCTCCACTCATGGCCTCTTACTATGGATCATCAGATCAGCCCTCCATAGAACCAGCGCACTGGCTAATTCACTATTGATCCTGGCTCATGGACCAATTTCCACTTGTGTTTGGTTTGGGACTACAGTTTCGGTCACGCTTCGTCTGTCCCTTAGGGGCCAAGGAGAAGCCTCTGCTGCTCTCTTATCAGGCAGAAAGCACACACACAAAGAGTTTGTGGGATGAAGTGAAAGGTGAGTGTTGCTAGCTTGCAGAGGAAAAGAGGTCATTAGTGGATGGTGATGAGTTCCAGAGTTTGAAAGAAAGCAGTTCGGCTCTGGCTTTGTGTTAGGTGGCAGTGGAACTTCTAAGAACTGAGCACCAGTGATTCCCACAGTGCAAGAAAATAGGGTTGTGTTGAAATCCGCCACGATAACTACAGAAGAAAGACAGAGCTATTATGTTCTGAAAGAGGCCACATATAGAAGGACAGGAATTTTCTTTTACTTTCCTTTTCCTCACTTTCACTGTTTTTTGCATGGCTGATACCAGTTATTCCAGAAGGTCAATTGCAGTGGCTGCGTAGGTAATGGGATGATATGAATGGGTGGATTCATTAGGATTGTGTCACTAAGTAAATGTGTGTTGACCCTGGTCACTGACAGCAATACACACTCTCCTGATGTTACAAGCCAATCTGCTGCACTCACACAACGAAGGACGCTTCAGAGATCAAGCATTCCTCTTTTACCTTCCCCTATTTACTCACCTCTCACTCTCTATTGCTGCTGTCTCCACATCATTTGTCAACTACCTTACTGCACCTTCTTTCCTCTTTATCTACCCACCTCTCACTCCCCATCTTTGTGTCCTTCCCCTCCCATACCTATCCTTCTTGCTACCCCCTTTTTGGCTACCCTCTGTCTCTCTTTTTCTTTCTCACAGTAACAACATTCCCTGGATTAATTGCAATTCTGTCAGCAGGTAAATGCTTTGTGACCGGTTGCTGACAGTCACGCCAGCCAGCCCCCAGGTCGCCACTGACAGTCATTGTGGGCCAGACAGGATAGCCTCAGCAGCAATGGCAGTCAGTAAGAAGGCAGAGTATATGGATGTGGCCTCTTAGCTGAATAGCGAGGCTCCAACTGTCTCCTAATGTGCGACACTCCCATTACCCTGCCACAGAAAAGGTAGGCACTGTCTGACTGACGATACACTCTACCTCTCACACACACTTCTTATCACCTCGTCTCCAGGCCTATGACAACGTCGGCTTGATACTGTCAGGGTAGGAGTCAGTCAGTGTGACATGTCAGCGCTCACACTGTTGACTCCTGATGTTTAACATTAGAGCCAATGCAGAGGAGGTTGGGTCAGGAGGGAGTGGGTACTAATGATGAATGAAGGATGAGAAGAGATACATGGAAAGCAGTTATACTTTTTACAGTGAATTGTAACACCTTCCACGTGTGAATCTTTTAAAATTTAAAACTAAATCCTCAATAAAATTAGTGAAAAGAAATATGCCTTGGCATAGCATCTTGATGACCACGCTCAGCTAATTAAAGCAGGCTGTTGACAGTTGTCAGCATGACCCTTAACGTGGCACTTCCCCGGGGGTCCTGTTAGCATGCTAATGCTAATCCCCAGTGACGAGGGACAGGGCAAGGCTGTCCCCTGCAGCTCCTTCTGTTGTAACCACAGGATTTGTCAGGACAGGCACAGTGATGTGCTAACATGGAGATGTGCCCATGTGCATGTCACACGTCTGTAATTAGAAAAGAGGCATGCAGCGGCAAAGCTGGAGGGGACAGTCATTGTGGGACCACTTGATCTGCGTTCTTGACACGCTTCAGAAAAGAGCAATCTGAGCCCCTAAAACTGGCCTATAAAAGAGCAACTGGTTCTACAAGCTATGTGGAGACAGTTTGCATCCTGTGAGCTCAGGTAAAGTGTTTTACATTTGATGTAAGTGGATTCAAAGAAAAAAAAAAAAAACACCAACAAAAAAGGGCTGCACAAAATACCATCACAATCAAGAGAACATTACAACTGAGAGAAAAGAGAAGAGAGTTCCCATACCTGTATGTCAGTCTGTGTCTTTATCTCTTCCCCTCTACAAGGGAAGGTCAAGGACACATGCATATTCATGGAGGAGCCTGGCACAGGATCGATGGCTTTTAATTGTTTTCTCTTGGTTGGTGGAGGGACATGCCAGTGTCTATTGATCTGTTTAAGCAGAGGCCACTCACAGAGCACGACTGAGAGACCTTTTCCTGACTGAACACCAATAATGTGCATGTGTGTGTCGCCATTTGTGTGTGTGTGGACAGCTGGACTGTGTGGTGATTAGCGTTTAGAGACAAATAACACCAGAGGCTGCATGAACGGGCCTTGTGGGGCTCAAGACGTAGATAGACACGAATGTGACACATCACAGCAAAGGTAGTGTTGACAAGGACAACACATATGTTTATATTACAGAATAAAAACATACAGTTTTCAATTTTGGGCTCATTTATGGATATTCCACAAAATTCCAGAGGTTAATTTTGTACACTTTCTTTACTGTATGTATAAAAAGTTGTTACACGTAACCAGACTTAAGTTAATTTATTCCTGTTATCACCAGCAACAACTGTGAAATTCTACATACAAATTACTTAATTTTCAATTTAATTAATTTAATCATCAAAATTTTAAGTGGAATCTTTTAAAACCTGAGGTCCGACAACTGTAAGACTTTTTGATGGTGCCAAACTGTGCCAAAATGGTCATTTTGAAGATCTTGGCTTTACTATTTGAACAAAAACCTCACTTATTCTGTACTGCTTCACTTGAGTTGCCCTTTGCTGAGATAATGTCCACATATTGTACTATGTTTTAACAGAGGTTTAGAGCTGCAGCTGTACCATTCCAAAGGGATATTTATATGTATCCTTGGTTGCTCTTTTTTAGGCAAGCATGCCATTTTTTTCATTTGTGCTATGTTTCATATTAATTTAGTCTTCACCAGCAAACACATATACTGATAATTACACATCTTAATAAATCTTAGAAGTTTTCCCTTTACTATAACACTTAAATTATTTAAACAGACCTTCTGGCAGAGGCCTTGAAAATAGACAAAAGGGTCAAAGTGTTAAATAAAGACCCAAAGATCTACATTAACATAGCGGGTCAATCACTGATATTTTTATTTACACTCAGAGTAAAAGTCAAAGGTATTGTACATAAAGAAGTAGTGTACATCTGTGCAGTGTTTGGTGTAAATCTTATTGGGTTTAAGAGGGTGATGAAAATGAATCCAAACCACACAAAGAAGAAAAAATTCACAGTCATTTTTCTATGACTGACAACAAGAAGCTGCATCTTAACTCAGGAGAGACAAACCACTGCTCTCTGATCCAGTGTGGTGCTTTGCTCTAGATGAACTGACTGTTTGAGTTTTATAGTCCTCACACCTGCGTGTTGTCATTGGCTGCTCTGCTTCAAGATTGTGACGGAGGGGAGGGGGGCGGGGAGGAGAGGAAGGGGAAGGAGGAGGAGAGAGGG
>JBAMHW010000016.1:17550164-17573457 GCA_037177495.1 Rhadinocentrus ornatus | reverse complement strand
GATCAACATACAGGTGGGTTTTCTTTCATTTTCGCCTAATTCATGGTTGTGTTTGTTTGTGAATGTGTTGGTAAATTTTGTCCTCGTCTCATTGCTTAGATTATCCATTAAGTCAACATTTCAGGCTGTGAGTGTTTTATTGGCAGTTTATTCCATCGTAATTATTTACAGGCACAGTAAACCTCCTCCAACTCCTTTTTTGTTGATATTAGTCCAAAGCTGTGATTGTAAAAATCCCTCCAGGACTGCAATAGTGTGTTTCCTATGATAAAAAAGGTTTTGGTGTTGGGGTTCATAAAAAAAGCTTCCTGCAAAATAAAGCTGAAAACATTTTCTAGTTTCCTCTAAATCCAACACAAATCACATTATTATATCGAGTGGTTAGTAAATTCTGATTCATGTGTCCTCACTTACTTCTAAGAACCAGCAGCAAGGAGGCGAATGGACCTCCACCGCCCCTTCAAGATGGACAGCCCCTCCTACCTGCCAGCTCCACTGGCCTCCCCTGCCCTGATGGTCCTAGCCTCCACTGCAGAGGCCGGTCGAGATGCTTCCGTCCCTTGCCAGGCGCCCAGGCCCTTTGGTGTCCCTGCCTCCATGGAGAAGGACCTCCACCTCCCCTTCCCCTCAGCCTCCTACACCTTCACCTCCATGTATCAACGTCAGGGCCCCATGTCAGGCACTTTTCCATCACGAGATTTCCCAGCTTCCTTGCTCCACCTGCACCCTCAGTTCACCCCACCAAACCTGGACTGCTCCACCTTGAGCATGCTTAACCACAGCGGAGTGGGTGCCTTCCGACCTTTCTCCTCCCCACAAGACGAGAGGGAGTCTGGGGGTTACCAGTCAGCTTTCACCCCTGCTAAGAGGCTGAAAAGCTGCTTTCCAGAGATGGAGGGAAAGGAGTTTGACTTTGGCTCTCTGAAAGCTGGTGAGGAGACAGGGAGGAAGCTGTTCTCCATGTCTGGCCTGCTGTCTGATGGAGAGGCCTTATTGAGTCCAGAGGAGCGCAAAGAGCACAGTAAGTACACACTCAGCTTAGAGAGACACATCAGATAGATTTGTTTTGTTTTTTATTTTCTTGTTTGATTGTGTGTATAAAAATGCACAGCTCTCCTTACACATTTCTAAACACTCACCTCACATCTTTAAAGCATGCAGAGAACAGTGCTGAATGTCTTAAACATTCTCGCCCTGACATGACATGAACAATGAGATTAACATTTCTGCACTGACTAAAGGTGACAAATTGAAAGGAGCTTTCTGGTGTAAATCTGAGAATATCTTTTCTTTCACACACCATCGTCTAGATGGGCAAAGTGTTTACAGCAGCTGTCTGTGACTCACTTTGACACAAATAAATTGAATAGTGACACTTATTCAGCTTAGTGATCATTAGCCACATATGACCATTAGGCCTATTGGAAGTCAGACTCTTCTTGGTGGCTGAGGAACACAAATACATCGAAGCATATGGAGGGTTGACATAGGAGAGTTGGAACGAATGACACTCTGTCAGAGATAACGAGGTGGCAGAGATAGAGAGGAAGGGATGGAGGAGGATACAGAAAAAGAGAAGCAGGGAGCGAGAAAGAGAAAGATGGTGCGATGCGCCTCAGCCTGAGCTTCCCAACGACAACCCTCAGCTCAATATGGCCGCCCACACCAGCCGTCTGATTTGTTGACAAATGAGTGGGAGAGGTGTCAGTCAGCGTACCGCGAACGGAGAGACGCTCCTCATTACTCCCAGGGATAATTGCCCGACGGCGCGGGGGCACAACACTCGCTTCAGAGGGAGACGGGAGGGAGTAAGTCAGGGAGGCAATGCTAGGCATGATGGGAAATCAAAACCCCCTCAGCGGCGGTCGCCAAGGGGAGCGCCTGACAGATGAAAGGGACCAGAGGAAGACAGAAAGAGAGAGGAGAGAGAGCACCTAAAGGCTCGGGAGATCAGAGGGGGACACCATCGAAAATAATGACAATGAGAAGGGTTGGGGTGGGGGCTAGAGCTGGAGAGGGGGAGATGCTGATGCTCGCTCTCATACACAGAACCTAAAGGAAACTTTCATCCCACACATAAAGGGCGGGAGCAGGGACGAGTTTTCTTAGGAAAAGTTTGGATTGTTCATAGTGTGTCACTTTGCATATGTGCATGTCTGTGTTGAAACTTGCTGATTTTGTTGCTGCTTGGTGGCTGAGTGACAGGGCCAGAGAGGCGGAGTGGCAGGAAGGAATCTTAATATGGAATTTTAATAAGGACAGGAAAAAAAGGGATGCCAGCATGTATGTGTGAGAGGTGTGTCTGTCTGACAGTGTTGGCTCGGTGCAATTGTGCATGTGTGCTCACCTCCTGATTTTAGGAATCTCATTTGGGGAATGTTGACAAGGACAAAAGACAGGGCGGAATAGAACACGGGGAGTGTCCCTCCTCCAACAGAACAGAAAAAACGGGGGAAAATATGGATTCAAACACATTGGAAGCTGCTTTTCCAGCTTTATCCAATTAGATTGGAGCTCAGGCAAACTAAGAGCTTTAATGCAATTGAGCTCCCGGCACTTTTCTAAGTCTGACATACACTTGTTCCTCTTGACTGGGTAACAGACAGTCACTTCAGGACCAAAAGTCTTAAGTGTTAAGCTGGAAATCTTTTTTCAGTGTTGAATGTCTACTGCTCACATACTGCAGTAACAAGGGCAGCAGAGATCCTCACTGAACTGCAAACATATATAGATCACATAATCCTATTTTTACTCTTTTAAAGTTTCTTCATTACTGAAATTACTCTGGTTGCATTTTCCCACTGTGTCTGTGTGAACGGTTTATTCCTGGTAGTGCTGTAAAGCAAAGCACTTACCTTTGAAACACCTGAACATTTGGAATAGATTATATATGAAGGAGAAGTGACATGAATTTAACTTTGGAGACTTACTATCTACTTCTTGTGAATAAATAAAAACTTTTTTTAAGAAAACATCCTTTGTTCTACTTTCTGAGACTCTCTTAACACTTTAAAATTGAACTTTTTTGCCTACAAATGAAGGCATAGAATTTGTGCAAACAGATGACCCTGCACTGTATTTTCTTTTATACTTCTTTGTCAGTCCAGACAACTTACATGCCACCTCTCCCAAACTGCCTTATTTGTCATTAACAGGGGTCACTTGCTTCTGTCCATTTTGTGTCTCTCCTCTGTGGATGTTCCCTCCCAGACTTGCCTCTGTTTTTATCAGGGAAGGTCTGAGATGCTCGGCGTGCTCTGACAGCTGTTCAAACAGCCACGCTCGCTTTCAAAGGGCAGATGTCTTCACTGGAGCGAGTCATGCTTATTTTCCTCAGGGACATGCTTTCCGCCGCAAGCCTGAGCTGGAACAAAAATGGTTCTTTACCAGAAACACGAGTTGGGAAACTGGAGGAGCTGAGTGGCAAAAACACGCTGTGGCCATGAAGCTGTGTGTAAATGTGTGTGTGTGCATCTGCAGCTCACAGCAGAGGCAAAGCTAAGTAAGCGCTGCGATAACTGGAGCCAGATGTTTGAGAGCCCCTTATGCTGTGATGCAGCACCTAAACGTCCAGAGTTTGGATGTGGTTGTCAGAAAAAGACTAGCCTAACATACAGAGGACACAAAGAGATCTGATAAAAATATCAGATGGTGAAACAGAGTTTTAACTCATTTACAGCCGCTTCTTTCTTTTCTCTGGAGAAAATTATCAGGCTGGTTTGCAGTTTAACACAAGCTCTGCTCTCATGTAGTGTAGCATAAAACTCTGTGGCTGGGAAATTGCACCAATAATGGAACTTTTCTTACAAGCATGATCTAACTGAACACATCAACACTGGAGAAGGAAATGATTTAACGTTACAAATAAAATCTATTTTACAAATTTGAAAATATTTTACAAATCAGTAAAACAACAGAAATCAGAAATGCCTCTTAAACCCACAGCTGACGACTCCTCTAAATGGTGTGGGAAGTTTAAAAGAAATCCTGTATAGTGGGGAAACATTAAAATGTAACCCACAGTGAAGATTCACCACCAGGTGTGTTCGGTGTTTAAGTGTCCTCCACGGTGGTTTATTCATGGGTTGTTGGCACACTAGTGCAGCTTGGACATAATCAATATTACATAGATTCATCTTAGATTTAGTGAAATTTGATGTTGTTCCAGACACCGCTTACACTGGTTTGTTGTTTGGATATTAAGGGAAGCCGTCCTGTTTTAACACAGTCTTTACTGCTTATTCATGCAGGTGATTATTGCAGAATTAGCCCACACAACTGCAGGAGCTGATAATAATTCAGATATTAATTTGTGTATTTTTGTGCACATTTGATTTACATTTTACATTAAAATTGCTCTGCTACATGCACACACATATGCTGGACCATAAACTCTTACTAAGCAGACTGATTTAACACTGATTTGATAACAGAGAGGATCTGTGCGCTGTATTTAGTGTGTAACTGTCATGGATGGTTCATGGTATTGAGCGGAGCTTCCTGCTGAAAGACACAGTGTTTACATCCCCCTAGCAGACCACAAGAGATCAATAGCAACCACTCAATGCTCATGCATACACATATAGTATCTGCTGCTTGCTATTATTCCCAGTGTGTACGCTGCTTATCAGACGGACTTGTATATGCTCTCCATGCATCGACAGTCACTCTCACCATATGCTGATGCCCAGCTTTATACGCTCGTTTTGTATATGTTTTTGCATTTTGGGGGTTTGTCATGAACAACGTTTATTGAGCTAACTGAGGTACTGTAGCTTTAAGAAGGTGTAAAGATGTTGTTGGTAAATGGAAAAAGAAACAGTAAATACCAAGAGGACATCCTAAATGAGGAAAAACACTAATTTCCAGAGGACAGAAGAATCACACACTGTAACTAGAGTGATGCTCCCTCTGCTTCTAAACCTGCATCGTTCCAAATAAAGCACTATCTGAAGCCGACTCTTTCTCTGACCACACTGGTTGCCTTGCTTGATTTGAAGCACTTGGGGAGGAAGCATTACAATATTAATGGTGGTTGTGTTTGATGTGAGAGCACGTCGTGGTTGACTGTTCCACCTCCTGTTGTGATGGTAGTTTGTTCTCCTAATGTTCTCCTAAGTAAAAGAGGCTTTCATCCTGGCAGGAGGGAAAAGTCTTCTCAGCTTTTTAAAAAGCTTTTTATTTTTTATTTTACCTATTTCCTTCCATCTTCTAAAGAGGGAATGTGGATTTTCTTCATGTATTTAGAATTACATGTTGACTGTGTGGTCTTAAATGTGTTTTGTGGATGAGAGGCAACTGTGTGTGTTTTTCTGCTACGCATCTTCAAAAGCTGCACGGTGTCAGGCTGTGGGACCACACTGCTTGTCAGAGACAGACAGGATTTCTATAAGTCTGGCAGGAGGCTTTTACAGTAACAAAGGGAAACATTTTTTTTTTGTGGTGACCATCAGCACCTGTTTGACGGTCAACAGACAGTTCTGCCGTAACCTGAGTCGTGAAACATCTTTGTCATTTTGTAGTTGCTGCATCTGTCTTTATCTCCCACATGAGCAGGAGGGCTTGAGAAACAGAAACTGGGAGATGGAAAAAGAAGAAGAAAGAGGGTTATAATGAGTGTAAGGCCCAAGGGTTGTTAAAACAACAGCCCTGTTTTAACAGAGGCCGTCTTTCCCTCTTCTCTCTCTCCGCTTCCCCCTCTTTCTACTTTTCTCCTGCGCACCTGATCGACCTGCATCATAGCTCCCTCTGATCTGACATCAAAGCCATGGTTTGTTAATGTGTGTATCTGAGTGTGTATGAGCATAGAAAAGGCTTGGGGTGAAGGCAGTTTTTCTGTAGATTAAATCCCATGTTTGTCAGAAGTAGAACACACACACACACATCAGCTCACATCCTTCGTCTTGTCCCCGGAGCCTAACAAATCAGTCAGGCAGATAGAGAGGGCAAGAAGGCCAAATTTTGGGGTTAAACACATGCCGCTGAGGAGCAGCACAAACAGACAGCGAGACCACACCAATTCTGCATGCTTGGCTGGAAGACAAGAACGTACATATGCAATATATGATATGCAGTATGTGTGCGCTGTTTTGTATACGCCTAGTGTCACACACAGACCTCATTACAGTATGTCAGTTGTGCTTGTTGCGAGTCTTCCAGCTGTGGTGGAGCTTAAAAGCCAATATACCAAAAGCATGTGAGGCGTGGTGGTTTTACCTCCCGAATACATGACTTTCTGACATCATTTAGTGGCTTCGTAAGCAGGATTGACAGCCCTTGTTGGTTGTCAAATGTGCCATTTTTTGTCTTTTTTTAAATATTTGAAAAAAAGGAAGACATCTTTAGGGAGTTGCAAAGTGGCTTGTATAGTAAGCGCGCACTGACATTTTGAATCCTGACTGACACATGCCGAGAAGTACTGTATATTTCACACACACTGAGTGCAGCTGTTTGTATTGTTGGATTTTTAAGAGAAAATTGTGTAAATGTCATGTCTTCTCATTTCATTACGGAATTTTTCATTAGTTGTAGTGCATAAACTACACACTTAACATTTCAGAGAGAAATGGAGGACATGTAACCATGTTCAAACATGTTAACGTGCAGGAAACCGAACAGATTACTTATACGTTCACCCTAAAGACCTCCTGATCAATTGAGCCACTTCCAGTGGCGATAAACTGTTTGGCGAGCTCCCATCACTGCTTATGTACCTCTTTTTTAAAGGTCAGAGTTTGCCAAGATTGACCCCTCACCCCGCTGTGTCAGGGTGTAAACACTCCCCCAATTCTCCTCAGAGAATAGGATTGGGTCTGAGCCATAAATCACAGCTCTGATAATTGGTAGGAAAACAGCAGTCCAGCAGTATATAACCTTTTACGTGTCGTCTCAACTCTTTATTATGGTGCTAATGAGTGGCCGTGGATCAGGGTTAGAGCCGCAAGCAAATAGGATAGAGGGAGGGGTTCACCACAGTAAAATAAGGGCTACTTACTCCTTACACACACATGCACACATGCACTGGCAAGACAGACACACACTTATTAATACATAAACATGGGAATTCAGTGTCCACTTAACACACCAGAGGGCAAGCAGGCACCCAGATACACACAGGAAGGCTCTCATGCTGAATTTATGCGCATATGCAAATATTCTTTCACACACACATGTATATGCAAACACACACAGTGGCTGGCAGGCTCAGCAGTGTCCATTACAGGCTGCCATTAGTATGGAGATTGTGCTAATTGTCCCCATAGACCACACAGGCAGCGCTCTGCAAGCCCGCTGTGAGCCTGTGAGGCTGTGTGAGAGAGGGGACTCTTAACACATCCTATTGTCTTGGTCGTGACCCCATTAGTGCAATTACAAATCAATCAGTTAATGATTATGGGATACATGCTGTGGACTGTTTCAATGCAAATAATGCTATTTTCACTGATCAAGTGTTTTTGTTTTTTATTTTTGTTTTTTTTTTACAATAGTTCAAGTTCACACCAACAAAGTCACACAACAAGATAATGTACAGATGCTGATATCTGTAAAAATATCATCAGTAAATTAACAGTTTATAAGCATAGCAAGCCCAAAATTCACTGTAACTCACTTTCACACTCTCCAACTCAGTGTTTGGGAACCCTTAAAGCAAAGTCATCTCGTTGCTTTTGATAAGTTAGAACTGTTATTCTGCTGGTGATGTGTTATATATATGATATATATATATATATAGATATGTTAGCGAACCCGTGGACACTGCTTTGGGTGGGCTGCTTCGGGCTACTGGAGACTGGAGAGGGGCCAGTCTCATTAGCAGCGACTCAAAGCTCCTGATCAGTCAAGTAGAGGAGATTGAACTGTGAGCGGCGCCTGTGTGACCCCGCTGAGTGAGAACACAGGAAAGAAGATCTATTCCCGCTGGCGCTGCCACCAGCCTCTTTGTTCTCCTGTGTTTGCTGACAGTAGGTGGAGGGGGTCGGAGGGATGTGTCGACGGGGAATGGGCTCACACTGTATTGCGCTCTCCACGGCGACATAGAGGTGTATATAAATTATATATGCAAGCACACACTCATTGTGTCTATAGACACATTTATAACATAACACTAAGGTGCATGCACAAATCATTATAATGTGTGTGTATTCACACTCCTAGTTCCACCTCACACACACACAAACATTATAAACACACTTTTTTTCTCCGGTCTGTGGTGGAGGGCAGGTGGTCCAGTACTATACTCAGCCCAATTTGTTTTTTTTCTCAACTAAACATGATCAGTGTCTGGTGCTGGGATACCATACACAGCACACAGAGATTTTGTGCCCTTTAGTCACAGCAGAAAACAACAACAGTTAAAGCGTAATTTACCGCTCACTTTGTTTGCAGTTACTGCCTACAAGGTGGAACAGATTTCAACACCATGGCAACAAATCAGACTTTCCAATGTGTATATAAAACATTTCATCACAATGATGGGATGGAGTATTATGAAGATCTGTACATCTCAGTGCATGTTTGTTTGCATTTTTAACTTTTTTTAATAGGAAGTCTACAAATTTGTCTTTGAGTCCATATTTAAGTCTGTTCTTGGAAAGTTAAAGGTGCAATAAACACATTGATATCTTATCAGAAAATAATTTTTTTGTTTGCCTGAGCAACACCAGACTTTTGAAATACATCTTAACATGATGTCGAACAAAAATCTTGCAGCATCAAAACAGATAATATGTGCACAGATATTGTAGGTGGAGGCTGAATAATTCCTCACTACGTATGCTTAAAAAGTCTAAAACGGGCCTAGGAATTGCAAGCGTGCTCTAAATTTCTATCTTTTTCAACTTTTTTGTAATAACATTGAAGCATAAATGTAAATAGTCCAGAACCAAGAAGAGAGAGCACATTACTCCTATTTGAGCCTTGCTACTTTCCCGAGGTGGCAGAGCATTTGCGCTCAAAGCCCCTGAACTCTATAACGAGATGCCTGAGGAGATCAGGGCAACAGAGTCAGTGTCCTCTTTTAAATTTCTTCTTAAAATATACTTTTATCAGAGAGCCTTCCCTGATTTTATCTGACATTTTTCATTTTATTTACTGCCAGAATTGATGCCCTTCAGTTATATTTCTATTCTTGTGTTGTTTTTCTTAAGTTGTTTTAATTAATTTTAGTGTTCAGAATAATGCTATACAGATAAATAATAATAATAATAATAATAATAATAATAATTATTATTATTATTTAATTCATTCATTTATTTGATTATTTGATTAATATAACCAAATTAGATTTAATGGGAAAGTGTATGCAAACTTTTGGCTGTTATACAAGTGCTTTTTTGTAATATAAAAAGTTATCTTTAAATATATCTGTAATTTATATACACAAGAGATTAAGCTATTGTGAAACATCAGCATTAAACTCCTCTTGATTCTGCTTTTTGTCTGTTTGTTGCTGCTCAATCATCTCTATCTTTCCACCATTTGAAGATAAAACTATCTTCATCTGCCATAATTGTTTGCACATCCAGGCAGACACAATAACATCTTTTTAGAAGTGTGACTAACCCAAACACAGGTGTATCACGCAGCTCCAGGTGCTTGGGGTCCCGTCACACCAGCAGCAGTCAACACGGTGTTTTTGACAGTATCAGATGTTATCTGAAGCTTATCTGTAATGATAGGGAGAGATGTTGTTGGGCGGGGCCTGAAACTTTCAACAAGTTCTCACTGGATGTCTGCTCACGCTGCGATCAAGGCCTTATGCGGGGCCTTTGTTTTTGGGGGTCACAAAGCCGACAGATTGCCTGAGAGACCACAAGTTTCAATTTGCTTTGAAGTCGTCTGTCTCTTTCTGGGGTGCTGAGGTTTCTGCTGCTCACCTGCACTGCACAAACTGCATGAGGGACAGGTGTGTGAGGAGAAAACAGGTGGGTGTGTTTTCTTTAGGTAGAGCACGATAGTGCGTGTGTGTCATCTGCTAAGTCATGTTCACTGTCGTGGCGTGTTTTTCTTGGCTATCTGTCACAATACTGGTATATTCTGCTAAAAAAATGCTCACAAAGAAAATTGTAAGCAATACATAATTTAAGTAAAGCTGCTTTTAATGTGTGAACTTTTCTCTTCCTACTTTATATCTAAACACAACCTCAGCTTCTCTTCTCTATGATGAACTCTCATTGTGTGCTCTTTTGGCAGCATGAGGATGACCTATAATGTTAATCAGTGCATTTCTTTCCCTGTTACCTCTACTTTTGTTTCATGTATTAATATCACAAGAGACTGTTGGTATACAAGCTCTGCTTCAGTTTTTCCTACAAATAAATCCAGTACAGCATAGCTCAGACCACAGCAGCCCACAAGATGATAGGCAGAGCAAACAAAAGATCAAAAGTGCATCAAATGGATTTCTTTGAGGATGAAAAAAACCCCAAAACAACAACAGCCTTACCTTGTAGTCTCTCTGTACCGATTCTTTTCTAATAAAGAACCAGGTCTGTAGCATCTTCCATTCATTTTGTTTTTGAATGTTTGACTAAATTACTTTTTGTTTATTTTTTCTTTTTTTTTACTTTCTTTTCCCACTAAATTAATTTGGGGTTGTTATGACAGGATTTATGTTGAGAACTGTTTAGCAGAGGGCCTTTTTTGCTTTATAGTGTAATTTTACTAAAGCTGAACGGTAACCTCGTACTGCCATCTGGGAAGCTCATCTGAATTGATAGTAAGAACTTCCCTCATGCACCTGATAGCAGCAGTAAGAATGTAGTTAATCTAGTCTTTTTCCTTGCAGTAAAAACACACTGTTAGCAGAAATCTTCAGAGCCCTCACTTGGTGTTGTTTAGCCTTTTTAAAGTGGTTTTAGAGTTGAGAGGGTTTTAAAGCACCTCTTCATTTTGCGATGCTGTTGTTTCAGTGTCATTGTTGTGTCCTGGCTTAATTAAAGTCCTTAGTGAGTTCCACTCATTCTGACAAAGTGTTTATCCAGGGCTGTTTAGGAAAGTTGACTACTCGTAAGCAACAGAGCGATCCTCTCATTTTCTCCTTATTAACCACTAATTGAGAGACAGAACGAGTGGGGAAATGAAAATGAGAGATGTAATGAGGAGACGTTAGAATAATAAGCGCCAGAGAGAGGCAGAAAGAGACAGAGAGAGAGAATTAATGTGTATTAATCAGTGGTCCGGGTAATGGTGATCTGTATTTTTGGAACCAAACTAATTTCCCTCTAATGAGGGATTGTGATCTGTCTGTTAGTCTGTAGATGTCTTTCTATCTTCTGGCAGTGATAAAAATGTCTAAAATAACAAAAAGAAATCCCAACATTTTATTTCCAAATATGGAAGCAGATAGCCTGGGGTGTGATAAGAGATACTGAAGTCTCAGAATGACACTGTGACAGAGTGCAGGTGGATTGCATCAGAGTGAGTGACTGGTGAACGGCTCTATCATAGCCCGCTGTCAGGAGCTTCTTGATCCAATAGACCTACACTGATTCAGACAGCAGTCAGCAAAAAGATGTTAAAGTCTACATTTGACATTTTGTTGCCCAGAGTATGAGCTCAAATAAGTTTATGTAGGAACAGGATTGGAGATTTAAGTATTGGATCAAATTGTCATGTTAAAATCCAATGTTGAAACCAATCTAAGAAGACTTAAAGATCCTCAGAAGTGATTCAAAATGTGATTGATCCACAATCTACACAGACAGAAAAAATTGCAGATGTTTTGACATTTATCCTTTTTCATTTTACTTTCAGAATCTTCATCAAGTCCCCTCACTTGCTCGGCATCCTGCTGTAGTATGTTATTTAAATGTTATATGTATGTTATCTAAACTATTGACCAAGCTGTTGAACATACAAAGTATAAAGAAAGTAAAGCCAAACTCCAAAAAAATAAGCACCTTATTCCAATTCTACCAAAGTAAATGTCTGGTTTTAGTCTTCCATCACTTTTCCATGTTATGCTTGTTGTTGTTATTGTTTTTTTTGCTTGTTTTTTTTTTTGCCTCTCACAGGTCACACTCAGTGTATCACATTAAACCTCAATTAAACCTTCTCCTGCATTGATTATGACACACCACGAGATCAGAGCTGACACAGAGTTTTGCTTCAGGTGGTAGATATATTGGAAAGACCTTTGGCACGACAACATGAAGCTGCCCTTTTGAAAAAGACTGACAGCCTTATTAAGTGTCATTAAGTGCCCCAGACAATTTTTTTGTATGCAAGTGTGATTGTAGTTAAATATAACAAGAAGGAGGAGGCTGGCATAGATGGGCAGCCAGAATCCTATCTGATTTTAACACAGGACACAAAGGTTTACTCTTGTACCAATCAGTGAGATGCTGTTTTGATTCATATATAATCTTTCTCTAACTTTGTCCACATATTTTATAACTATGGCAAAGCTTCCCAAGCATAATGGTGTGGGTATTTTGACCAAAACCACAACATTTATACAGTGTAGGCCACATCTTTTTGTGCCTGAAATTGACAGAACATTTAATACAATACAGTTGTTTTATATATATATATAAAAAACTCATTAAACAACAAACAGTGATTTGTAGAAGTTTTAATAATGAATTCAGATTTGTAAGACTGACTTGTTACAGCATCCACATGATATGGACCCTGACCAACTTGGATTCAGGGGAGGTTAAAGAAGTAAAGAAAGACAAAAAAGACTTTCTAATTGGTGTATTATCATTGCCCTTTTTGATGCATTTAAAAGGTGTGAATCAGAGGAAAATATAAAAATCCTATAGGAGAAAAAACCTGTACTAATAAGCAAAAAGTTTTATACACTCATGGAAGATGTTTTTTGTTTTCTTGTTTCAAAGAAGACATGATGAGTGCAAGGTGAAATGTAAACAACTTCACAAATCACATCTGACCAGCAGTGATTAAAATGACGTGATCTACCAGATGTTTATGAAAAACTCATGACTGCCCATCATATTCCCAGATTGGATATCCGTAATATTGTAAATATAAAAATAGCATGTTATAAACCTCCCTCTGTCAGTCATCCTCAGGCTTAAACCTACTTACTTCAGCACAAAATTCTTTTAAAGGATATCCTGATTTAATGAGCCTCATTGCTGCAAATACCCAAGGACAGTCCTAACTTTGCATCTGACTTCCACTCCCTCTGTCCAATGAGAAAGCCTCTATCTGTGATCATTGAGCCTTGCATCTCAATGAGGGTCAGATTGATTGGTTGGAACAGAGCAGAGGCAGGGTTCGATCTTTGCCCTCAGGCCCTGAGAAGGAAAATATTGTAGACACAGTTACCCAGCTACCCAGTCCACTCTCCATCAAGGAGATGATTGGACACATGCATGCAGAGCCACGTCTGCGTCTGATGGAACAATTGTAGTGACTAATGGAGAAGATCAGAATAAAATGGAGGAGAGCGAGAGGGAGAGAAATTTGGTGTTTGTGTGCTGATTGACCTGTGGTCAGAGAGGCTATGTCCATTGATCTGTGAGGCAGAAGAAAAGGGCTTTGGTCTGAGGTGCTTCAGAATGAGTCTATTTGGGGTTTAGAATTCCTTTCCATTCCCACCCAGAGCTTTTTCATCATGTGACTCCACGTGACTTACAGCTGACATCTCCCGCTGTCCACGCAAGGAACAGAGCACTACAAAGGCCAAAGGCCAATCAATGTTCTATAAGAGGTTGATACAGATCTTATTAGTCAATGAATGATCATTAGTGGTCTAACGAGGCATTGATTTGTGAAGGGGCCAAAGGTTGCGGTGGTTGTGGTGAGTGTCTTTAATACATTAAACACAATTGATTGTGGAGTAGGAGGGATGTTTTGAAGAATGCTGGAATTAGATTGGACAGTGAGAGATTTGAGGTCAAACCAGGCAAGGAATGAATGTGGTTAGGATTGAACATGAAGCCCAGCAGCACATTGGTCTTTTGTGTTTAACTGGTGTAGTGATCCTGCAATTAATAAAAAGTAGGTATCTAGAAGTACGAAGTCAACGGCAACTGGACATGCTGTTTCAAAGGCTGGAGCAGCAGCCTTTGAAAGCTAAGGAAACGACTCTGCTCATAGCAGATGTGTTACAACAGGGCCTATTATGTTGCTCATTAAATACCCAACCTCTCAATAGGCCATTATTTCCCCAATAAAAAAACAAACGGCGGCCTGCATACTTTCCCTTCTCCCCCTCTGCTTCAGAGGTTAGCTCTACCTCACAGACGGCAAAAAACCCTGACTAATATCCTGCATGTGATGCTTTTAAATAGGAAGCAGGCCGCTGGATAGGGTGGGGTACAGGTGTGGCAGGAGCCAATGGATTTTATAGCCCTTCATCTCGTCTGAAAGTGTGCCAAGGACCTGCCTACACTACCCACCACTGCAGTGTTAGCCGCCAAGCGTTAACTTTACTTCCCCACCAATCTCTACACGCCTACTGGTTATATAGAGTCTTTGCTTATTATGGCTTTATAGAGGGATTTCTGATGTGCTTAGAGAATTGTTTGATGATTGGTATAATGATGCCATTTGGAGTGAGTTGTCTCAACACTTAATTGCCAATGAACACAGAAAAACAGTCCAAGGCTCATACACACACACACACACACACCCACACACACACACGAAAACATCCACCCTTGGATGATCGCTGTGTCTCTCTGCCATTCAAAGCCGTCCAATCCTGCTCATGTCAATCAGAATTACACCACGTCTTCAGGTTTGTCACCGGGGGTACGTTCGTCACCATGTCTCCCCTGCAGAACAGCCTTTTCATGCCCCAGCATAATGTCAGCGGGTGACATCCAGGCCTGATGTGATGTGGCATTCACAAAAGGTCACGTTAGGCATCTCCGCTCCATCTGCATCAGCAGAACTGGCAGCCATCATATGGGTGCTGGCATCGGCCATTACCCAAGCCCTCAGGGGGACTTAGGGCTTTGAGGATTTGTAAGCAGGATTCTGATCTCTCTGCTTTAGTAGAGCGTGTTGCGTCCAGGACAGTCACAGTCAATGTCGATGCAAAACAACAGAAATCTGGTTTTGACCATCAATCATTCAAGGGGAGAAGGAAGATGACAATGTTTTTTATTTTGGTTTTGAGAGAGGAACTTTATTATCTCATGATGCCCTTGATAGTGGGGATGGGGCAGAGGCAAATCACAGTGTCTGAATGAGTTATTTGCCCAAGGGAGTGAATTTTTTCAAAATCGCAGGGAGATAAGAAATCGTATTTATGCATGTTTGCTTATGCTCAAATGCATGACTCCCCGTGATGAAATCTCTCTCTATAAAAAATTTTTTTTTCCCCAAGTCTGTTGAGTTTAATAGATTTTACAGTTGGACAAAAAGCATGTATGTGAATTGATTTTGAAAATAGCTTGGTCATTCTTAAAGTAACATGAATGAAAAGAACTGCACTGGGCCCCTCTGCTTGATACGTTTTGTTTCACAGTAACTAACTTTACATAAAACCAAAGTGCCCTTTGTGGGATCTTGAAAGTGGCAGCTGGACAAATGCTAGACAGTCAGGAAGCGAGGTCCTGAACTGGCGAGACACAATCAGAGACACCGAGACAGTGAATCCATTTGGAGAAGGGCTGGTCACACTCAGTACAGCCTAGTGAGTGCGGGCCAATCCATCCGAGCCAGTTGCCTTAGTGAGAGAGGAGTTAACAAGCCCCACAGGCAGGTTTTACAACTCATGTTGTGTGTCTTAGACCCCCCAGGTTGAGGAGGGGCTGAGGCTGACTGATACTGACAGGGTTTATGTGGGCAGGGGTGGAGGGCAGTAAAGGGGTTGAGACGTGTAAAAAGGTGCTCATGAACCAACAACTGCCACTGACAAGAGCACAGTGCAAGCATCTAGCAGTAAAACACGTACACACACACGCAAACACACTCATCTGTGCATTCAAACATGCTCACTCCTACACCATTAAAGCTGATGTCTGTGAAGAGCAGAGGTAACGGACGAGGGAGGGGAGGCTGTAGTCAGAGGATAGGGGGGTTATCCAAAAAGTGGACCAATAAAACACCTGAAAATCAAATCCCATTGCTCTTATCGCGGCGCCATTCAGAGACGTTATCTGTGCAGGTAATGTGGTTATAAATTCAATTTCAGCCCACAGATTTCATTGTTTACTGATGCCTGCATGTTCCGGGCGGCAGAGCGCAGAAAGCTCGGGAACGTTCAATGCGTGTCGGGAAAAGTCATTTAGGCTTCCACGAGGGGATGCAAAAAAGACAAGGGGGATTGGGAGAGAGGGATGCAAGGGCGGGCAGGAAAGCTGTCACACTCCCAAGGACACCTGACTCTGATTTCTGTTTTCCATCCCATGTTTTATTTAGAAGCCATTTGGTCCTATTTGGTTCCTCATTATGGGGGCTCATGGCTCAACTGATGTCAGAGGATGGCCTTTCCAATGGATAGTCAAGCTTATGTCACTAGTTATTTGGAGTTGGAGAAGAGGCAAAGTGCTTGCCCAGTGTTTGGATGATAGAAAGGATAGGCCTTCATACGCTTACATTACAGGATGAGAAAAACTACTA
The DNA here is from genome assembly GCA_037177495.1 of Rhadinocentrus ornatus. Lineage (NCBI taxonomy): Eukaryota > Metazoa > Chordata > Actinopteri > Atheriniformes > Melanotaeniidae > Rhadinocentrus > Rhadinocentrus ornatus. Next base: position 17,556,912 of record JBAMHW010000016.1, on the reverse strand, counting down.
ACTTGTTTGCAAAAAAAGAGTTAAACTGTGATTGCCAGAAAATGTCTCTCTTTTACTTTGAAGATGTTAAATTAGGTGCATCATAGCTACAAGCTCTCTCCTCATGATTGATGGCTTTCATGAGTAAATCACCTCATCTACTAGGTAAAATCTTGATATAGTAGAACTCCTCAGGCTCTCAGTTGGCTGCTTATGGCAGTAATCCATCAATGGGGCCCAATGGGCCGAGTGGCCCTCCTGGGTAATGTTCCTATTGACAACCTATGATGTCAACACTGACAGCAAGGGGCCATACCAATAGTTTTGCGTGTGTGTTTAACCTTATTTTATTATCAGTAACACTGCCAATAGCACAAATAGCTCCACTAAATACAAATGAACACACTCAGAGTCTTTCTCAGCATGTCTACTGAAGGATCATACTTTCAGGCACTTCAGTTTGTCTTAAATATTAAAATGTAATTCTTCTGTATTCCTGTATAACAATACATACAGTCACAAATACTGTGCTCTTTACTGTTCTAACTTCCATCTGTTATCCAGATAAAGTTGAATGTTTCTTTGCAGAATTTTGCATTAGATTTAAAATTTTGTGGGATTATGATATCCTGGATTGTTAAATATTTATTAGTTGAATAAGAAATAAAGAATACAAAGAAGAATTATAGGAACTTAGTGTTCATAAGTAGCCAAATAGATTTGTTGCTGCTGTAAATTTTGAAAGTCCCCTGTTAACAAAAGCTAACAAGTCCACCCTCAATACCTGCTTAAGTCTAGCCCATCTGATCAGTGGTTTGGCTATTGCCCAGCATTTTATCTTTGCTCTGCCTAGCAAAACAGACAAAACAGGCTTTCAGCGGAACAGCTAAAACAGCTCAGTTCAGTGTTTCATACATGCAAATGATTTGGTGAAATAATCCAGAAAATGTGTTGTTATTCCATTGTCATTGTGTGTATGTCATTCTCAGCTTTGGTATGCTTTTTTTTTTGTAGGTAAAATGTCTGAGAACAAATTCTCATTTCCGATCATGACCTGGCTGATCTCAGCTAAATTTCTTAATGCCACTTTTCCAGGGAACAGCTAACTAATGTTTATTAAAAGCCAACAGCTCTCATACTACTTGAATTCAATTTAACCTTACTTATTTCAGTAAAAATGTCTTTCAAGCACCTTTTGGTCTTCATCAAATGAGACTAAAATGCACACTTAAATCCCATGTTGAGGTCTCACTGAATTGGTTTTATCGCGTTTGATCTTTTCCTGGCTTCTTTTTTCATAGTGCATTTTTATGACTGTGTTGAGCTAATTTTATGTTAATTTACAGGTTTATTATCTTACACAGGGTGCTGCAGCATCTGTTGTTTTCTTCTGTGTGAAACATTTTGTTTAAGCTGCAGCATCTTTAAGGCCCTGGTCAGCTGATTCGGTGTAAAGCTATGCCCCACAGAGCATGTTCTCATACTTTGTGTCAAAACTTGTCACAGAGGAGTAACCACGCAAATATGATGTTGACATGTAAAAGAAACCATGTCTATGAAAATTTTCTAAAGTCACTTCTGCATAAAGATCGCAGCTGATGCGTCTCAGATAAGAAAACCTCATTATCTCTCCACAGCAAGGCTTAATGTTTTCTGTGGTACTTCTCTTTAGCACCAAGATGTCATAAAAAGTCTCTTAACTTTTTGTTCCCCTCTATCTGTCCAGGCAAAGTAAAGGGTCTCTATGACACTCAGTCCCCAGTGTGTCCAGTCTGCCAGGCCATCATGCGACCCGGAGAGCTACAGGAACACATGGAGCAGGAGTTAACTAAACTGGCTCAACTGCAGATCAGGTATTTTTCTGTCATTTGATTAAAAAAGAAAAAAAAAAAGAAAACATTTTCGTTATCATTTTATGTTTTCTATATTTTACATGAGTCCACCACTGGCTTCATCCATGAATGTCCTCATAAAATTATTAAGGATCACGTCTTCATCTCCAATGTCTAACCATTCTTCAGTTTCTTCCAAGCTTTTCACTATTTGTCATTTTCCTTCTGCTTTGCATCCCAGACTTTTTTTTTGTTCATGTCTCAAGAAATAACTAATTTTGACAGATTTTGTATTGAGAAGCACGTCCATTACTTTCGCCAGGTGATATCTCCGGTCTTTTCCGTCACTTGTGCGCAGTGTTTACAAGCTGCCTCATTGTTCTCTACATATTTCATATTACAGCCTCCGGCCTCGGGGCGACAACTCATACAGCAGGCAGATAATGTCCTTCTAATGGCTGCTTTGAATCGAATGCACACACACGTACACACACTCACACAGACTAAAATACAAATATGGTGACGCACACACACATTACCTGCTGCTTAAACCAGAAGAATGATTCCTCCAATAAAGACATTACACTCCAAATCTGCTTAACGACCGCTCCGTGGACAGTAATGGTTTCAAATTGAACTTTGCCCACGGGGACAAAGTGTGGCCACATGTGTGTATGTGCAGTGTGAAGTATCTGTGTGGCAAACATAAGGTGTAAAAGAGTAAAATGAGGTTATCTGCAAATTCAGATACAAATCCAGACATGATAAAAGCAAAGATTTTTTTTAATAAGGTGACAATATTGTGCTTCTATATTTTATAGGCAGCTGTACAGCTGATACACACCAGTATGGCTTTCTGTTTTTAGGCCAGCATATAAGCTTCTGTGTTATTGCTTCTCTTTTACCAGTAGTTCCACTCAGGTGCATCACGATCTCCTCATACGAACGTCAAAGGTGAGCATGGCTGTAATATCTTCTTGAGAGGCTATTATCCTGCATTTGACTGCTCCTCTGTGTTAAAAATGCTCTGCTTCTGCTCTTTTTGTCCAGTCGCTATCACTTTCTCTGCACATCAAGCGGGAGGGAGGCTCTCCCACCACACCACCTCGACCGTCTGAGGAAGTCCACTCAGACCGATATCAGGTATGGGTACAATGGGTGATAAATCGCTGAAAAGTGGGTTTACTTGTTTTAATATATAAAATGATGTTCTCTTCTCATGTTTTACATCAGCACAGTTCTTGTCACCATTTGTGTGAAGCATTCCGTTTAGTTTCAAATCACTTTAAGACTCACTATTAAAAAATCCAGTCTGCTCTGATTTTCTGATTTGGGCAAAAACCAGGGAGCTGCTTGTATCTTTATTAACTTGGCCAAACCAGCAACAAGGCAGGTGTTATACAAAGGTTAAATAATTTTTCCACAACCTAAACATCTCAGGATGATCACTTGACATGACTTCTTTTGAAGAATATTGCTCATTTTGTTAAGGATTGTTGGCTCTCCAACTTTAACATGTACGAAGAGCTCTATAACATGCTGAAGGAAAAGTAATACATCCTTATTCATAATTTATAAAGTTAATTCTGTAGAAAAACCTTAAATCACCCAATGGTAATTACACATTACTACATAAACAGTTTCCCCTCAGAGCCTGTTCTGTTCTGCTCAGTGCATTAAAATGCTTTGGACAATTACCATCATCATAAAAACTTACTCCTTGATGTGACTCACCAGTGTTGTGGCCTCAGGTTGATAAAACCTACGTTCAATATTCAACCCGTCACTTAAACTAACAGGTTCATAAAGAGTCAGTTCAATCTCATGTTATGTCCTATCCTGTTAACACATTTTACTTAGAGGGCTTTACAAACTGTAAAATGGGCTCTCTCTGACAGATTAGGATATTATGTTTTGGTGAGAACCTACAAAAAGCCCAGCCTAATGTACAGAGTATGCAAGACAGACAGTGTTAAGACAAAGGAAAGTGTGACAGAGAAAGTGAAGATGCATCATTTTAGTGCTGAGAATGAATCTAGTGAAATCTATTTGGTCACTTTGTTTCCTGCTGAAATGTCAATACAAGAAACTGAATTTAAAGTACACATGATCAAAACAATGACATTTTTTCTGTTCTGTTTGTTACAGACATTTCTCCGAGTCCGGGCTAACAGACACACAAGACTAAATGGTAGGTTGACGCATGCACGGTGGTCTAAATTTTGTGTTTCATTGCTGGAGAGTCAGTTTGTCGCTAACAGAGAGTTCCTCAGCCTGTTAGTTCTGCACTTTTGAGTGGCTTTAAGTTTAAAGGACTTAGAGTTAAGAGTTGCTTGTTGTTCAGACTCTTGCCCCCAATCATATGTTTTGTTCAAAAGCCCTTTTTCACCAGTGGTTTATATATTTCCCCATTTTTCCCACATCATCTCCACTGACCTAGCGCCCACACGAGCAGAGGAGCTATTAACCTTTCAACTTTGACCTCTTGATATGTTAACAGTCGATGACCTCTGCTGGTGCAGGTGCTACGTCAAATCCAACCCATTGCGCCCACACAGCGCAGGAGCCCACCTAGACTGCACACAAGCTGGTAAGAAAAACAGAGAAGCACTTTTTCCTTCCCAACCCTCGTGTTTATCTGCCAAGTCCTGTATTTAAACTGACTTTAAAAAACTTTTCATAAAATCATACAGTAGTTTCTGGTCAATTTGGTAAAAACCTAGCTGAGAGACCTTGTGCATCCATGCAGACTCAGCTTCCTTTCTGCACTGGAACAATCTGTTAATGGACCATTTAGATCAGTAACTGATAGTCAGATATAATTAATAGTTGATATCAGATTAGCCTCAGCTCCAGTATAAGTGTAATCTACCTCATAGCCCTGCACAGAGTAAGCACAGTCTATCAGGTTGACCCACATAAAGCTTCTTTCAGTCTCTTTATTTCAAATATAGGGCCCACTTTTTAGGCAATCTTCATAAAGGTTTTATAATTAATGTTAGTTGTGTTTTTTACTTTGTTGTAATGAATATTTTATTTACTATCACTGTCCAGTCAAGAACACGTTTCCTTGAAAAAAGTCAGTTTTATTGTAAAATGTAGTTTTATTACTCCGTTATCAGCCGTATTGAGATGCCAGGTCATTAAAAACACCTTTACTTGATGTTAAACGTACCCTAACATGACACTTACTTTTACAGACTAGCAGCTGTAAATGTCATGAATAAAGAGCTGCTGCATTAATCTCTGCAGTAAAGCTGGAGATAAAAGATAAATAGCAGCCAATAGGATTGTTTTTATAACCTTTATATTCCACATCGAGTCCTTACAAATGCCTTTACACTGCTCTATAAAGCTTGCACAAATTATATAATAATCACTTTTTAAATGGTCAATAATTAGTAGCTTGTTTTAAAATTGTTACTATGAAGTAGTGCTTCCAAAAACTCCTTTTTTAAATATGTAGTTACACTTGTTCATGTGGTGATTATTGATCGGGCATTAGACTGAGGACATACACTGCATCCTTTCAGTAACTCACACACACTTCTTGTTATCATTTCCACTGAGAAGCTCCAGTTCTTAGCTGACTCCTCAGTCCGCCGCTGCTGCTGTCGAGGTCTGTTAGCCTTTATTACGCCTCATAGCAGGATGGCATAATGAGCTTCTGAATGCACGTCAGGGAGGAAAAAGAAAGAAGTGGAGGAGGAGGCACTCCTCTGTTGATTAATCAACCTCACTCCCTCTTTCTTTTTCCTCACTGTTTGATGAGCTCTTCCTCATCTATGACCATCTCTTTAACCCTCATTATGTTCGCTGAGTTGGCAGCACTCAGGTCATGGCCACCAGCTCTCTCTCCGTGTGCAACCCCCCCACTTTCCGCTGTCTCAGGACCGACTGTCATCTAGCTGGAATTAGAGGGCCCTAAAACTTAATGTCCCCTTATGTGATCTGCAGTCAGTCAGGTCACAGTGGGAGAGGAGGTGCAGTTAGTGTTCTACCATGTTAACTTGTATATTTCCACAGAAGAAACTGTGGGAGGACAGTGACATGACAGGAAGGGGATGGAAGATATGATTTGCACCAAGGGCTGAGAAAATCTGCAGGAAAATCTGTGCAGCAATGTGTCACGAAGGTTCTTCATATAAATTTAGCACATTTTGTTAAATTATATATTTGTTTTTTTAGTGCTGCATCACTAGCTCTAGTTTTTTTTTTTAAACCAACGTGCCCACCTAAAGTTGTCAAATATGACATTATACATGTTTTAACCCACATGCTGTTAACACTGTCACTTATATAAAACAGATAATGAAAAGAAATCAACTTATGTAGTGGAAAGCAAATACATTTTTTCATGGAAACTATTTCATAATTATACGGTGGCTTTTAGTAGGTTTCTATTTTCTACTGCTTTATACTTTTTCTTCACTAAAATTAAAAAAAAAAACATTTCTGCATTTACCACATTACACTGAGAACATTTGCTAATCTTGAAGATAACTAATAAAAAAATGTGATTTATTTAACTCACAGGGCAAAATGAACAAACAACTCAGCAAAACATAAAATAATTAAACTAAGCTTTAACTTTAGCTACAGTATTCAAGTAATGTGCATAATTTGTTTGTATTATTCATCATATAGTAATGTAAACAAATATGAAATATACTGATCTGACTAATGAGAGATTTTAGTATTTTTAGTATTTCTTTTTTCTTTTTATTTTTTTTGTCAACAAATTTGCATACATGCCTTTGGTATCTTTTACCAAATGCTCTGCTCTGTGGAATTCTGTCTTTGTTTAAGTTATATATATGTGAATATGTGTGTGTGTGTATGTATATGTATATATATATATATATACCCATATATATATATATATATATATATATATATATATATATATATATATATATATGGGTGGTCCATGTGTA
>JBAMHW010000016.1:17512828-17550064 GCA_037177495.1 Rhadinocentrus ornatus | reverse complement strand
GATATACGGGTGTGTATGTACATATATATATAGATATACATACACACCTATATATATATATATATATATATATATATATATATATATATATAAATGGGTGGTCCATGTGTAGCTTATCATTGAACTTAAATGGTTTTTAAAAGACAAATGCATAACAGATAAAATTTTTTATTTTAGTTTGTTTTTAAAGCTTGTTTTCTGTGAATGTAAATCTGTCTTTTGAGAAATAAGTACATGAAACTTTAAATTCTTAAAGGAAATCAATAAACTTACAGTTTATAGTTTTAAAAGATGAAAAAAGCTTTTCTGTTTACATGTGTGAACTATAATAAGATTATTTTAGTGGTTATTTGTTTTCAACTTGCTATCTAATAACGTACAGCACTATTTAACATGTATTTAAACAAATCTGGTGCAGCGTCTGTAATACTGTCATTTGAACTTCAGCAAAACGTCTGCAACATACAGAAACACGACGAATGAAAACGGTCCGTTTTATGTAACTAATACACAATAAACTTATACTTACATCGAAATACGTTAAATGTAACAAACACCTCATCCCAGCAGTGACGCCTGCCGTCATGTTAACAGTATAACCATCTTATCTTCTCTTTCTGTTTCCAGTCAGGATTGGAAAGCTGAAGAGGAGAAAACAAGAGGAAGGGCAGGTATGCCCTATGTTTTTTATTCTTTCGAAGTATTTGTTTTCCTGACATTTTTATGGTAACCAGAGATGAGTGTATGTAACGTAGCGGGCTGATCTCAGATTGAGAGAATGTCAGCGGTCCAAACATGGAGACATTGTTGACTGGCTTTGTTCACGTGGCATCAGGATCACTGTCAGCTGGCTGTGTATCCATGTGAAAACACCAGCGGCATTGGTTCACAGCTATAAAGACACAGAAGGAGATATGTAGCTCCAGGCTGTAGGAGGCATATGGGCATATTCATCCGGATAGTGATGTCCTCTGACTGTCTGTGTGTGTGTGTGTGTGTGTGTGTGTGTGCGTGTGTTATTAGGAGGGTTCAGCAGATTTGGTGCCATTGGAGGACGAGTGGAATGAGAGGAGAAGGATACAGCTGCCATCTATAGGGTTTAAAGGTAATCTAACTCTGTGTGCCATCGAGGTACCCATGTGCATGATCTTGCTCAGTGGAGGATGAATAATGTGACTGAGTGGCAATTGAAAAACCACTGAACTTTTCAGTCCAGATTACAGCGGAGCAGGATGCCTGGAAGGTGAGCTTAAAAGTAACGGTTTCCCTTACCAGATGCTCTGACCTGCAAACTTGCTACAAGCTGAGTGACAGAAACAAACAGGGGGGTAGGAGATGACGGAAAGACAGGTCTTCTTTTTTCTTTAAAGAAGATTTCAGTTTGTGAATCTGTTTCACCAGGTGCGATGTTGGTGAGTACGACTTCTAACGAGTGTCGGGACAGCGATGCAGACTTGGATGTGGATGGTGATGATAGTCTGGAGTACGGCAGAGCACAGTATCCTTTTCAGTGTGAAAGATTTCAATGTGTACCTAAATTTAAAAGGAATGGAAAGAATCAGATATAAAAAGTTAAAATTAAGTTTTAAATTTCAGAGGTTCTGAGTGACTTTTATAATTAATTCCACTGTTTCATATTTAGTGTTTGTTAGGGGACAGACCTCAGATCTTTAAGTTATCAGTAGGTGTTTTTTCATTAAGTCTAAATATTCTGATCTTTGGGCCAAAGTACAATCTGAAAAGCATAACTTGTACTAACTAAAACGATAAATGAAGGCCTTTTAATTATAAGTCTGGTGTCTTTGAAAATGCTCTCAGGTTTACCAAGTTTGTAGCAAGAGAAATAAAGCTGAACTATTTATAGTCAAACTACTGCAGGGTGGCCTCCTTAATTTGAATGTCTCATTAAAAGACATTTTTTACATTTTTATTAGAAATAATGGTGATCAAATTTCAGTGAAGATTTCCTCCTTTTTAGTATTATTATTATTATTATTATTATTATTTTTTTTTTTTTGCTATTCCACCTTTGTTTTTATAAGCTGTGAGATGAGATGTCCGTGCTGGGATGCTGGCTAATGGCGGCCTTGGTTTATTTGTTGTTCAGAATCAGAATCAAAATCAGAATAAGCTTCATTGCCAGGTAAAGGAACACTTTTCAAAAGTGCAAGAGATCAAAAAGGTAGTCCCTTGCATGTTGCACCTGACACCATTACCATGCAAAGTATTCATTACCATACCTTGCCCTACCTTTTGCTTTGTCCTAGAAAATTTATCTATAAGAAATTTGTATACCAAAAGAGTTTAAATAGATTCTAACTATTCCAATTTTTTTATATAGGTAGTGTCTTGAGAAATGTCATTTAAGCTGAAAGTTTGTCATTTGGATTTTACTGGTTATTGTTAGATTAGATTTTTCTTGACTTTAGTTTGCAGATACACTGAGACAGATGTCATCCCCTGTTCAGGGGAAAGTTCCAAGGAAACAACAGTGAAGTATGTAATTAAACTTGTTTCTTTCATGAATGATTTTTTTCCGTGTTATTTGGTTGTTAATGTGTGTTTTCTGTATTTCAGCAGAATGTTGCATGATTCAAGAGTGGGCATGGACTTTTCCAAATGGTCAAACGATGGTGCGTAAAAACCAACTTTGAATAATTTCTCTTTCTTAAAAATAGCATAAAAACTAATTTTATAGGATGCTTGTTTTAGTTGTGTTGCTTCCTGAACTTTGTATTATATAGACATTTATCTGTTCATTTATTTTTTTTGTGCTCAGGGAGTCCATCTACGAGCAGTGGAGAGAAGCAGGACGGCAGCATAGCCGCTCTCCCTAAAACCTGCAAAAACACAGAGATAGAGACGTAAGTTTGTGTTTTAATACGAGCTGCCTAACAGACATACTCACAGTTCACACAACTTGTTGGTATGTTTTAAATTTTATCCAAAGGGTGAGATAAAAATACTTTGTTATAGTTAAGAAATGAAGGATGGGATGGAGGGGCTTCTCATTCAATCGTGTACTGGTTGACTGGATAGGTGAAAACATTTCCAAGTGTAAAATAGCCAATCAGAGCTGGAGAGGTGTAACCATCCCTCTCTGCAAAGTGTATTTTGGTGGCTCCCTGCTCTTTCGGATCAGACTGCCTGCCCTGCTCCATCCTGATATAAACACTATATCAACATGATGATATCATCAATCAAGCCGGCGATGCCAGCATGTACACACGTTTCATCACACTTAATGCATTGTGTCCCGTTTGGCTGCTGTACAGTATGTTTGCACATACAGTCACTCCTGTAATTATGCGTGTGTGTCTGTGTGTGTGTCACTTTCTGTAAGGACCATGACACCCCCCAATTCACCTCCCGCTTTCTGCCTATGATAAATGAGACAGCCAATGCTGGCAATGTGATTGCTGCTAAATTTCATGCTCAGTGTCCATGTTGGCCAGCGAATAATTTAATCTGTCTTCGATTTATAAATGACTATCCAGTGTCTGCTCAACTCACGTGCCTTCCCTCTGCCTTCCTGTTACCGTGCATGTGTGTGTGTGTGTGTGTGCAGGCTCTCGGAGGACTCGACTCTGACAACACTGGATGCACTTAAAGCTCGGATACGAGATTTGGAGAAACAGCTGTCTAAAGGAGACAGATTTAAATGCCTCATCTGCATGGTGAGTGCGAAGGCAAATTAAATCAATAGAGCAGAAAGAGAGAAAGGAGCGATAGCGCAGTAATGCAGAAACTGGTGATATTACTGCAGGGACCTTCACTGTTTGGCAATAAATCAATATTATTGGTCGTGGTCTTTGACTGGAATAAATATGGCATGATATTTAAATGATCTGTTGGTTTAGATTTATATGTGTCCCGCATTTTGATAAAAATATAAAAACTTCTCAAGAAATGGGATTAAAAGATGGAATATTAGTTCTGTATCAAACTTACTGCCAGACTCACAGTGACATTATTATCTGACACAATAATTCAATGAAACAGAAAAGCCATATCAAAACAAAAAATATATAAGCATTTGATGTTGTTTGATGTTCTGATTAGTGGTGATATAAAAGTTCTGCTCCTCAGGTCCACCAACCGAAACAATCTTTGTAAAGATATTGAATTGATAATGTGTACATTTGATAAGTTACTTGATCTACAAAACATGAAACGGTATAATGGTTTATTAATTAAAAAGGCCTCATATTATCTATGTAAGATAATTCTTGTATTTTGCTGCCTGATACATCGTCTTATCTCTGGTGGATGCATAATGATCCATTTGTCCTGAACTAAGAGAATTAAGACTTTCGGTGATAATGAACCTTTCTAGTTTTATGGAGAATTGTCAGAAGTTGACATGCTCTATTAAAACCTGGGAAAAAAACAAAACAAAAAAACCCACACAAAACATTAAATTCTAAACAAACCAGCTAGGCCTTTACAGTTTACAGAGGTTAATAAAGATTTTAAAGTTGTTAAAAGTTTAAATCTTGCGGTATATTATAGTTTCACGTGGACATCTAGGGGCAGATTTTTGCACTGCAGTTTACTTTTAACTGTATGGCGTCTGCTTCTGTCTGCAGGACACGTACACAACACCGCTCACCTCCATCCAGTGCTGGCATGTTCACTGTGAGGAGTGTTGGCTGCGAACGCTGGTAAACCATGACTCTTGCTGATTCGCATAAATAAAAATATAAATATCCAAATCAAATAACAGAAGCATGGCTATTTTTTTCCTTTCAGGGAGCAAAGAAGTTGTGTCCTCAGTGCAACACCATCACCTCACCTGGAGACCTGAGGCGGGTTTATCTGTAACTCAGCTGATCGTGTTGGGAGTGGAGGGATTTCTTCTGTTTCAGCCAGTCAGGGGTGAACCTGTGTGCAGCTGGTCTGTCACACACTCTCACCTTCCTCCCTCTCCACCTCAGACGTTTGGTTCATCCAGTTTGACAACGTTTCCCTTAACATCCTCTAACCTCTAAGTCTTAGAGCAGCAAGCACAACCTTTAATGTGTACAAGATCTGTGTTTCCGTTGCAGCATCGACTGAGAGCTCAGGCACTGAAAAACTAGAAGAACAAAAATGCTTTGGGAAAATATTTATCAATTTTTTTAACCTTTTTGTTTAAAAATTCAAATGAACCGCAAAGCACATGTACATAGTTTTCTGTGCGTATGTATGTATGGAGTGATGTGTGTGTATATGATGTTGACTAAGAAAAACTTGGGTGTATTTACTGTACAGATTGTCTTTGCTTAGATCATTTCTTAGTTGTTTAGCTGCTTTATGTTGGAAAAATTAACAGTAATCTCATCTCTGTCAGGATCATTTTGTCATTGATGCGCTTTGTATTGCATCATTAAATCTACTTTTATCAACATTACTACAATAAATGTGTGTCTCAAAGTTGTTTAACTTTTTTTTTTCACCTGTTGAATATTTAGATTATGGACATGAACCGGGAGCAAGAATTTTTCTCTCAGTTAGTCTTGTTGACAGGCTTGTTAGGATGACTCTATGTGATGTATTCGCCCTTTAAGAAGTGGGTCGTGTAAGGATTAGCCAGGCACAACCCATCACAGCTCATCTGGAGGGGAGGGATACTAAACCCTACTATTCTGAGACTTTACTGTGAGACCACTCATATGCTTACACTGCAAGGTTCAAATAAAGTGTGTGAAGAAGTCACATAAATAAATTAAACGCATAAACGTTTTTATATCTAGTTAAAAAGGAGGAGGAGTATAAGACTCAGTTGTGAGAATGGTTGCACGTGCTACATACATGCTTAAAGCATAAAGCTACATACAACCCTGCACCAAACCCACAATCCATGGGACAGATTGGTGCTTCATCAGCAGGTCCGTGAGGTCTTTACAGAAGAAAATACACCCAATTATACTTTGTTAATAAAAATAGTCTCATAAGTACTTGAAATAAACAAACAAACCAAAAAAAAGAGCATGCACACGTGCGATTGGTTGATGTGCTGAAGGGAGGTGGTGTTAATTCAGAGTGACAGTCAGCCGTCTCGGTGAATCCATGTGACACACACATATGTGCTGTTCACACAGTCCATTAAGAAGCCTAGCTGAGGAATCATCTGCTACCGAACGTCTTTCCAGCACGCACAACACAGGTACGGTGGGATTTCTTTTTAACTCTGCAAATCAGAAATAAAGCAGAATATTCATTTGTGATACAATGAAAATAGAAATATCGATAATATGACTGCACATTGATTAGAAAACTGTTCTTTTGATGCTCTGGACCACTTTTCTAAGCTTGATAGACATGACATTTAAATTTGAATTTGTAGTATGATCTGTATCATATGAGTGGATCACTGTTGTGTTGACATAATTTTCTCACTTTCACATTTATTATCCTTTTTCCATCTCTAAATAATCTATAACAATACTGAAAGTAACTCCAGCTGACAATGTCACCCAACTTTCATCAGAAACAAAAGTAAAGAAACATTATTTGCTTGTTATTTAGGCAACAGTATCTAATAGTCCCTCTCACTGAAGCATGAGTCAGTATATTGCCATTTTATTTTGACTGGCCCAGACTTCTGTCTTATTAGGTAAGTATGTTAAGTGCTTTGTTGTCCCTGAAACATCATCTTCTCGTCTGCACAGACCATAAATGGGTCACCTGTCCAAGATCCTGTGGGCCATCTGGCCCAGATCCAATTAATCCTGCTGACTGACCTGTCATGACTTCATTAACAGGCATTCTTAACATTAACCTCAGGGGCCTCTGGCTGTCTGACAAGCCAGCAATTAAAACATCTTTTAATAGCTTAATTAAGGAGAAAATGCTCAGTGTCAACAAATTATTAACGGGGATTAATACTGCAATGATGTAAAAGCAACAGTTTGTATTTAACCCGTTGTAAATGTGTGTGTGTGTGCGTGTGTGTGTGTGTGTATTGGAATACCTCCCTCTGACAGTGTAGTGGATCAAAGGATTAGCCTCACTGGACACTAACAGGATAGTTTATGAGCTCTAACACTGAAGTGGCAATTTATAAGAAGTTACAGATAACTCACAGAAACCAAAACAGTGATCATCTGTAACTTACACTAAAAGTGGCTTCCACTTCCAACACAGTCTAATTCTCCTATGTTTCTGATGAAATTCTGAACCTCAGAACAATGTCAGGACCGAGGCCCGTAGTGCTGAGTGGCCCCTCCGGAGCAGGGAAGAGTACTCTGCTGAAGAGGCTGATGAAGGATCATGAGGGAGTCTTTGGATTCAGTGTGTCACGTATGTTTGTGTGCCAACTGGTGATTGGCTTCTATAATGTCATCTTGGTCTGGGGAGGAACAAGGACACAGTGTCTAATTCTGCACAGGCCAGCAGATTTTATGTAACACTAACAGACTTTATCATTCCTGTTGATGTATTTTTGCTTGTCTAGTTTTTAATGACATAATCCTTTCCTCAGACACAACAAGAAACCCTCGACCAGGAGAGGAAGATGGCAAAGGTAAAGTAGGTCTGGCATTAGACTGATTTGTTGGTGGTGCCTTTTAGTATCAACACAAGTGAATAGTTGATGTTTTAGCACCTTTACACTGTGACACACTACACAACAGACCTGGACTTGGATTTGAATCTGCACAACTTTGATTAAAAGGTGAACTTTTTAAAGTAGGAAATACATGTATTTTTCACCACATTTCCCAGCCTTCCCCACCTGCTCAGTCCAGAATAATACCACAACACTTCTTACTCCCAAGTGAACTGCACAAATGGCTTTGTCACCCTGTTTAGCTCCCTTCATATAAAGGGATAAATCTCTTTTGTGTGCCTTTTTTGCTCTCTCCATAGGGCTGAACAAGCTCCCCATGCTTCTGGGGGCTACTTTACTGCCCGTAGCAGCCGTCTTTTCCTCTGAAGACTTAGAAACCTCATTTTCGTGTCCAAATGAATCAGAAACTACAGATAAAGGTGATCTCACTGTGATTCCAGATCACAGTTTTTAAGCCTGAGGGATGGGGGTTACTTTCATCATCCTGGCATGCTGTCATTTGATTAACAGAAAAAAGTCATGTCATGCACCAATAAAAACCTCAGGAATCAAGATTAGACAGTCGACACTTTGGAGTAAAAAGCTTTTGAAAATAGCCCCCTGTGTTGCCTCTGTAGTGATTCCCATTTCCAGTGTCCCATAAAAGCTGTCCCTTCCCTTTGTGGCTGATAGAGCACTGATGATTTGCATCCAACCATTAGCAACTCTCAATCAAGATTTAAACATTTAATTGTTTTTCTGTATACGGGCACCATCTGGCCTTTTAAAACATTACTGTCATTTCTAATTATTTTAATTAAAAGCATTTTTAGTTAAGTCCCAGGTTATTCCTTTTGCTAATTTCTCTAAATTCTCAAATTCCTCCAGTGACAAAAATGAACTTTGCTCATTTTGGGCCATAATGAGGTTTTGAGCTTGTTGTGTTAGTGCTGTTCAATATGTTTCTTGCTCTGGTTGTTTACAGCTCGGTCACTGTCCTTTCAGATTGTTGCTTTAGTTCAAGTCAGATTCCTTCATGTTATGAAGGATTTCTAAGGGTTTTATATGACCATTAGTGGTAGAAGTAGTAACATGTTTGCTTCTGAAACTCTGCTGTTTAAGATCCCCTGAGGTTTTGATGTTTGGAAGCATTAGGCCTAAAGACCGGGTATGGACAATATAATGTTTTGTTTGAAATTGAGTCTGACATAATTCACATACAAAAAATCAATATTTTTAATCTTTGCATATGCTTCCCATACAGAAACCATGCTTTCATTCTGCAAAAGCAGCAAACAGTTTAAAGACAGTTCTGAGAGAACACGGCATCAGCCATGAAAATGATGTTTAAAAGATTAAAATCTGAGCTGTTAGCACTAGAGTTGGCTTTTGTGCTTCATATATCTTTAATTTTGTATGATCTGTGTGATACTCACAGTTTATTTAAGAGTACTAAGTTATTTTATTTTACTTTATTTGACAGCGCTAGATTAATTTCTCATGTTGCATTTTACAGACTACCACTTCACAACGAGAGAAGCCATGCAGGAGGGCATTGACAAAGGAGAGTTCATTGAAAATGCTGAGTTTTCTGGCAACATGTATGGGACAAGGTATAAAAAAATAAATGACAAAAAGACCTTTTTTTATTATTACTGACTACAATTTTATGTCTACTGAAAATATCCCAAATATTTTTAAATTTAAAGGGGCCCCAGTTTTGATTAATTCCAGTAACAATATCTTACTGAGTTGCAAAATGTTTTTAATTTAAGCCGTCCATATGTATTTAATGTCATCAGCTTTTTTCTGTAAAATGACAGCACAACAACATCAGTCATGTTAGTAAACTCCATTCAAAAGACATTAAGACTCTGACCTTGGACTTTGTTACAAGGATCCAGCGGATGAATATAATAATCTGGTGACAGATGGAGCTTTAACCCATAAGTCAAAAAGAGCAGCGCATCAGCTTACCACCTTGTGTGCCACGTTTAATCTCTCCTTCTTATTCTGAAGATAACACTCAGTCACTGAGTCTGAGCAGCTTGGATCAATGCAGTGATCCTCTTACCTCGGTCACTACATGTAAAAAAAAAATATTACATGATTACACGTGCAGTACTCTCACGCCCTCTCTTGTCTTTGTTGTGTTAAAGCTCTCTTTTTAAATGTTTGATTAATTTGTTTATTTTTAATATAGTAAGGCTGCTGTGGAAGATGTGCAAGCCAAGAACCTGATCTGCATCCTTGATGTGGACATCCAGGGTGTGAAGAGGATTAAAGAGACTGACCTGAACCCTATCTACATCTCAATCCAGCCTCCGTCCATGGAGACCCTGGTAAACTTTTACATAAAATTCACATTCTGAAAATATATTCCAATACATCTGTTTAGGGCTTGTATAAATATGTAAATTTACTAAAATTTGTACTACTTACTTACTTACTTACTTACTTAATACCTGCCTTGATGATCATTTGCAGAAATTAAATAATTTGAAAAAAGATTATTAGTAGTATTATTGAAGTAAAGTGAAGAAGTCTTAATGTTCTGGTTTCTCTCTTAGGAAAAACGTCTGAGAGACAGACAGACAGAAACAGAGGAGAGTTTACAGAAACGTCTGGAGGCTGCACGCATCGATATGGAGCTCAGTAAGTTTCTCTGCTGCTCTGCTAAAACAAGATTTGACATTAAAAACAATCACTGAAGTGATATTGTCATTTCTAGGTAAAGAGCCTGGAGTGTTTGATATTGTTATCATCAATGATGACATTGAGACGGCCTATGAGGAGCTGAAAGAAATCCTCAATGAAGTAAGTAAAACCATAACATATACTGGCTTACTTTCCTCTTCCAAATATTTTGGACAAGTTTAATTTTTAACTCCATCTACAGGAAATCAAGAAAGTTCAGGATGCCAAGTAATGAGGAGAAAATAGGCCAGTTATTTTGCTGCTGGACTGAAGAAGAAACACTTTTGACCCTGACCTTAATGACTCCATCAGTGACTAAACAAGAAATGAAATGGACTTTGGTCTGGAGTTTTTTTCATTGCTCTCTGCATGGACTGAGTTGCTTTCATAAAGAAACATACATGAAGGAACCTGGGTTGCTCTTTGGGGATTTGTGTTGAATTTAGTACATTTGAAAACAAATATCTAGGTATAGCAAATAGTCCAACCACACATATGCCAAATTCAGTGCTGCATTTGGTCTTTGTTTTGGCGCTGATCTGCTCTACGTGGAGTGTTGAGCAGGCATCAGTCAGTGTTCAGAACATAGTTAAACTTTCATTTGTTTTGTTGATAAAGGGGAAATAAATTCATACATAGCTAAATATATTAAACTGTATGCTTATTTGCAGGACTAAGATTCTGTATTTATTCTGCACATCAAAGATGTCATCTAAGAGAAAAGCACTATTGTGTTATATGTATGTGGGTTTGTACACAAATAAATAAAAATGAGGACATGGATTAAACATTTGTCTCATTTAAAACATTTTTTATTCACTAATTCATTCAAATTGTCCTTGACCCAGTATAACTTTGGAGCATCAAAGAAAACCTCCACATTTAGTAAAGTTACCATTTATACATTGCGATCATAGGGCAATCGTATAAGGTTTTAAATAAAACATTAAAATATATTTTTGTTGCTGGCAGAAAAACAAATCAGTTTGACACTGTAGCAAAGGAGCAAAGCAATTTTATCTTATGCAAAATCAAAATTTAACAACCTAGAAATAGCTTTATCCCTGATGTGTTTCCATATAAATCAAAGCATAAAAAGCATGCGCCACACACCCTACTGTAAAAGTACACACTGAAACTCATTAAGACGCAAACAACTTTAAAATCATGTTAAATCTGGGTGATTTTATAAAGCTGGCTCCGGATCAGCAGAAGAAGAGCCACACAGGAAAAAGAAAGAGGAAAATTAAAATATGATGTTGCAGGGTTTATAGGGTATTTTTTATTTATTTTTTTTTAATTTTTGCAACAAAATGATATTTACTTGGATCTTGGATACTCTTCCTTTTACTGGAAGAAGGGACCCGGAAGATTTGTGCAAACTTGATCTCGTTTCTCCTCCTTCTGTGTGAGGTAAGCCTTGAGCTTGTCCGTGGAGAAACACACTTTGGAGTATCGGGCTTTGTGTGGGGTACGATGAGCGCGCAACCACGGGTTCTGGAGACACTCTGCTGCAGTGGGTCTCCCCCTACGAAGTTTTAAATGACATCACAATATTGTTAAATCCTCCTATTTCACCAGTGCAATTTTTACGAATAGTTTTGCTACGATTTGCCTAAGAAAAATAAAAATTCTATGTTTTACAATAATCTCTGTCATTGAGAGAGACTCACCAGGATTTATTATTCAGGCTGCTCTTCATAAAGTTTAAGGCTCCCTCTGAAAGACCAGGGTAACAGCGTCCAAACTGGATCTTCCCTTTCTTGATGTTTCTGTCTTGCTCCCAGCTGAGGTCTGCATAAAATGGGCTGTCTGCACTCAGCCTAATGATGTAAAACAAATAAACATGCTACTTATATTTCAGAGGGACAGAGGATGTAGTTCATATCTCTGTTAACATTCCTTCATTTGACGGCTTTAACAATAACTATATCTTATAACTTGCATAAACTTAAAAAAATGCACTCAAATTATGAAGATCACATTTTTTGTCTCTGTGCTTACATGATGAACGACAGGACTCCGATAGCCCAGATGTCAGTCTCAGGTCCCACCCCCTGACCTTCTAGGATTTCTGGGGCTTTAGGAAGGACTATATAAACTAACAAAACAGATAAAAACAGGACATCTTCAAAAAGTTATCTTCTTTTAGATAATGTTTTCACCTGTGTTTACAAGCTCAAATCAGGAATAAAGAGAGAGAAAAAAAATGGGCTTGGGTTTGTTAAGGTATGGTAGCTAGGATCAGCTGAGCTGGATGAAGTTAGGCTGAGTTATTTCAATCCATCAATCTATCCTCCTTTAAAGAAAGTGTACCTTTGCTGCAGCAGTCTGTTAGAAGGCCATGACAGTCAAAGTTTTAGTACATTAGAGGAATCTGTGACTATCCAAACATGAAAAAAACATCACACAATTTAGCAAATAAAAAACACGTGGTCACCTTTACTGTCTGAGAGGCCATGGATATGCTCGATGTTGAGAGGCTGGCCGGGTATAAAGGGCTGAGCCGAGCCGAAGTCAACTATCTTCAGGTGGTTGCAATCATCCACCAGCATGTTGTCAGACTTCAGGTCCAGGTGGATAACTCGACGGCTGTGAAGATGGTCGACCGCACTGAGGATTTGAACCAGCAGCTCTGCAACGTGAGTCTCTGCATACAACTCCCTGAGGGAACCAAACAAAAACATCTGTTAAACTGAGCAACAGATCTGCAACTCAGTATAAATTAACACAAGAGTAATTTACTACAATTGATCAAATCTCCATCTTTATTTCAACCCATTTTCACCTCGCAGCCAGATTGTAGAGCAGCTCCTTGCCAGGACACAACTCTTCCACTAACACCATGTAGCTGGGGGTGATGAATGCAGCTTGCAGCTGAACCAGGTGGGGGTGATGAAGCCTCCTCAGCAGCTGGTACTCTCGCACCACCAACTGTCTCTGCTCAGCCTGGTAAGGGGTGATCTTAGCTGCAAACACCTGGCTGGTCTCGACATTCCTACACAAGGTTACTATGCTGAAACGACCCCTGAGAGATGTGAAAACAGAGGATGGGTGAGAGAGGATGGTCCTAATCCGTGGTCCGTTTA
The DNA here is from genome assembly GCA_037177495.1 of Rhadinocentrus ornatus. Lineage (NCBI taxonomy): Eukaryota > Metazoa > Chordata > Actinopteri > Atheriniformes > Melanotaeniidae > Rhadinocentrus > Rhadinocentrus ornatus. The sequence goes on along the minus strand of JBAMHW010000016.1, from coordinate 17,536,747 downwards.
TCAAAATTTATGGTTAAACATCAAAAATTGCCCTGCGATGGACTGGTGACCTGTCCAGGGTGTACCCTGCCTTTCACCTGAAACACTGCTGGGATAGGCTCCAGCTTACCCCGCGACCCCTAATAGGAACAAGCGGTACAGATAATGACTGACTGACTGACATCAAAAATTTCCCAACTCAACCTTTATAGTGGTCTGAACACAACCTCAATTTTTGGTACTGTATCTTGCTTGATTGTGACAAAATTTGTCCACAAACATCAGAACAATATTGCGGCTGGTAACAAGATAGTTTTGCTCAACAGTGGAGCTACCTGTTAATCTCAGAGAGAAAGCTGAAGTTCCTGCTTGTTGTTTGACATTCTGATCCAGTGACTTTTGACCCAAGCAACTCAGTCTGAACGAGAGGAATGTGGATCTCTGTGAAACGACAAAACAGTAGGTGACAACGCAGTTACCCTCATGATGTAGTTGATTATACATTGCTCACTGTAGTTAATGTGTGTTTAGCACAATAAACCAATGCAAATTCATGCTTGATAATAAAACAATAAAAATAAAACAAGATAATAAAACTATTTTTAAAAAAGACATCACACACACTCATAACATAAAAACAGAGCAGCATTTTTCTCACCTTCAGGATCAGTATCCATGACAACTGGAGATGAAGCCTCACTGAAAGGTCCTCCTCCAGCCTTTGTGATGCAGCCCACCCTGAACACATAAGAAGCTCCTCTGGGTAAGTCCTTCGCCACGTAGCAGCTGTCCTTCACCTCATCTGACAGCACTGTCCACTCTCCACCTGAAGAGACACAGGTGATAAATCTACTGAACAATTTTATGGCTGAATCACTGTTCTTGTTTTTAATATATCAATTGTCACACTCATATTTTCCTGCCCCACAATCGCCACAGCAGAACCGTTCCAAACAACTTTTACATTTCAAAGACCTACAAGATAACTTCAGCACTATAAACTTATGTCTAATGACATTCACGTTTTGGTATTTTTCATAAAAAATTTAAATGCATGTCTATTTATTTCATATTAAAAATAATCTAAAAGGAATTTTGCTGTCATTATGAAATAAGATTTCCATTTTATTTAATTAATAAAATTAAATTAATGAACTTGACTATTAAAAAAAGTTTAACACTAAATAAACTCACAATAAAATAATTTTTTTCATGTAGCCATACCATCTGAGTGAACCTACCATCTGTACAATACTGCACACAGTAAGTAATGGGGTCACCAGACTGAACAGGCCTCCACACCAGCAGGACTCCACCCCCATCTAACTGCAACACCTCAGTCTTGGTGGGACGGACTGGTAGATTTGAATATTGAGAAAAAGTTCAACACAGATGCGTTCTTATAACATAAAATGTTAAAGTGTTGTGGAATGCAACCAGGGAGTGTATGTCTTGGCTACCTTTTGTCTTTTTAAATGCGGGTATTTTGAAAGATGGTAAAAGTTTGGAGCTTCTCTTTTTAGGAATCTCAAGACCAGTGTTATGCTCCCTCTTGGGTGGGATCAGAGCCGATCCTTTCACTATTGGCCCTGGTATAAAGAAAAGATAACAACATGGAACAACTTGTGTCAATCATGATCATACAGCATCCCAGACTTGAGACAAGGAATGTATGAAGAACATCATTCCCGCTTAGAATAAGATACAAGCAAAATGCTCTGTAATAACTGACCTCCTTTATTCACATCTTCTTTACTGGAAGACCTGGAAAACAGTTTGGTTATGCTGGAAGCTGAAGCTCTCATCTTCTTACTCAGAGACATAGTGGGTGTATCAGGCTTCATGATCTCTCCCAGTGTGGGTCCTAACTCTTTGTCCTCCAGCTGAGAGTAAGAATGGCCAGTCCAGGACTGCCTACGAAAAATCTTCAAAAGTCCTGGTTTGGGTGACTTTCCTGTAGGAGGCCGTGCTTCAAGGGCTGGGGCAGATGCATGCCTCTGCAGGCCAGAGCCTTCTTTCCTGTCTTTGGCCCTGAGTTGCCTCTCAGGAGCCTGTAGGGATGTGAAGGTAGGACTGGGACTGGGCATCAACGGATTCCCAGGCTGACCTCTGCTGTTTGTGGATAAATTGGGATTAGAACGTGTGCGATTGCGAGGTGGAGGCTGAGGAAAGGAGTTTCTGGTTTTTACTTCTTGAAAAAAGCATGGGGATTGTGAAATTGGGGGCTCCCCCTGATCATCATATCCTTCACTCTCTCCTGATTTGTATCTTACTTTGAGATGACCATGACTTAGCTCCTCATAAGAGCCCAGCCTACTTGATGAATCAGAACCACCATGCTCCAAAACTAAAGATTCAGTCAAAGATCCTTGGGAACTGACAAAAGTATCTCTTTCTGTCTCCTCCTGATCCAGCCTGGTCTTCATTTTGCCTCCAGCAAAGAAGTCTGATGGAAGGGACGATCCACAACATGTGAGAGTCCCTTGTACCGGAGCGACAGAGCCTTTTCTTCTTGTGACCTGCTGAGAGCTTCCAGTAGCCAGTGATTTGCTGTCTGCCACCTCATCGTCTGTGAAGTCCTCCTTCATACTCTGAGAGCCATCTTCCCTCCTTGTCTTTGCACGTGTGGGTGAGCTGGGAGATCGACGGGAATACTCATCTAGAGACCTGCTCCTTCTATGAAGGCCCACTCCACGGTCTAATGAACAGGACTTTTGCATACTGGGCTGGATGGATCCCCGTCTCTGACCACGGCCGATGTCAATTTCATCCTCAACATATTCAATAAGAGGTTCATTCAGACGCCCTGAGAAACTCCTCCGGAGGGGCTTGCGGCCTCTCTCCTGCTTTTTGGCCTGGAATTTGTCCCTTAAAGTCATGTGTCGGGCAGACATGGGAGAAAGTTGATGAGAAGTATTATAGAAGGTGCTCCGGATAACACTGCCTCGAGGGATACGGCCTCCATCACTACCTGAACCCTCATCCCCATCAGAAATGTAGAGAGACGTATTGCTGCCTTTGTTGAGGCGACGCTCCCTCTGAGGCGTCAGCTGGCCTGTTGATGATGCAAGTGATTGCCTGCTCAAACTCCGCTCTATTACACTCCTCCTCTCCACCGTCTCCCCATCCTCTTCCTCCCCTAATGTCCCTTCCTCATCCTCCTCTCCATCCAAGTGGTGTTTGGCAAAAGGCTCAGGGATCTGTGCCCTCTCCATTAAGGGATCATATTCTTCCTCTGTTTCCTCCTCCTCCTCGGTCTGGCTGCACTGTTGGAAAAAGTCCCAGGAGTCGGCCTCATCATACTCAGAAGAGGAGCCACTACTCAGGGAGGTGCTGCTGTGCTCCTGGGGCTCCCGGGGCACAGTCACTGAAGTCTCTCTGAGAGGAGCATCTAGCAGCTCAGGAATGGACCTCAACGTGAGCACTGAACCAACGGATGTCAAAGAACGCTGAGGAAACAGATAGAAAAACAGAAGTCATTTTTTTGTAAAACATTCTTTTATAGAAATCACGAACTAAACTCTTCAAGATTTTTTTAACATCAGAAACCAGATAATACTTTAATTTTACTCAAAAAACAAATTCCAGCAAGTGACATGACTTACCTGCCATTTCCTTTTAGAGATGAAGACTTTTAAACTCTTTGTGTTGATCTCATTAGTATCTTCAACTGCATGTTCATCCTGTCAAAATAGTCAAAAAGCATTTTGCCATAATTTGAATAAGCTTTTCAAAAATATGTATTACTTAGCGATTCGTCTCACCTGGAACCACTCATGGCTTAAACACTCAAAAGCAGATGGCCGCTTCCTGTACAGTGAAATTAAGAAACGTTACAAATCTACACGGTCCCACTTGTAACCAGGTGCATGTAGCTATGAAAAAACAACAACAAAATGGGAGCAAACGTTTTGTTATCTGATTTTAACCTCATTATTTTTTATTTATTTATTTATTTTTTTGCATTACTGTTTGGGCTTCTATGAAATATCACTTTCATTTGATTGTGAAACCAGAATCAGTCACAAATGTTTTGTTATATTTAGACAGACAGTTGTTAAGACTAAGCAAAGCAGAAATGAAATTGCTTCTTTACTCTGGATTTGGCTGAAGGACCATGTGGAGAAAATTTATAGCTTCAAGGCTTCTGCACGTGACTTCTGGTGCATCCCAGTTTAGAGTCCCCTTCCCAACCCTTAGCAACGTTGCACGGTCAGTCTCGGCCATAAAAGGACATTGACACACCAGGCTGTTAAAATAAGAAAAAGAATTATGTACACTAAAACAGAAAGCCAAAAGACATGCTTAATACATTGCATATTAAAGATTCTGAGGGTATTGATACATACCACAAGTATGTAATGACACCCACAGCCCTGATGAAGAAAATAAGAAATGTTCATGAATGTTAACATTTTTGTTGCAGTTTATTATACATAAATAGCAAATTTTAGTTTACATTACAATAAAAACAAACAGGAAGTTTTTGCAGGTTTAATCTCAGATTAGCAGTTAAACCCACCAAATATCAGTGGCCACAGTGACTGGTTCTTGGTGAACAATCTCAGGTGCAACAAACTCAGGTGTACCAAGCATACTGTACTGGTGTCGCGATGTGTCTATTTCCTGGCAGAAGCCAAAGTCACAGATCTTGATCTCATCTCTTGGAGGATACACCATTAAAATATTATCAGGCTAAAGGGTGAAGAAATGTAATAATAGAGATAAGAACTACATGAAAAGTAATGCAAATGCCAACAATGAATTATTGACTCAGCTGGAAATCTCACTTTAATGTCCAGGTGCATGATGTTCATGCTGTGAATATGACCAACTCCTTCAAGAACTTGCTGGATATATGACTGAACCTGAGGGAAAAATATACAATATATGGTAATATTTCTTCATCCTATTTGCAAACATTGATTATAAATGTACATTTGTACCTCCTTTTCAGAGACAGAGCCTCTCAGTAATAAATGGTCCACAAGTCCGTGAGAACAGCACCTTGACACAATGTTAAGGAACCTGCAGGATGAATGTGTGTGCATGAGAAGAAAAACAGGTCAATGTACTGAAATGCATAAAGGGAGGATACATTTCTGTGATAAGCACTAGTGTGCGTCTGGTGCAGAAGAAGTCCAGCAGACAGGCAACTCTAGGGTGAGCCAGGCGGGAGAGCAAGTCTCTCTCCTGGAAGGCCCTGGTCCGAGTGTTACTCCGCAGAGGCAGAAACTTGGCAGCAAAGACTTCCCCAGTTCTTCTGTGGATGACACGCTTCACCACCCCAAAAGTTCCCCTTAAAGACAGATAGATGATTTTTTTTAACTAATATATCTAGAGATATGACAGGCAGCTTGGACATCAAAATTAAGATAACGTTTACCTTCCAATTTCATCATGGACATCATAGACAGAGAATAACTTCCTTCTCTTTCCCAGCTCCAGCTCTCTCTCCATAGACTCACGTGGAACTACAGAAAAGAACAATTTCTTGTAACTAATGCTGGGCTTACATCAGAAGACTTTAAAAAGATTTGCAAAAGACTCTAGAAAACTGCCATCTCACACCAGCTCAGTCTCGGACTGAGACTGTGAATCTTGTAGGGCCACAAATTACAAGACTGCAACTAGATTATTTTAGCGTTTTTTGTGATCTGTTGGGCAGCTGATATTAAACGGGGCTGATGTGCCCTCAGCAAAGCAAACAAGGGAAGAGTTTCCAACACATCATTATTAAGTGTGCCTTTGCATCTCCACCAGGTGTTACACCAACTCATCAGAATCAGGAGGGATGGATGAGTTTCTTTTCTTCTCTCATTTGTTAGATCATTATACTGTAACACATAAATGATTCACAGCAGACATTTACTTCTTAATAACCATCCGCTCCTCGTTCTGGACGGTCCACCTACAAAGTTTCATCACCGCTTCTTGTTCGTCTATTTTGCTTTATTTTTCGCACGTTTTTGCCGTTTTGTTTTTTCTTTTTTATTGCCGGTGTTCTGTCAGGATTCCTGTTTCTGCTTTTCTCAGAGCTCATCTATTGGTTGTTGATCGTGTTTTGTCACTGCAACTTGCAATAATATCAAACATGTTTGATATTGTCGCAGACCCAAGACTAGGGAAAGATTGACATTAAACAGCATAGATTACCAGCTTAAACCTAACGATCGAGATAAAGGGAGTGCGCTGGGACTCCAGTAAGACTCCTAAGATTTCCTAAAGACTTCGGTTTTTAGTCTGCGACTGTAAAAATCGTTTGGTGTGAGCCCAGCATAAATCAGAAATGAAGTAACACTGGTAGAAATCCTTACAATTCTTACAAGAACATCTGTTTGTATCTTGCCTCACACCCTAGCTACTGTGAGCATTAGCCCTTGCAGAGGTTTGGTGGATTTATTTCAAATAATGACACAGGACAGCAGTGCGGATGTCTCACCTTCTTCAACTGTAAGCTGAGCTTCACACGATGTGTGACCAGAGCCATTGTAAGCAAAGCAGGTGTATATGCCACTGTCCTCACTCTCGGGGCACACTATGGTCACAGAGAAGCGAGCACCTTGCTGAACAATCTTCAAATTCTCATTAGCTGCAAGCTCCTCTCCCTCCTTTAATCACAGATGAAGAGCCAGCGTTCAATTTTTCACATCGACAATTTGAGGAAGTTTTAGAGACAAAGAAAAAGAAGACTTTTTTAAGATTTTCCAGAAAAGGAATAAACTAAAAAGAAACTATCAATAAATAAAAACAGTAAAACAAAAGTAGTACCATACTGGAAATTCCACTTTCTTTGCAAACAATTCCATATGAAAATCCCTCATCTAGAGTGCTCCTACCTTGTACCACTGTATCTTCGGAGTAGGTCTTCCTGTTATAATGGCTGTAAATGTTGCTGGTTGGCCTGGTTCAACACATAGTTCCTCTGTGGGGACTTGGATGGATGGAGGAGCTGAGGAGAACATTAGATAAGTTTGGTCATGCAAGCCTTGACAGTAGTCTTAGTTTTACAGTTAAAAGAGAATAATACCATCTGTAATCTCCTGCATTGGCTCTGAGATGAAGATCTCCTCTTCTTCCTCTTGGTAACACAGAGGCTGCCTTACCACATGATCTGATGCAGAGGTAGGAACATCCTCTTTAGCACTTGGAGATAAGGTAGAGTAAAGGGTCATTAAACAAATTAAAAACTGGAAAGAAAACATTTATCTTTTTGGAATGCATAAATTATCTAAGATCTGATCCACAATTAACCCACAACTGCTGCCATTTCCATACAAGAGCTTTGTGGAGCTCATGCCCCAGGGTCGAACAGTATAAGGCCCAGGAGGTGTGGAAAAATATATAATATGGGTAAAGAAAATTCACATAGAGAAAATAATCTCCAAATCAGAGTTCACAGTATTTCATAATGATTCATTATTGCCGACATGAAAAGGTAAAATGGTGGTGCAGAGGATTATTTCCTTCTGCAGATTAATTGCACATGGAAATTTTGAGAACTTAAGGCAATCATAAAAGCTTGGCAGAGGGTTTACAAAATATTATAAATGTTGAATTGATAGATTGGCTTTTCTTTTTCAAGAAATCCTTTATTACTTTAGTCTGCAGTAGAATCAAACTGACCACCGAAAAAAAAGAAAAGACAATAGAATAAAAGTAATAACAATAACAACAATGATGTTATAATAATAATAATAATCACCATAATGATGATGATCAAATACTTTGATAGGTATGGCATAAACATCTGTTTGCACACCTGTATTGCTAAACAAGACTTCATTTCCACATGCTAATTCTATTTCCTGTGAAGCCATGTCTTCAAGTCCTTACAGCTGTTTTGTTCAACATGTGATTTCCTCTCAGTTCATGATAGCCTTGTCTTGTTTGGAAAAATGTCTAAAAATTGTAGTGAAATGGTGGTTGGTTTTTTTTGCTCTATATATAATTTGGGCTTTTGGTCAAACATGTTCTTAAATCCTTGCATTTTTGATTTAATAAAGAGTAGATTAGATTGTTTTATGTAGGTGGTTATGTGTACCTAAAAGTAAAGGAAGGATGGTAAGTATAAAGAAGCTAAATAACTCACTGTTCAGAGTAATCAGGAGGGGAAAGCATCTTGGCAATAGAGGTGTGACTGAAATCAGTCTGTAACCATTTCTTGACAAAAGCAGTGGACCAGCCCTCTGAGTCAGCATCTATGAAAGTCAAAACACCTCTTAGCCAAAATTTTACTTATTAAAGTATGTTTCTGATTTAAAATATGAACAAAAAATATGTACTGAAGTGGAGAAATAAAATTTTTGAAAAGCACATTACCTTAGGGTCTGGAGACAGTAATTATGTACCATCTTACCTTGCAGCTTCAGGGTTTTACCCCACTAACCCACCACATCAATAGGACATGGGCATATGCCCACTCCTGCATAGGCAGAAATGGGACATCTGTCCAGCACATGACCATCTTGTAGGAGTGAAGAGTTAGCTCGGCATGCGTTGGCAAGAGGAAAAAGGGGAATGTTGAGTGGTTATTTGTTATCATGACTGAGATGACTTACATGGAACAGTCCATGTGAAGAACCCCCTGCTTTAGGACAAGTAGAGGGAAGATGGAAGAATATGTAGGTTATGGACAATGGAAAGACAAACATGGACTCAAAAATCCAGGAAGAAAATATAAGAGTGTAAACTTCATTGAATTTGGTTCAATACCATTTAACAGCTTATAACTACCAAACAGTAACATTTACTTTCTGTCTTTATATTTATTCAATATTGTTGTAATTTCTCTCTGCTGTAAAAGGAGAGTATCTCGTAATGTCTACAATAAAACATGAATGTAATGGAAACAAAGTACATTGTCTGTTATGATCCATGCTCTGTGAAAAGTGGAAACACAATGAATAACACAAAACCATTCTGTAAAATACATGTATCAATATCTTTCACTGGAGAGGAGGCTGGGAGGTAAAGTATGATGTATATGCTAAATGACAGTCACTAGATCCCACTCATTATGGCTACACAGCACAGTGCATTTCAGTTTCTGTCACATGACTGCCATGTGACTGTTCCAACTCTTCGGGAGTGCATTACATGCTAAATTTAATTACACACACCCAGTTATTAGAACAGATGGCGTGCAAGGTAAGTAAGATTTAAGATAATTTAAAAAAAAGTTGGTGACTTGAGGGTATGAGATGAGAAATTGGTAGCAAAGCTCGGGTTTGGGCATGCTGAAGATTTCAAGAATCTTCTAACATGATTATGTAACCAGGGACACTTGCAAGAATTAAACATTTGACTATTATTTTATTTTATGTTTTTTTTACGTTAAAAAACTGTTGAGCTAAAATGGCAATATTAGAAATGGGATAATGAGACATAACATACATAGGAGCGCTTTAATGTCATGCACTATACGAGATAATATTGTTAATAGTTAACAGGCAACAACATCTGCCTCACCATGCCTTAACTGTAGGCACTCAGCAAAAAACTGCGACCCATACCATAATCAGTGGAAGTCTAGTGGTATGATAGTTGGAGCTACTCATGATGTAAGTGTGTGTGAAATGGATAAAAATGGATAAAAGGGTATGTACTGTAAGTATGTGAGAAATCTGAAAATAGTATGAACTTGCAAGAATGGATGGATGACAGTGTTTGAGATGGAAAACTGATCTAAATTGTGGCAGTTTGTTTTAAAGTTAAAAAGATGTCACAAGATGTGATGCAATAAAGGTGGTGGGATCAGAAGGAAACTTGGCAATGGCATGTGCTTTAGCCCTTCTCAAACAGCTGGCCAAGTAAAAGTGTGGACCACATGTGTGAAAACCCAATCATGAGTTTCCAGCCTATGTGGAGGATGCTTACATCAGCAGCACTTATGGTCCTACCTTTAGCAGGTAAGTCCTGCGGCTGGTCATTCTCAATGTCAGTTGGTGGGACAAAGGCAGGACACATACCTGCTTTGCATTTGACGCAGCCAAGTTCATTCCAAAGCTAAACAAAACAAAATGTATTTTGCTTGTAATTTGTGATATAAGTAATGTTTGCTATCTTGATACCTTGGAGATGAATGGACATGAGTTTAATACCTCACACTCATACTGTCCAATATCTGTCTCTGTTGCCCTGATGACTGTCAGAGACAGGATTCCACTGCGAGCATCATTTATAATAAGATATTTAAGGTGGTTGGTCAACTCTCTGCCATCCTTCAACCATCTGCAAGGCCAAAGAGGGATGCTGTTAGCAAATACATCGATTAACAATAAATATTAAAATAAGACAAACAATTTATAAGCTTTATCCTGTGCTGTAGTTACATCGCCTCTGCCAAACCTGATTTGTGGTAAAGGTGTGGTAAGTGTGGAGCAAGAGAACTGGATATCCTCTCCTTCTATCAAACAAGCACTCTCCAGTCGACTCACAAACCGGGGTGCAGCTAAAAAGTAGAGAAAATGCATGTGCTCCCAGTGTACTTGGAACAAGAGCTATTGTGACAGATGTATTAATAGTAATACTGTTGAAGTATTAGTTAAGTCAGTAGTTATATTAGTAATAAACAGTTGTGGACATAGCCTTGTGTAATGTGCATCATATCACTCAAACTCACCCTGCACCACCACCTTAGCCAGAGTGCCGGCACTGCCCATGGAGCTGGTAGCGTAGCAGGCATACTGTCCAGAGTCCTCAGCAGTGAGACTGTCCAGGATGAGACTACACGTTCCCGAACGGTCTGCTGTGATGATGTGACGCGGGTCATCCTCCAAAGGAAGACCGTCTAAGATGTAGTGATCAGAATTTTAATTCATTCAATGCATGTTTGTAAATATGGCATTGCTCAGAAAGGTTAACAAATAATTATCTGTGATGTAAAATACAAAATTGTATTGTTTGCTATGTCTCTCTGTAGTTGTAATTACATTGTCTTTTACCTCTAAAATGAACAGAATATATTTGTGCAGACTTTTGCATTCATTTTATAATAATTACAGACTTTCTAACCTTTTATCCAGCTGATAACTGGCTTCGGCAATCCAGAGACTTTGCAGGTCAGTTTGATCGTCTGCCCAATCTTTGTTGTAAAATCACACAACAGTGTTTCAAAGAAAGGAGGGCCTGTAAAAACACAAAAATCATCAAGCAAATGGTTGATAATATTGGGTATATTAACTCAGTACAACTTTGATTCTTAATAAGTTCAAGCTAATAAAGAACTCTTTTAATCCATGCAACACAAGTGGGTGAAAAACTTTAGTGCTGAATGTTGTTCTGAAGCTCTTTTGTACCTTTTAACGGTTAAGATCAATTTCTCATCCTGGATCAAAGATTAAGACTTACTGTTGGTGAGCTGGCTGGAGCGTTGCTGCAGCTCCTTCAGGTCTTTCAGCCAGGAGAGTTTCACAAGTGTGGAGTGACTCTGGAGAGTATATCTACGAATGGATCCCCTGTGTTCATGCCACAATCCCCAAGACCTCTCCTCTCCACCCAAAGTCTCCTTTATTTCCACATCATTCAGCTGCATTGATTACAAGAGTGATAATGACACCTGCAGTCATCTAGGAAATGTTTTGCTTCAACTACTTTAATTTAGAACACAGCACCAGTGAGAGTTTGAATCTTACTTTCATTTTGTTCTTGAAGATGTATGAGTCTTGGTTCAAGCAGGTGTCTTTTTTCAGTTTACACAAAACAATACAGTCCCTGAAGAGAAAAACCTGTCTCCGATGCCCTCTAGAGGCGGTTTTAATTTCTGGAGATTCCTCCCACACTGTAAAGACACCCTAAAAAACAGTAGCAGGCGAATGAGATTCACCAATTATAACAACCACTTTCTCAGCATTTGGAAAAGTATCCAAAACTTCGAGAGATATTATCATGACCGCATGATGAACCAAAGTTTTCAGTGGAATTGATACTGCAACTAGTTGGCAGACGAAACTTTCTGTTAGATTATGCTCATTAAACTCCCAATGATTATTATGCTTTTATAAAAATAAGGGCATTACAATTACTCTTGCTTACCTGTCGTACTGCCTCACCCAGGGCAGTGAGAGGCGCTGGGTAGTTTTCTATGAGAGATACCTGATGCAGTTTATCAGACCTCCAGGGCAAGCAGGACACCATACAGAAGGCGTCTTCCAACAAATAGCAGCTCTGGCCACTCTTGGCTTTGTTCTTTATCAACTCCTGACAAAAAAAGAACAGGTTAAGAAAAAATTACAATAATATAAATTCTTATGAGTGGGCTGGAAGCAGGCAGGTTATTTAAAGATCATCAAAAGTATGAAAAAGCGATAGGAGGGTAAGGATGTACTGAACACATTACCATTAACAAGTGTAAACATGTCATGTATATGAATTACACGTCTCTCTTTGAATGAGGCATACAATGTTTTAAACCACATACAGGCACCTATTTAAATAGATTGACTATTGTTGACAATCCATGATGTTGACCAAGGAATTTAACTTCCATTTACTTAAAACAAACAACTGGAACGGGAATGTAGTCTTAGATTCCTGCTTTCTGCTAATGCAAATATTCATGGTCTCTTACACCAGAAATGGTTGCAGGATACACAATTAAGACCAAAAAAAAAAAAAAGCTGGATGCGGACCTTCAGTAAAGCCTGGTAGGTTTGAATCCTCTCTACTGGTTGCTGGAGAAAAGTAAGGACATCCATGGCAGAGGCGTCAGACCTGACGGATCCTGCTAATTGCTGAAAACAGAACATTAGATCACTTTCATATTGCTGATGCTCCTGGACATTTACTGTTAATGTCATGTTTATTTTTATATCAAAGAAATATGTCATGAATACTTTGAAATATTGCTGGACAGTCTTCTCACTGATGCAGGCCTCTGCTTGCGTTTGTCCCACCATGTAGTGAAGGTACTTCTCAAAGTCTTCAGTGTGCTTGATCAGATGCATGGCAACATCATCATCTGTAACACATTCTTTCAGACCAGGAAGGATGTAACTGAAAAGAAAGACGTGAAGTCATGTTTTTAGTAGCATGGGTTCATAATATATCTTTATGTATTGCTTGTCCGTCTAAAACATTTAAATAAGAATTAGACTAACATATCGTGACATAAGAGGACATTTAATTTCTTGTTTGGGTGCATGTTACCGTTCATGTAAAAACACAATGTCCTTTATATTCCTGAAAATGATCTCTTTCTGGTTGAGGATGTTAACGGGGACATGGTGGCCTGAATCCAAATAATTCAGCTGATGAGAGATAAACATCTTCATCGCCTTTACAAACTCCTCTTCTCCATTGATTAGGCCTTGGATCAGCTGACTGATGACAAGAAAGAAGATCTGATGTGTTACAGCTCTTCATGTGTCCTGATCACCCCTGTATGCAACTAACAAACCTCAGAGCTCTCCTGTACTCCTCTCCTGTAGACCCAATTCCATCAAGATCCTCTTGAGGAGTTCTCATTTGTGGGAAGGTCTCCTGCATAAAATGACTCCTTAATTTATTATCAGAAAGTTTCTTGTGCTTCATACCTTGAAGTCACTTACTGCTGTAACTGAAGTATTTACCAAGTTTTTGAGACACCATCTGAATTTATACACTCTACCTTTCTCTTCTTCTCCAAATAGGCTGGACACAGCCATCCCTGTCGTGCAGAGTTAGTTTTGGTGGGTTTGGTCCTCACAAGCCATCTGTCGGGATGAACAGAGTCCAGGACCTCCACAAACTGACCCTCCTTCAGAACAAAACTGTCCTTAATTCCACTATTAGGGCTGCAATCAGCTCGAGCCACATACATCTCAAATGTCTGCGAGGGAAAAACATGAAATGTACTACAAATTATGGCTTAGAAGTTAAAACTTTGTCAGACTGTGACTTTATCTGATCATATGTTTAAAGGACACCCAGCATAGACTCATGCATGCGTTACAGGCAGTCAAGATAGAAGATGCATGTTGAAAATACCTCTCGCCTGTCCTCATCCCCCTCTGACTCAGATCCAGATACAGTGCTGGTAATGGGTGTGTGGGCACGATGGTGTTTTGGAGATGGTGTCTTCAATTTACTATCAGGAGGCCCTATGAATTAGAACAGAAGACAACCTTTCTGTACTGATAAGGCAAATAAAAAAAAGCTAGTGGAGAAAAGATAAGACTGGAAAGCTGGTATAGTATGGCTGTTCCAACTAAACCTGTAAATAGGTTTTGTTGGAACATATGCTGTCACTCAGATAATATCTTTATCATCAGGGAGTAATGGGCTATTTATCAGCAAGTCAATACCTACCGACTGCTATGACCTAAACCTGTCACGTGTGAAGCAGTTTAAAACAAAAATGAAAAAATGAGAAAAAAGAAAAAGAAAAAAACCTTTTAACTGTTAAACAGGTGTTATAAAAGGTAAAAATCACAAACTAAATTAATCTGTTTAAGTACTTGATGGATAGATTTGAGTTTATACTACTTTCAATTATATATAGGTTTCAAGTTATTGAAAATCACTAAAAACAGAGGGGTTTTAAATTTCTTTTTAACGTCCCAACTTTTAATGAAAAAAAGTATGGCTAAATGAAATAAAACTGAAAACAATTAAACAGAACTTCATCACTGACCTTTGACCATCAGTAATTTCTTTTGAGGTTGTGGCGCAGCCAGCGTTTCCTTATTCTCCTTTGCAGCCACTTGGTCTGCTAGTTTTGCTGGTTTTGATACTTTCCTGTTACAATATTCATACATTTATAAATAAAATCTTTAAAAGCACATTCATAATGAGCAATTGAACTAGAGTATAAATAAAATATCTCTTCTGTACTACCTCAGCATGATTGGACCAGTCTGGACAGGTTCCATTATGTCTGGAGCGGTGTCATAATCAGAGGGACTTGACACTGTTTAAAGTGGATTTTGAATAATAGAAATCATTTATGCTTCTCTGCAAAGCAGCATCATTTGTTTTAATTTTACAGCTATAGATTAGGAGTGTTACTTACTTGAGCTGACAGCGATGATTGAAGATCTTCTTCCTTCCTGTAGGTTCATTTGAGCATCCTGCTCTGTCAGGTTGTAGGCCTCCCACAGAGATACACTCGTGCTTTCTACATAATTTTTAGCATCTGGATCTGAAGTGAGAGCCGGGGTATTGGCCTGGGATTCAGACTTTGATGGCGCAAGCTGCAAAGAAGTTATGGCGGCAAGTGGTGGGTGTATTGGCTTCTGGGCTGCAGGAGAATGTTGTACAGTCTGTACAACTGTTATGTTTCCATTGTAAGAGGTCACACCAAACTTATTCGCTACCTCACAAGTGTAAACTCCAGTGTCACTGTTAGTCATGCTTTTGATCACAAGTGTACATTCTCCATGCTCTGAAGTTTGAATCTTGCTTCGCTGATCATTAGTAATTTGTTGGCCATCTCTGAGCCAACGAATGGTATTGGGCTTCCCTTCTACTACACACTTAAGATTGAGGGTACCATGGAGATCTACATTTTGGTTTTTGAATACCTCTTTAAAGACTGGTCGCATGTCTTTGCGGGTTTTGTAGCCTTTGAAGGCAGCCTGGATCTTAACTGCAGCCTCTTGCATTTGGGGTTCATCCTCTATGTTGATGCCAATCTCGGCAGGAGAAATATCACATGACTGTGTCTTCTGTAGCTGCAGCTCTTCAGTTTGCTGATCAACAATGGAGCCAGGGGGTTGGACATGATTAGTGGGTAGCTCAGTCAAAGCCTCTGAGAAAGTTTCATCTTCAGAAATGTATAGGAGAGGAATTTCTTCTGCCAGCTTTGGCATTTGTTGCTCTTCTCTTCTCACTGGCTCAACTGACAACCTGATATCCTGGTGTGATTTAAGCTCTTTTTGCATGGGTTTAACTGGCTGTTTTATTGGCTGCTTTATTTTATCGACTGTTTCACTGTCGGCTGTGATAGACTGGTTCTTCTCCGGTTTTGGTTTCTGTTCAACCTCTCTTGAAATTGGTTTTATTAGCTTTCTTATTGGCTTTTCCTCAGCTGATTTTACCGCATTTGTCTGCATTTCCTCATCTTGATCTGTTTCTGTGTCCCTCGATACTTGTTTTTCCATACCTCTCTTTACTTTGCTTTTAGTCCTCATAGGTGGCTTTGGGGGAACTATTTCAGAAACCTTTCCTTCAGGTTTTTCTGTTTTTTCCACTGGCTGTTTGTCCAGCTGATTAGCAGAGGGTATTAGTTTCAGTGCCTTTTTCTCTCTTTGTTCTTCTGTGGACACTTGCTTTTCTCTCCATTTATACTCTTCCTCAGAATCATTTGGTGTAGTATTTACTGCTTGTGTCTCCTCAGCTTCTTTTGAGATACACTTTCTTTCCATGGCCTTTCCCTTCGATCTTATTGGTGGTTTTAAAGACTCCTCTGCTGTCTTGCCCACTTCAACTTTATTTTCTACAGATTCTACATCCTCCTTGGTCTTCTCTTGGGGCTTCACTGGGTGTTTTTCATCCTGACAATTCCTCCATGTTATTTCTGGTTGCTTCACCTTCAGTTCAACTTTAGTTATTTTCCCTGACGGCTTTCCTTGCTGTTTCAGGTCAGTTTCATTTTCCTTTTCTCTCAGTTCATCCAGAGTGCTGCCCAAAACTTTGTCTGACTGACTTGCTTCAAGGCCAAAATGGACAAATTCTTGCAAAGTCCTTCCTGATTGTCTCATTGCCAAGAAACTGTCATTTTCTGTACCCAAAGGTCTCGCTGGTTCATCGACCTTTCTGTCAACCCTATAATCCTTCTCTGGTAGTCTCATTGGCTTATCAGCTTTCTTGTGCATCTCACCATCTTTCTCTTCATTCCTCTTCTCTTGTGTTACATTCTGTGCAACATCAAAGTCCTTTTCCATAGATTTTGCAGGTCGAATGCTCTTTTGGACTTCATTATTTTCCTTTAGCATGGACGCCTTGAGGTCAAAAATTAAATCCACCTCTTTTTCTAAATTAGTAATAGATGCCTTCCTATTAGTCCTCCTTTTGGGCTCAGGAGGAACAGATTTTGCCTCAGATAAGGGCCTCTCATCCTCTGGGGTAGGAGTTGGTTTGGAAACAGTGCCTTTCATCTTTGGCAGTATTGTAGGTGCTTCTGTCTTTGGAGTTGGTTGCACTGCTAAACAGGAGAAAATGGAAAGAAAAATGATGATGAATTTAATCCCTTCTCTGTCTCTGCCAGTCAGAACTAATGCTAGACCCACCTTTCACTTGCAGAGTTGCAGAGGTCTCTGCACCTCCAACATGACAAGAATAGCTACCACTGTCTTCACACTTGAGCTCCTTGATGTTGAGCTGCAGAAAGCAGCCCTCCTGTTTTATCTCATACTTCCTATTGGCCTTAAGTGGAATATTGTTCTTTTTCCACTGCTCAGACAATCCAGGTTTGGACAGCTCACAGGACATGGAGGCCATTCCACCAACCTCAGCATCTATACTTTGTAATTCTTTGTTGAACAATGGAGCAAGTTCTAAATATATGGGACAGAAACACCAAAACATATACATCATGTACAGTTTCAAAATTACATATACAGACAACCTACCCAATTATTATGAATGCATGTATGTGTCAAAGCATTTTAGTATGAATATTTCTAAATCTAAACAAGTTAACTTCAATGTTATGGACAGATTAAGTGATGGTGAAGTAAATATTCCATACATACATTCCCTACGCTCACATGCACACACCTCTTACTACCACATTTGCAGAAGTTTCTACATTCCCTGCTTGACAAGTGTAGCTGCCACTGTCCTCGGGCTTGAGGTCCCTGATGTTGAGCTGGAGAATACCACCATTTTGCTTCATCTCAAACTTCCTGCTCGCTCTTACTGGCTGGCAGTTTTTCTTCCACTGTACTGACACTCCAGGTTTGGACAGTTCACAGAACAAGGAAGTTGTACCTCCCTCCTCAGCTTCTATATGTTGTAATTCCTTATTAAAAAATATTGGGAGCTCTGCAAAACAAAGAGGAGAACAATGTTTTGTATGTTTATATTGTGACATAAATGTCTTTAAGACATCATGAAATGTATACTACTACCACCACATCCACACTGGGAAATACTAGCTTTTTTCATTTTGATTAATGTGTTAATACATAAGAAATTAAAAAGAGTGCAATGTGGTATATTTTAATAACAAAATAAAACTTTGTGATATTTTTAAATTGGCTGGATAGCTCAATTGGTAGAGCATCAGTCTCCCATGTTGGAGACCAGGGTTTGAATCCCCCAGGGGACGGACATTAACACCTTCCAGTTGGGTCCTTGGCAAGACCCCTAACGCTACTGCCTAACCATTGTAAGTCGCTTTGGATAAAAACGTCAGCTAAATGAATGTAATGTAATGTAAATCCGACATGTTGCTTTCTAAACTCGCAAACCTTTCACTGATACAGTTGTAGTGGTCTCTGCACTTCCTGCTTGACATGTATAGTTTCCACTGTCCTCAGGTTTGAGATCCTTAATGTCGAGCTGGATGACGCAGCCTTCTTGCTTCATCTCAAACTTTCTGCTGGCTCTCAGTGGCAACTTGTTTTTCTTCCACTGCACTGACGCTCCAGGTTTAGACACTTCACACCGCAGGGTGGCTGTATATCCTTCCTCAACCTCTACACTAACTAACTCTTCCTTGAAGAAGAGAGGGAGCTCTGCAAAACATTTTACATTGCTCAATATTGCATTTATAATATTGAGGTGTTTAAACACAGCAAAGTTTTGATAGCTTACACACCTTTAACTGTCACAGTTGCAGTGGTCTCTGCTGCTCCTGCTTGACAAGAGTAGCTTCCGCTGTCTTCAGGTGTGAGATTTTTTATGTGGAGCTGGAGGAGGCTGCCATCATGCTTCATCTCATACTTCTTATTCACTCTCAGTAGCAACCTGTTCTTCTTCCATTGTACTGGTAGCCCAGACTTAGAAATCTCACAGCAGAGGGAGGCAGTACCTCCCTCCTCAATGGCCACACTTTTCAAATCTTTTTTGAAAAATGGTTGGTGCTCTGAGTAAATGAGGAAGAATTGGAAAAAATTATCTCTGAGCTTTAGCATAGTGGGAAAACACTTAATATAACCACCTAACATGCAGTTTTCCAAATTCACATACCTTTCACTAAGACGGTGGCAGTGGTCTCCAAGCTTCCTGCTTGACAAGTGTAGCTGCCACCATCTTCAGGTTTGAGCTCCTTAATGTTGAGCTGCAGGAAGCAGCCCTCCTGCTTCATCTCATACTTCCTGCTGGCTCTCAGAGGCAGTTTGTTCTTCTTCCACAGCACAGGCACATCAGGTTTGGACACCTCACAACAAAGCAAGGCTGTACCCCCCTCTTCAGCCTTCACATTTTGCAGATCCTTTCTAAAATATGGTGGGAGCTCTGACAAAGACAAAAGTATATTGAATTGAGGGAAATGTTAGATATAACTTTATGACACTATATGACAAATTGGTAATGTTAGCTTCACATCAAATAAATAAGTTAAAATTTTTGCAAGAAGGTTAATAAAAAGGGAAAATTCCTACAAGTGTAGTAGTGATGTCACAATGAAACTGACCAAGCAAATATATAAATAAGAGTATCTTTCAGTCACATTGACAAGTTCACATGCAGTTTTCTAAATTCACAAACCTTTCACTGTGACAGTCGCAGTGGTCTCTGTGCCTCCTGCCTGACATGTGTAGCTGCCACCATCTTCAGGTTTGAGCTCCTTAATGTTGAGCTGCAGGAAGCAGCCCTCCTGCTTCATCTCATACTTCCTGCTGGCTCTCAGAGGCAGTTTGTTCTTCTTCCACAGCACAGGCACATCAGGTTTGGACAGCTCACATTGCAAAGAGGCTGCAGCTCGTTCCTCAGCCTCTACACTTTGTAATTCTTTCTTGAAGAAAGGAGGGAGCTCTACGGAAAGGTTGGAAGGGCAAAATAAATTGAGCTACATATATATTACTTTTCTCTAACTGAGTTTATAAACTCTTTTGGCATTCACGTTTCCCCCTTCACACACCTTTCACTGTCACTGTTGCAGTGGTCTCTGCACTTCCTGCCTGACATGAGTAGGTACCACTATCCTCAAGCTTGAGCTCCTTGATGTAAAGCTGTAGGAAGCAGCCATCTTGCCTCATCTCAAACTTCCTACATGCGCTTAGTGGCAGCCTATCCTTCTTCCACTGAATCGGCACTCCAAGTTTAGATAGCTCACAATAGAGGGAAGATGAACCTCCTTCTTCAGCTTCCACACTCTGAAGTTCCTCCTGGAAGAAGGGAGGAAGCTCTAGAAAAAAAGGAGAAGGAAAGAATTTCTCACTCAAATCAAGGTAAAATCATATCCTGAAAAATGGGGAAAAAAATACATTATTTACCTGTTACAGTAAGTTTGGCGCTGCTCTGCACATCTCCTGTATCACAGGAGTATATGCCTGTATCCTGGGGCTCAACATCATGGATAAGCAGCAGGTTCACTTTTCCCTCCTTACGCATTTCATATTTATCACTATCTCGAAGGGCAATTTGGTTGCGTCTCCAGGTAACCATTGTGGTGAAGTCAGAGATGGTGCAACACAAAGTAGCTGTCTCTCCTTCCATCACCACAGTGTGTTTTGGCTTTTCCTCAAATAAAACTTCAAAATAATTTAAATATAAGTCTAATGTTGGGCTGGATGAATGAGAACAAGCTCAACACTAACTATTAAAGATATATGTTCCACTCACCTTTGGGCTTAGGAACAACTAGCAGACGGGCAGATGTCCTCTCCTCCCCGACTACAAATGCCACATTGCCCGTCTCCTCAGGTGTTGTCATGGTGAGGACCAGACGGTGCTGGTGACCGTGGCATGTCATGTGGTTCATCTCATTCTTCTGCAGAGGGCTGGAGCCAAGCCACCAGACGCCCTCACTCACATCTGCGTGGCTCAGCTCACACACGAACACAGCATCATCTCCCGCTGTCACGGTTATGTCTTGCAGCTGTCTAACAATCCTAACACGCTCTGTGGATAAAGAAGGAACTAGATACAGCTGGCTTTTTAGCAAATGAAGTATGGTGTATTTATGAGAATCAAAATGAGAAATTTCACTTTGCATTTGTTGTGTCATAAATAAAATGTTCCAAACTATGAGAAAACATTAGGTGAAAATGAATTGTAGCATCCACCTACCCCTGACAATCAGCTTGGCAGTTGTCTTTTTTCCTCTGGTAATACAGCAGTACTCCCCAGCGTCTTCTGGATGCAGTTTCTTAATCTCCAGAATATGCAATGGGCCTTTTTTCTTTACAGTATAATGCCCTCCTTCTTCCACCACAACGTTGTCTTTTTTCCAGGTGACAGGAACATTTGCACTGGAAACTTCACAAGAAAGCAGCACAGATTTTCCCTCCATCACTGCTTGACTTTCTAGTTCCTTCTCAAAGAAAACAGATGCAGCCGCTGGTTAGAGAGAAAGAAAAAGAAGAAAATATTTTGCTTAAGATAGAAGTTCAACAAGTGCTTAATAAACCTTAAATTCTGTAATCTTATTGAGGAAATAACATAATATATGTTTAATTTGTGACAACCAGATTTACTGTATATAAAGAGTGTCGTCAGGATCTCATTACTACCCCACAACACGTTCAGTACAAAAGAAAATAAAGATCCCAACCAACAAGTTATATGGAATAAGTGTGTATATATTGTGGGCATTAGACTTAAACTATCAGATTTGCTATCATTGAGGATTACAGAGATGCATTGGTAGTAGGTTTTAAAATGATTTAAAATATTTTTAAGGGTTGTAATTAAACAAAACATATCATTCAAACTGAAAATGGGATAATTTCTGGTACCTCTCACATTCACTTCAGCTGTTGTCTTCTGCCCACCAAAGACACAGCTGTACTCTCCAACATCCTCTGGCTGGACATTTCGAATGGTCACCTCAGCTATTTTCCCCTTCAGTGTCATCTGGTATCTTCCTCCATGATAAACTTGGTCCTCCCCTTTCCACCACTGCACAGGCACCCCAGCCTTGGACAGCTCACAGCGGAGGCACACATTTCCTCCTTCAGGGGCCTCCTGGTTCTTCAGTCCCATTTTAAAGGAAAGGGGAATGGCTGTGGATGGCGTGTGGGAAATCAAAGTTTTATAAAAGTAGGAGAACATACTGTACAGGTTGTGTGACAAATAAATGTTTATTGATGATCACTGATTTAATATTTGCTGCCATCTATAAACACACTTGGAATAATGCCATGGTATACTACTTTATGTAGGCACATTTGCTTAGTTAAAAACAGAGTGCTTTCCAAAAATAGCATGATCACAAATGTATTGTTGATCCTAATTTTTGACAAATTTAAGAATGCATATCCACATCACAAGTTTTATATTTACAATCTTCTCTTACGTGTAATTGTCACATTGGCTGTGGTCTTGACATCTCCATAATTACAACTGTAGAGGCCGCTGTCTTCAAGTTGTGTGTTTTTGATGGTCAGCTCCATTATGCCATTGTGATTTTTAATCTGGTACTTGAAATTATTCTTTAGCAATTCTTTTCCTTTTCTCCACTCTACAGCAAGGCCAGGCTTGGACAGCTCACAGTTCAAGGTCGCACTGTTCTCCTCCTCTACCTGCTGGTTCTTAAGCTTTGTTTTGAACGTCACTGGTGGAGCTGCAAGATGAAAGGTTTAGGAAAATCATTCTGTTTTCTTGCATTTGGTTATTTTACTTTCTCTTAGTTCATAAAAAAATTAGTTAATAAAATTCTTATTCTATAGTTCAACCTTTGACTGTAAGCTCAGCAGATGATTGGCTGTCTTCGGTCTTGCAGGTGTATTTGCCAGCATCACTCTCCTCCACATTGTTGATGATCAGTTCAGTGAGATGTCCTTCCTGCTTCATCTCATACTTGTAACCAGGTTTCAGGATGACTCTGCCTCTCCTCCAGTCTATGGGAGCTCCAGGTTTGGAAAGCTCGCAGCAGAAAACGCCACTGTCTCCTTCCTTCACCTCCAAATTCTCAACCCCTTGCTTAAATGTTACAGGAAGTGCTGAAGAAAATCATATGAAAACAATTGAGAATATTTACCTTAAATCTTTAACAGTGTATAAATGTCATGATAGTAGTGAAACATACGTCTGACTCTGATGTCAGCTGACGTCACAACTGGTCCTGCAGAACAACAGTACTCCCCAGCATCGGCGAGAGTTAAACTTCTAATCAACATCTCAGCTACCCGACCTTCTTGTCTTATCTGATATTTTTCTCCCTCCTTTAGGAGCTGTGCATATTTCCTCCACTCCACCAGCACTCCTGGTTTGGAAAGCTCACAGCGTAATGTCACTTGACCCTCCTCCACAGCTTCTTGGTTCTTCAGTTTCTGCTTGAAAGTCACTGGGATTGCTGAGGAGGGATATCCAGATATGCATTTAAAAAATATTAAAATGAACATTTTTTAATTTATCTTTTTAAGTTTGAATCATGTCTCACCAGTAATAATGACAGTTGCTGTGGTTTTTATGTCATCACAAACACAGCTATATGTGCCACTGTCCTCAGGGAGACTCTTCCTAATGAGAAGCTCCATTGTGGAGCCACTCTGTTTCATCTGATACTTTTCTCCATTGGTGAGCACATTGTCTCCCTTCTTCCACTGCACTGGGACTCCAAGTTTGGACAACTCACAGCAGAGTGTCACACCATTGCCCTCCTGCACCTGAACATTCTTCAGCTCCTGGAGAAATTTAATGGGCCGTTCTACAGAAAAAAAATAAAATAAATAAAATATAACAACTACAATAGAGAAACTTGAGAGAAAAGAAATTGACTTAACCTCATGTCAGTGGCAAAAAATTTACTGTTTTTGAACTAAAGTCTGCATAAATGTACAGCTCATTAATAAAATCTTCTAAAGCTAATAAAATAGCATGCATGCATTATATATATATATATATATA
>JBAMHW010000016.1:17496545-17512295 GCA_037177495.1 Rhadinocentrus ornatus | reverse complement strand
ATATTCAAAGATGGAAATGCTTATTCATGATGTTCACTCATTGTTTCTTGTCAGTTCTCTTAAAAAACCTTAAAAAAAAACACCATGTTTAGAAGATTTAGAAGTTTAAAATCTTGACTTGACAAAAGCAGCACTCACCATTAACCAAAATCTTAGCTATTGTCCTCTCTTCTCCACATAGGCAAGTATAATCTCCAGTGTCGTCCACAGTGAGGTCAGCAATCTTTAGCTCCACCTGCAACTCTTTTTTCCTCATCTGGTACTTGTCTCCATTCCTCAGCAGCTCTCCTCCTCTTCGCCACTCCACTAAGGGAGCAGGCTTGTTCAGCTCACAGCGCAGAACAACACTGTTGCCTTCAGTTGCTTCCTGGTTAACTAACGGTAGCTTGAAACTAGGTGGTAAAGCTGTCAAGAACCAAACAGAAAGAGTTGTTTTAAGTTGCAGATTCAGATGGGATAAGATCTGAGATGACAACGAATGGAGAATGGTTTGAGTGAAGGAAGGGATGTTTCCATGCTCACAATGATTTTTACCTATCAATAGGTGGATATTATTCAATTATAACAGATTGTATAATAATCCATTATAATTCAGATGGTCAGTTAATCTTCTACCAAGTCACATCAAAACACAAGAAGTGTGTGGTTCTGGCATGACTATGTAACATGTAATCTGACTTACATGAAAAAAATTAAAACCTATTGCTAGTTAAGTCAAGGAAGTTTTTATCTAAATGACCAGGACATCAGAAGTACTGTAGCACATAAAGTACTGTGACATCACACCATGAAATGGATAAAGTGGGAGTTTTACTATTCTACATAATGGAGCTCTCAAACTGTGAGACTTGGCCTATTTAGTTTGCTTTTTAAGCTGACCTCTTCGACGTCTGCGCTCAGGAGATTCTGTTGAATACATTTTACATATTTCTTTAAGGTTTTACAACAAGAAAAAATTTATGTATTTAATGAAATGATAATTGAATTAAAATGTGTGTAAATTTGTAGATATTGGGAATACCTTGGACTGCAAGCTCAGCCGATGACTGGCTGTCTTTAGTCTTGCAGGTGTATTTTCCAGCATCGCTCTCCTCCACGTTATTGATAATCAGTTTAATGACACGGCCCTCCTGTTTCATTTCATATTTCTCTCCAGGCTTTAAGGTGACTCTGCCTTTCCTCCAGTCCACAGGAGCTCCAGGTTTGGAGAGCTCACAACAGAAAACTCCACTGTCTCTTTCCTTAACCACCAGGCGCTGGAGCTCCCGTTTGAAGGTGATAGGAAGAGCTGTTTGAAGTATATTAGAAAAAAAAAAAACAATTTTAAGTGCACACTTTTTTTCTTAAGTTTTTTTTTTTTTTTTTTCAGCAAACAGGAAAAAAACAGGAGGGACTACAGGTTGTTGCGTAAGAGACGACCTTAACAGAATGTCTGCACTCACACAATATTTTAACTGATCTGTATCCTTCCAGTTCATTGCCATATGTCCTTTAGCTGTCATGCATCCACTTGTCAGAATTTCATTTATGAACTACGGACAAAACTCCTGCAAGTCAATATTTTTAAAATATATATTGTTGGATCACAATAAAAAGTACAGCCAATTATTTTATTTAAAGATTGCGTGATTATAAGGTATACATAATCATAACATATAATAAGATATTTGTTGCCTTGCAAGACTAAACAAATATCTGCACCTTGCCTTTTTTATTGAACATGCAAAGACATGTTTCTGCTCCTCCTTTCATTTATGCCATAATCTACCAATTGGAATCACCTTTATGAGACATTTAATGACAAAATTTAAACAAGTATTTACATTTCATCATTATTCTTTAAACTCACGTTTCACTCGGACTTCAGCAGTGGTTTTTTCATTTCCTGTGATGCAGCAGTACTTTCCTGCATCTTCTGACTGCAGATTGAAAATGGTCATCAAAGCTTTCTTCCCTTCGACTTTTATCTGGTACTTTCCCTGAGATATCTCCTCAGACAGCACCTGACCCTCTTTCTGCCACTGAACTGAGACGCCCTGCTTAGAAAGCTCACAATGTAATGTCATGTTGTTCCCTTCTTCAGTTTCTTGGCTCTTTAGGCCCACTTTAAATGTAGCAGGAACCGCTGTTGAAACGGGAAAATTAGTACAACTTAAGCTAAACAGAGTAAAGACCATTAAAGAACTGATTTTAAAATAGCAGCTTATAAAATTACTATATTAAATGCAGCAGGAAGGCCTTTTGTTGGAACATACCAATCACTTTTACAGTGGCTTTTGTTTTCTGCTCCCTACACACACAAGTGTAGACACCACTGTCCTCTGGTGCAGCATCTCTGATGGTCAACTCCAGGACTGTGTCCCTCTGTTTTATCTGATACTTCTCTCCATTCTCCAACAGCTCTCCTCCATGCCTCCATTCCACTGGGACACCAGCTTTAGAAATCTCACAATGCAGCGTAATGTTGAGTCCTTCCTCAATTTGGAGGTTCTTCAGTTTTTGCTTGAAGGTAACAGGGAGGGCTTAAAAAGAAAAACAGTGTTATGGGCCACTTCGCTTTACACAAGTTATTGCATTTTGTAGTTATGTGAAAGAAATATTTAGAATATTTAAATCTTTAAAATGTGGTCTTCATACATCTTGATTAAATAATGTTATTCTGTTATTCAAATATGTCTTTTTTAACCCAAATAGATTATTTTCCTGTCAAATAAATGGAAAAACACCAGAGAAACACTGATTAAACAACAGTACCATTCACAGTTAGAGTGGCAGTGGTTTCTATGTCTCCACAAATGCACGTGTAGATATCGCTGTCTTCGAGAGTCACATCAAATATCTTCAGTTCACTAAGCATGTCTCTCTGCCGCATGTGATGTTTATCTCCATTCCTGATAAGTTCATTCCCTCTTTTCCTCCACTCAGTGGTGTGACCGGGTTTGGACAGCTCACAGCGTAACGTTGCAGTGTTGCCTTCCTCAATCAACACATTCCTCAGCTTGTGCTTGAAAGTGACTGGTAGAGCTGAGAAACCATGTATGACCACATATAAACATACATGGTTTAATTCATAGTGTTATTGTCAAATCTATAGGTCAGCTAATTGGTTAATAAATTCCTACCAGTGATCTTAACCGTAGCAGATGTCACCTGATCAGCACACACACAGCTGTAGACCCCACTGTCTTCAGGCAAAGACTTCCATACCAGAAGCTCCAATGTGGTCTCCCTTTTCCTTATCTGGTACTTGACCCCATTCTTCAGCAACTCATTCCCTTTCCTCCATTCTACTGGAATTCCAGGTTTGGAAATTTCACAACGTAATATGACGCTGCTGCCTTCCTCAGACTGTATGTTTCTCAGCTGTTTAATGAATGTAATGGGAATAGCTGGAAAAATAAAGAGGTGACATAACACAAACAGGAGTCAGGTGAATGAACAAGAGCAAAATGTGTTTTTGAATTTGCTGTTGGGTTTTTTGTTGTTTACATTCTTAAACATTTTTTTCAAAATCAATGTTGCGTATTCTGTATTGTCTTTTCTTTTTTGTTATGGTACAGTGAATCCATTATACATGTTTGCATGAGCTCAAGCATATGTGACTGCACTGTATTTTTAAAGGAGATGTGGATAGCTATATAAAAAATTCTCATGAGTACTAAAAAATTTTATTTATTTTTTTTATAAAAGTGCAAAAACACACAATAACTTACTGTAAACTTTGAGGGTAGCTGTTGTGTAGTGTTCTCTGCACTGACATGTATACTGTCCAGAGTCCTCGGCTGTTAGGGCTTTGATTGTGAGAGAGATGATCGTCTTCCGCTGTTTCATCAGATATTTGTCTCCAGGTCTTATATTTTCTAAACCTTTCCTCCAGTGGAACTGGACCCCAGGCAGAGAATACTCACAGCTTAAAGTAATAGTTTCTCCTTCTTTGGCTTCCACAGTACTCAGAGACTGGGTGAACTCTGCTGGGATGGCTAAACAAAAAAGAGAGCAAATAAGCCACAAACGTTCAGTCTGGTAATGGACAGACAGATGGAATTTCTATTTATACCTTTGACTGTGACAACAGCCCTAGTTGTAACAGATCCAGCACTGCACTCATACACCCCAGCATCATTGTTGCAGACCTCCCGAATAGTCAAGTGAGCTTCACAGCCAGAGCGACTGGCAAAGTATCGGGAGGAGTTCCACATCAGGCAGCCATCTTTGTACCAAAGAATGTGGCATGGCTTGGAAGTCACACAGGACAACATCAAGCCTCCTCCTTCAATGGCCTCACAATCCTCCAGTGCCTTGATAATGGTAGGACGCCGTTCTAATATCAAGAAGAGAGTAATCTTGGTCAACGGCAAATGAAATGTGACAGAAGATATTATTTAAAAGTCTCAGGGAAGTCAAAATCTAACCTCTAACTAGCAGTGAGGCATATGATCTTTTGTCCCCTGCTGCAAATGAAATAGTGCCAGTGTCTTTACGAGCAAGTTGTCTAAATGTGAGGGTGTGGTAGCCTCCTGGAACCATTTTGATCTCATTGAGCTCATTGGTATAAAGCAGAGTCTCATCCAAATACCACTTCACCCCCACGTAGTCACTGGGACAAATTTGACATCTGAATGTGACTGTGTCACCTTCGAGACACTCTGCATCCTCTAATTCATCCAGGATTACCACTTTCTGACCTAAGATGGAAAAGTCAAAAACCAAAATCATCAACTATAATCCTATTTAACACTCTTAGTATTTGGCTAGATATCAGACAGAATAAATTCTTATTAAAATTGTACATTAAATAAGGTATAGTCTTTTAAAAACATTTATTTTTATTTTTATTATTTAGTAATAACATTTTTCAGTTTTACAACATTTTATAATGTGTTTTATTTCCAAATATGTGCAGCTGAATGGGTATCCTTCATTTAATTGTTTAATATTAACCTAATGCAAATCAATTTGAGTCTGATCCAGCATTTAATGTTACGTCAAATTTTAAATGTACACTGACGATCCACAGTGATGCAAAGAGTCACAATAATGACACAATGATCTCACCCTGCACGGTCAGCTGTGCCCGGCTCTGCATGGTACCAACATCACAGGTGTAAATGTCTGTATCCAATTTCTCCAGACAGTTAATGGTTAGGGAGAGCACCACTCCCTTCTGCCTGATGACATACTTCCTCCCGGACCTCAGCTCCACCATGCCCTTCAACCAGGTCACACGCTTGGCTGGCCGTCTGGTCTCACACTCCAAGGTCACCTTACCCTTTTCCTCTGCTCGAGTGTCTCTGAGCTCCTTTGCAAATGTGTGCTGGAGTTCTAAAATAAAAAAGCAAGTTTAATAAACTACGTTAAAATTTTAAATTGCTCTCATTTAGAGCGGTTAAAGAAATTTAAAGGTAAAGATAATTAGAACATTTTCCTCCGCCACGCTTGGTTGACACAACTCATATTTTTAATGCATTATTTGCGTCAGATGTCATAAAAACAATGATCTGTAAGTTTCATGATTAAATTCAGGATAAAGTGGCATTTTGTGCACATAATTACAATGCACAAACTTGAAAAATTACTGGCATCATTCAGAAATCTGTCTTAAGTATTCTGCTCATCATTATCATAAATTATTATCATAAACTGTATATAAAAGATGGACGTAGCCTCCATGACGTCACCCGTAGGTTTCTGAAGAGCAAAAGTGAAGCTTGTTGGGCGGTTCCAACCATCACCATCTTGGCAGCATCACGCCTGCCGTCGCTCCAGGGAAATACAAAAATGGGCCAAGCTGAGAGGGAGGCTGTGAGCGTGGGGGTGGATGTTTGACGTATATCCAACTCCAAGCTGCCTTTAGCTAAGAGCTAACTGAGCCAACTCAGATCTAACATGAGCTAACTGGCTAATGCAGGTAGGTGGGCTAAAGCTAAAGCGCACTGCTAGTCGACTAAAAAAAAAGGGTTGTACTACACTACCTTCTTGCTGAGGATATTGGATACATGTCAATCAAAAGGACACGTCCCTAATTATGCCAAATTTTAAAATTAAAAAACATCCAAACGGATGAGTTAGAAAGAAATTCACCCCCCCAACACACACACACACACACACACAGACACACAGTTGTCATGCAGATAAACTTGACCTATTAATCCTAAAATGGATTTTTGTAGCAGACTTTAAACATCTTTTTTTCTGCTGTTTAGTAAGTCTTTTCAACATGGGAGTCTATGGGGATATGCTCTGTTTTGGAGCCAGCCCCGAGCGAATGAGGGGTGAACTGCAATTTTTTGCACTTCTCCATAGACTTCATATTTTACCGCCAGAGGTTGCCACTTGAGAATTATCCATTAAATGGTCTAATTTATATCTGTCATTGAGAATTAAGGGTGTAGAGTTTGTGATGAGTACAAGTGTCCCACAAGGATCTACTACAGGCCCTATTTTATTCACCTCCCACATGAACAATGCCAAAAGTATTGGCTCACCTGCCTTAACTCTCATATGAACTTAATAGACATCCCATTCTTTATCAAAAGAGTTCACCTCTTGCAGCTACAACAGCTTCAAATATTCTGAATAGGCTTTCCACGAGGTTTAGGAGTGTGTTTATTGGAATCCCTCTAGAAGCGGATTTGTGAGGTTAGACACTGATGTTGGACAAGGCGGTTTAGTTCTCAGCCTCCGCTCTAATTCGTCCCAAAGGAGTTCTATCGGGTTGAGGTCAGGACTCTTGGCAGGCCAATCAAGTTCCTCCACACCAAACTCTCACATTCAAGTCTTTATGGATTTTGTTTTGTGCACTGGTCGAGTCATGTTGGAACAGGAAAGGGCTTTTCCCAAACTGTTCCCACAAAGTTTGTAGCATGATATTGTCCAAAATCTCTTCGTATACTGAAGCAGAGAGTTCTTTTCACTGGAACTAAAGCTCCATAAAAACAACCTCAAACCACAATCCCCGCCTCCATCAAGCTTTGCACTTGGCACAATGCAGTCAGACAAGTACCGTTCTCTTGGCAACCACCACACCCAGACTCTGCCTTCAGATCCCCAGATTGTAAAGCGTGATTCATCACTCCAGAGAACACGTCTCCACTGAACCAGAGTCCAGTGGCTGTGTTCTCTACACCACTGCATCCAACGCTTTGCATTGCCTTTGGTAATGTATGGCCTAGATGCAGCTGCTTGGCCATGAAAACCCAATCAATGAAGCTCTCTTTGCACTGTTTTTGAGCTGATCTGAAGGCCACATGAAGTTTGGAGATCTGTAGCAGACAACTCTGCAGAAAGTTGTCGACCTTTGCCCACTATAGGCGTCAGCATCTGCCGGCCCCACTCAGACCTACCACTTTGTGGCTGAGTTGCTGTTGTTTCCAATCGCTTCCACTTTGTTATTGACAGTTTATTATGGAAAATTTAGGCGTGAGGAAATTTCATGAATGGACTTGTTGCACAAGTAGCATTCTATCGCAGTCCCACGCCGGAATTTACTGACCTGAGAGCAACCCATTCCTTCACAAATGTTTGTAGAAACAGTCTGCATGTCTCAGAGCATGATTTTAATACACCTGTGGCCATGGAAATGATTAGAACACCTGATTTCAATTTTTTGGATGGGTGAGTGAATACTTTTGGCAGTATAGTGTATGTGCACTAGAATCCTTATTTGGCCATTCAAAGCCATAGTTAATGTCTGATACATTTTAGATGTCCTGTAGCAAATATACGCTATTGTTGAGTTCAAATAAATACTTGCAAATTTAGCTGGGTTTACCATGTTAAGGAGCTATCTGGAACATGGAAAGCTAAATAAAACTCAAAATTGTGTAGAAGGACATGGCAAAGGAAAGTGATATTAATATATTCATCATCAGTATGCATCAGACATTGTACATTGCAATTGTGAGCTTTTGACAGGTGAACGTTTTGACAGGCAGGACACAAGTACACTTGGCCTTGTGTTTTAGACTTGCAAGTTAAAAATAAATTATGGAAAGAAATGTACATTTTCTCAGTAGTACTCAAAACAAGGATTCAACTAAACCAATTAGCAGCTGTATTTAGTCTGAGATTTATTGTACAGGACATAATGCTGTACTGCACCTAGAACATTTCAGGTACATGAGATGGAGCTTTTGAGATTTACTGCTGACATATACTCCAAGCTTGCCTTGAACATTTTGTTACTATGAAATTTTTTCAAGTACAGGTATTACTATTGTTATTTGTCTTTTTTTTTCTTTTCTTTGATTTTGCATACAGCTGTACTTGGTCTTTGGTTTGTTTACCATGAGAAATATTCATACTAAACATAAAATAAAATAAATCAAGTTTCTCTTAAGCTTTTTCTCTCTTTAGATTGAAGTTTGATAATTGTGTCCAATCATTATAATCTTCTTATTCTGTATGTATGTACGCACAAATGGCTACATAAATAAGGATGTCATATATTGTATTTCTCCCTCTTCCTTAAAGGAAAAGTATTAAATAAATAGAATAAAAAAATAAATGTATGTCACAGCACAATGTGTTTTATTGCAAATGGAATTCTTATTTGCAATCTTTGTGAGGCTCTTTGCAAAAGCTGAACATTAAGATTTTCAAAGATTGTACCCCAATTCAACCTTACATGTTTGTGTGTATTTCTAATTGCTGGTGCTGAGCATTTGTCTCTTTCATACAAGTTGCATTTCCATTCAGAATTGAAGTTCAAACAAAGGATTAAAAAAATTAAATGAGCTACCTCTGATCTCCAGCTTGGCACGAGAGGCAACACCCTCTGCCTCACAGCAGTACTCCCCAGAGTCTCTAATGGTGCTATTCTTGATCACCAGTCGTGCCAAGTTCTTCTCCACACTCATTTCGTACTTGGGACTCTGTCTAATTAGATGTCCATTTTTCAACCAATGAATGGTCACTTCAGGTTTGGTGATTTCACAGCTCAGCTCTGCATCCTCTCCAGGCACCGCCTTGACATTAAGTAGGTCCCTGAAGATGTGCACTGGCTTCTCTAGTGAAGGAAAACACTTGTCAGTTTGCTGTGTAAATACAAACTGATTTTGTGTGGTATTGGTTAAGAGATAAAACTGCTGACCTTTGACAAATAGCATGGTCCTACAGGTTAGGTCTTTAACTGCAAAGACCACATCACCAGAGTCAGTAAGTAAAGCATCTCTGATGGTCATGTGATACTTGCAGCCATTGTTAATAAGCTGGATGCGGCTGTTGGTAAGCACCACCTGGCCATTGATTGTCCAGGAAGGTTCAGCATCAATATTATGAGAAAGATGACACTCAAAAGTACAGCTTTGACCCTCCAGGACAGAAGTTGTCTTTATTCGCTGGGCAATGGTAATATGTATGTCTGAGAAGAAAGATAATAATAAAAACAGATGTATTATATGTATCTTACCATTCTTAATGCATTTCTAAATGAGCTACATTAATCTGACCTGCCCTGTGATTTATTACTCACCATGGACTGTAACTTTAGCTTTAGACTGACTGGTGCCCAGATCACAAGTGTACTGTCCAGCATCATCTTTACTCAGAGAATGGATGATCAGTGCCATGGACCTTCCAAACTGCAGAAGCTCATGTCTATCATCAGCTGTCAGGACCACACCATCTTTCTTCCAAACAGGTGCTACTGAATCTTTGGAAATTTCACATTGCAGACAAACATCTCCTTGTTCCTCTCCAGCTGCATCTTCCAAAGACCTAAGGAACACTGCTGGGTGCTCTGGAGCCAACAAAATGTTATGGATATCATTCATTAAGAAATAAACATCCATAAAATTTCTATATCAGAAAACAAAATTCTTATGAATGCTGGGTACTTCAATAACTTACCCTTGACCTTTAGGGTGGTTGTCTCTGTAAGGACACCTGCTTTGAAGGTAATCTTGCTCTCCTGTGGCCGAAGCTTCTTCATCATGAGGCTGTGCATTGTTCCCATGTGCTGGATCCTGTTGATGGCGTTGGAATAGAGGCGGACATTGTTGAGGAGCCATTCTACATTTGCAACCACATAGTTGAGCTCACAAGAGAAGGTGGCAATGCCATCCTCTTCAGTGTCCACAGGCTCAAGATGTTTGACCATCTTTAGTGTTTTCACTGTAATACAAACACACAGCTGGGTATAGAAATTAACCTGAACACGCAACACAGCCAGGTGAGTTTGTATCAAATAATCTTTAACTTACCTTCTACTTTTACCTGTGCTGTGCTCTGAGAACCTCCAGCCATGCAACGGTAATGCCCTGCATCCATTCCTATCAAGCCGTGAATGATCAGCTCAGCTCGCCTCCCTTCTCTCTTCATGGTGTATTTATTCGAGGCCTTTAGAGCTGTGCGACCTTTAAACCACCGCACAACCCTGGGAGAGGGGGCAAACCTACAGCTGAGAGTCACAGAGTTGTTCTCTTTTGCTTCAACATCATCCAAGTGGTGAACAACCTGAAGAGGTCGCTCTGTGGAGGGGAGATTTACAATGGACACTAATTTACCTTTCTGACTGCATCTGCTTTGGGTTTTTCACACATAACATGAAAAGATTAACAACAAGAAAGATTGATTTATTCTCTGTGAAAAAGATAATTTAATTCATCTTTGTGAAGAGGACAGAACACGGAGAACTTTTACATTGTTACTAGACACTGTAAACTAATATTTAACTTTAAAAAAACAGCATATATATTAATAACAAAATCAATCAAATTTTGCTCTTGGAGAAGGACAGTGAAACTTACCATTCACAGTGAGCTGAGCAGTGGAACGACTCTTCCCAGCCACAAAGACCACAGGCCCTGACATGGAGCTGTCTGTGGCTGTGAAACAGAGGCTGTGGAGGGTTCCCTCCCTCTCAATATTCACTGTTGCACAGGGCTCCAGGACCTCATCTTTCAGGGTCCATCTTGGGGGCCTCCCTGACTTTATGTTGGTTTCTACTTGAAATAGTGCCGGTTCTGGCTCCATCACCTCCACTGATTTCATGCCACGTGCTATGCTGATAGCCTGCTCTGCATGCACAACAATAATACACATTACACAAACTGCACGACTCCCATCTTAAGCTGAGAAAACTACTTCCAATACTAAGGTTTGTAAAGTTGAAATGTGTATATAAACTATTTTCTGCCTATCAAGTGTCTTCTTACATCATACATTTGCTTTGCAATAAATGGAAAGAAGACTGATACTATTACTGTGACAGCAAGTATCTCACCCTCCACCAGAAGCTGACATGATGTTTTGTCATCTCCTGCTTCACATGTGTAGGTATCTTCATCTGAGGAGCAGACATCTTCAATGGTCAGCTGCCTGTAGACATCTTGGCTGACAAGTTGATATTTCTTACTGGGCAGGAGTTCCTTTCTGTTCTTGTACCACTTAACCTGAGCATTAGGTCGTGACACCTGGCACTCTAATAGACCTCGGTGGTGATACATAGCAATCTTCACCCTTAGAGGACGTACTATTTGGACAGGGAGCTCTAAAGAAGAAACAGATTTTCCCTTGAGAAACTAAAAAGAGTAAAATGTTGACTTATTCTTTGTCTTAAGATTAAACATTTAAAATTCTTGACTTTCTAAAGTGAATATATCATCCATAAATCTGTCGTGCATTTTTTTCTTGTCAAGTATGAGGGATGAGTGTGGTGGCTCACCTTTTACACTGAGAGATGCATAAGATGAGACTCGCTCTGCAGTGAATCGGATCTCTCCTGCATGTTCTGGTCTGACTGACTTGAAGGACAGGGTGTGAGTCTTACCTGAAATTAGATTAATGCAAATATTTTACATCTTGAACTATCCAGTGAAATCCAGGTGCAGCTAAAAGGGAGCGCATCCAGTAAACAAGGCTGCCTCCGAGTGATTATCTTACCCTGATGTCTGATCTTGATGCTGTCTCCAGGTCTGATCCGGCAGTCATCCCGGTACCACCGACCATCCACATCCACCTGGTTGACCTCACATACAAAGGTCACAGGCTGGCGTTCAGTCGTATCAACATCCTCCAATTCCTTCACAATATGGATGTCTCGAGCTTAAAGAAAATATTCAAACTATGACTCTCAGCTTACTGAACTTACAATATGGTTGTCATAGCACTTACTCAACTTGAGAAAACATATTTATATGTTTGACTTGTTTTACATGGTCACACAAAGGAAATACCTTAGTGTACAATATCATCTTACCTCTGACACTGAGTCGGCCTGAGGTCTGAACACCATTGGCCTGGAAAAAGAATAAACCGGCATCTCCCAAAGTCACCCGGTTCAGCATAAGGGAGTGTTTTTTCCCTTGTGTACTGATGCGACAATTCGGCTTAGATTTAACCTGCATCCCATCCCTGGTCCAAATGCCTTCTATGTAAGCCAGGTTGAGAGTTACCTCGAAGCAAAAGCTCTCACATTCAGACACCTCCACATCCTCCAGGCCCTTCACCACTTGGAGACGGTTCACTGTAAACAAACAATATTATGGACATGAAAGCCTCACTCGCTGAAAGAACTACAATAAAAAGTTGTTCTTGATAGGAAAACTTACTTGCAGCTGCTACAATTCCTCCAGGTATATTGTCCCCCATGTCTCCTGCTTGTCTCACACAGTGACAGGGGAATGTCTACTTTCTATCACAAAAGACGGTGACAATAAGGTGATGTCCATGGCTTTTTTTGCAATTTGCAGTGATCGTAAGAGACTTTCATTTATCAGGTAATTCAGCTTGTTCTCAGAATTCACAGGTACAATCCTGACCAAACGATGTTGTAAATAACCTTCTACAGAACTTCTAATAATCATATACAATTCCATCTCACGTGCTTGAAACATTTCCTTCTAACTAATAATGGTAAACTACAGCTTCCAAAATAGGAAGACTGGATTGTAAAACTGCACACACAAGATATCACTCTCATATGGTTGATTCTTGTCAGAGCATGCCAGTCCTCCAGCAGAGTAATCTCAGTCACCTCACTCAGCTGAGCTCAACACCACCAATTTAGATTCAGCTGTGATGCCACCTCCATTTGGCTGCATGCACTGATCACAGAAACAAGCAAAGCTTTGAAAAACAAACATTGAGCCAAATGAGACCTACCAATTGCTGAACTGATTCCTGATGACTGAGATGAATTAAACACTTAGAGACTGGGTCCTTCCACTATATAGCAGAGCCAATCTATCTAATTTCCTACTGGCTAATAAGGCATTTAATGATGCGTCACATAGTGATACCATCATTACAAACAACTATTTGGATGATCTGTAAAGGCCTGATAAGTTATGGTAAATACGCTGAAATGCAGTATAAAAGAGTGTGTGATGCAATGAACAGAAAGGAATTTTTTTTTTTTTTTTTTAATTAGCCCCACAAATAAAGAAAATATCGGAAGCAGCTGTTGGTATCAGATATCTTAAATCCAATCATGTGAAACACGATTCAACTTTGTAACAATATTGAAACCATATGTATTGTTTATTGGTAAGACTCTTCAAAAGCTATTTATAGATATTCTAAAAATATCAGATACCTTACAGTGATTTACCTACCTTTGACTTAAACAGATGTTTTCCACAGAGACTATGTCCTTGCATCACCTACTGCTGCTGCACTCACAAAAAAAACCACCTTCACCTGAAAACACAGGCTAAACATTCACCATGGCAACAGATCTGTCCAGTTCTTGTTGTGTTTCCCACAAAGCTTTTAAGATTACCCGCAAATGCTTGTCCAACGAAGAGCTATATCCCCAAAGTTGACAGCGTATAGTGCCTTCTGCTTTTTTCCTTGCTATGATGTAGTATGATGCTGAACAGCTGACATATCTCTCCCCACATACTTACCTCCAAAATAGCATTCTGTCAGTATGAGGGCAAAGATAGCTTTGGCCTTAATGGTGTGAGGCAACTTGTGTTCAGCATCAATGGAACCATCAAAAACAATCCAAATGTTCACCACAGGCTAAGTGTGTTTGATGATTTTTCAGTAGGCGTGATTAATTACTAACACAATGAGTGGAATTTCCATGAGAATATCTTTATACGTAAGCTTTGTGAGGTATAAGAACATGGCAGTGCAGTGGTTGTAGCTACTACATTCACACAATCACAATCAAAGCACTTAATGACAACAGCCGAGTGTTCTGCACATTATAGCGCTGATTTAGTTTAATCATGTGCTCTTTAAAGTACTGAGCAACATCTTTCAGTGGTCTAAACCTCTGGCAGAGGTTAGAGACATCAAAGTCTTTGGATCTTCACAGGGAGTTTCCACCACAGTCACAGATGAAAGGTCATAAAAGATTAAGAGATATCAAGCTCCTTTTTTTACAGGCTCATCATTAGTAAGC
Organism: Rhadinocentrus ornatus; assembly: GCA_037177495.1. Taxonomy (NCBI): domain Eukaryota; kingdom Metazoa; phylum Chordata; class Actinopteri; order Atheriniformes; family Melanotaeniidae; genus Rhadinocentrus; species Rhadinocentrus ornatus. The sequence goes on along the minus strand of JBAMHW010000016.1, from coordinate 17,497,939 downwards.
GTAGACATCATCATCATTACAATCATTACACATTTGCCTGTTCTTACACATACATACCCAGTGAAACACACGTCTATCACAAATCTGGTCTGTTCTAGCTGATCTAAATTAGATTATGATATAAATTAAACAATACAATTATTGTCCATGAACCCAAGCTTTCAGCTTGCTGCAAGATGAGAGAGAAAAAGTGATGTTGTACAAATGTTCATGTCAAAATAGCTGAAACCAGCCCTCTTCCTTATTCTAAGTCTGTGGTATTCCATCATCCAGACTGAACAAAGGCAGCAGCAACAAGCAGTGAGAACAGTTCCCTTTGATGGACAGCTCCATGTGCGGCAGAGCTCTCAGTGAAACTCTATCAACAGGATAATCTTTGTGGAGTCCTGCTGGGGCACAAAAACAACTTGTCGTCACTGCAAGGAGAGTGGTGGTCCACAGAAGTAAACCTGTCTTTTTTTACATCTCCACATCAGCCACTTCATTACAAAGATTTCATCACTTAGCTGAACATTTAAGAGAGCTTTGAAAACGCAGTGTGTTTTTTAAGCAAATTTCCAGATAAGATGCTGTTTCCCTAGGCGACTTACGATTAAATTGTACCTGTGACAGTGACCCGGTTTTTATGTGTATACAATATTGATAGTAAAAATAGAGTAATGTTAAAAGAACCAAGGCAATATGAGGATCTGTTGAATGAATTTAGAACTCGGTGAAACAGCTGAAAGCTCCACCTAAGCCTCTGGATCTATTTTTGGAAACAACCCAACCTCCAGTGTCACACATTTCCTCTGATTCAAATTTTTCTACACCTGACCACAGTCATAATAAACAAGTCTACCGTAGTAATGTTGAGTATACGAATTTGAATTCATGCATATGGACATCTGTGACTATGAGACTTAACAAGGTGGAATAAAAAACTTTTAAAGATGCTATTTAGGACATCAAACTGTGTTTTTGTCTGAAACATCTTTGACACAGTATCCATAGGGATGTGTCATAGTTGGGCAGCCACAGCTATGCACTGGAATGATATTAGAATATAATATACCCTTGACTAAATTAAATAATGTGACCTTCTTGGCACATCTAATTACAAAGCAGCCTTCAGTCTGATATCTATAGCCATATGAGTCTGTCCACTAGAGAGTTAATTGTTTCAGGTCATAGTCATATAGACACACACACACACACATATACATGTACATATATATATATATATATATATAAATGTATATATCTATACCTGTCCACCTGTTTACAAATAAATCGTTAAAAAATCATATATTTTAATTTCAGGATTTTTTTTTTATAGATTATGTCTCTCACAGTGGACATGCACCTACGATGAAAATTTCAGACCCCTCAAAGATTTCTAAGTTGGAGAACTT
>JBAMHW010000016.1:17467916-17488957 GCA_037177495.1 Rhadinocentrus ornatus | reverse complement strand
TCTTTCTTTCTTTCTTTCTTTCTTTCTTTCTTTCTTTCTTTCTTTCTTTCTTTCTTTCTTTCTTTCTTTCTTTCTTGAATAACAATAAAATGAACAAAGAAATGTTATCTTTTGGGATAAGGGGCCGAAAGCTTCCTGGAACTCTGTCATTAGGTAGGTAGTAGGTTTGTTAGTAAAGGTACTTTTTCTGCTAAACAACAGGGTGTAGATCTATTAAAATGAAGGCAGGTTTTAAAGGCATAGACCTTATCTTAGCTAACTGAAATGCGACCTCGTCAATTCTCAGTAAGGTTAATGTAAAAGCACACTTACTCCAATAAACAAAAATATTCTACTAATTTACGTTGTACTGGAACTCTATTTCAAAAAGAAGCGGGGAGACTCTTTAAATAGTTGAGCCAGCAGTATTCCAACTAAAAAAAAAAAGGTTCGTCATAATTTCTGAATTTGTTCAAGACGGGGGTGGGAGGGGGGGTGGCTGCTACTGGAGGCGCATTCTGCGGTACTTAGGCGGTCACAAGACTTGGACATCAGTGAACAAAAACATCGGCCGTCTGATAGGTCAGCTAGAAGCTTACAGGCCCTCAGGTTCTTCTGTTCTCTGCTTCCAACATCCAACAAGTTGCTCCTTTTGGAAAACTCCTTCATTGCGCACTGCCCTGCTGCGGTCTCTTTCTAAAACTCTGTATTTTTCTGTGGAAATTTTTACTGAGGTGATTTTTTAAAGACATTAAATCACTACTTTATCTCTTGCAGGATCATTTTTATATAGAATCGAATTGTCTTGTAAAGCTAAAACTATTTATGTTTCGATGCGTAAAGGAGTGGCGCGTGCCAAAATGAGCGAATGCCACTGGAAGAAATTACACCGAAGATGTCAACATTGCTTTACCACCCACTCGAAATCGATTGTATTACCTTCAAGAAGGTGGCTCTCCATATAAATAGGAACGCGTTATTTCAAAGACTGTGTTGAGCACAATCTGCTGGCTGCTCCTTTCCTTATCGGGACCTCAGATAACGCCTGGAAGAATTTGCTCAAGACAACTGTGTCCGCTACTAAGGACATACGCATCTTTAATTCCTAAACTTGTAAGTATAAAGTTTAATTAACGACATGATTTTACTAGAAAGAAAAATCGGGTTTTACGTAGTTTGCAAGCACCAGACCATTTCTTTTAATTAACTTTGTATCTTGAGTTAGCAGATGTAACCATTGGCAGGGGATTTTTTTAAGTCCTTAAGGAAATGTGGATGATCTCAAATGGTTATTCTGTTGCATCTGTTGACATTAAGTAGGGTGTAAAGTGTTCATTTTTATTTATTTGTTAGAATCATACAAATTGGACAAATGTTTCACTTTAAAACCATGTAACCCCCTGCAATAAAACTTATTTGCTTCTGTTTTCAGACAGTGAAGCCATGCAGGTGGAGAGAAAATGGCACATACTGTTGACTATTTTCCTTCTGCTCATTACCTCGGGTCAGTGTATGGACAGCAAAGAGGTCAAGCAGAAAGAAAGAAGGACCCTGTTGGATTTAATCTTACAGGTTATTAGAGACAGCCAGCAACGGGACAAACCTGTGTCCCGGCGCTGTGGAAGTGGACTCCACACTTCAGCACAAGACATGAAGTTCTCCTCCCATGAAAAGCCTTTCTATGTCCCTAGGCTGGATAACAGTAGACTCATAGGTAAGCTGATAAGATTTATTTTTAGGACCTGATGATGAAAGCATAATCCCCATTTTACTGTTGGAGACAGCTGTCATTGGTCCAGTCAGTGCCGTTCATCTGATGTAGGAGATTTCTTTGGTTTGGCTTGATGGAAGTTTGTGTATGTTTTAAGTTGATTAATGAAATCTGGAAAGCAGAAATCAAATTTTCCTTTTTTTATAAACTGTCTTTGGCAAGGATATAGTGTTCACATCTGTCTGTCCTAAAGTGCTCAGCTTAATTTAAAGTGGTTATATAACATGCATGTAATGCAGGTAAGCTTTATATGCGCAAGACAATGAGGTTATGTCACATCTGTAGTATACTTGGTATTCTTATTCCAAAGGTACACTTATTGAACACGTGTTCTGAACACAACATAACCTTAAATAGCAATTGATTGATGCATGGAGATAAAGATAGGTACTATCAATTGATGTAGGAGGAGCTATGTCATGCAAAACTTATGAATGATTCATTGAGTATGATTCATGGAGCAGTAATAAACATGAATGACCCTCTGTCCATATGGGGTTTTCATCAATAAAGAGCATAATACTGGTGATAGTCTTTATATCTTTCCAAAACTTAAAATTAATAATGATGCACTTAACACTGTCAAAATGTAAATATTTTTTTTCTTAGAGACTGAACCTAAGATGTATATGCAGTCTTGCAAGAGAAAAAGACCATGATGGAAGCTTGTCTTTGGTGGCTTAAATTTAGCATAATGTCTAGACTAAAATAAAGCCATTTTAATAAAGTTTCAAAAGCAAGATTTAAACATGTTTGTATAAAACAAAGTAATATTATTTAAATCCTTTTCATTACTGTTTGTTTTATTCCTGGAATAGAAAGCTTTCACTCGGGATTGTGCCTCATTGGTCCTACATGTGCAGAGCTTCGTGAGCACACTGTGTTGTTTGAAAATAAAATTTCAGATTCTCTGTACCATTGCCATCAATTAGATCATGTCAGAGTGATGTTGCACAGGCATCATGCAGCTCGAAGTCTTGGCCCTGGTTTACACAATTGGAAAAGTACCTTTCTCAGACCAATGACTGGATGGAATTTATCTTTTGAGGATATTAAAAGCAGCATATTAGCACTGGTGCATGTGACACTACCAAAGAACTATAGTCATGCAAGGATAGCTGTTTCGAGGATGAAAGGGAGACATCTGTAAACCAAATGTTGTGTTCACACTAAAGTTCCTAAGTTCCTTTTCTGTCAGAGGTCATGGTCACATTATCAAAATGACAGCTATAGTGACACAGTCAATATGAAGGGTCTCTTTTATTTTATAACTGGTGGTTTTAACTATTTGTTTTCTATTCATACATATGGCACAGAACATACGCTTCAGACAACAACATGTAGAGCTGATACTCATTTATTATTGCTCCCACTGTAAAATCTAACTAGTTGTCTTTACTTAAAAACTATATGCAAACTTGTTTTTGTTAAGTTTTTATTCATTTGAGTGATTAACTGCAAATAACTACAACAGTTTTAGTTTATCAAACTGTTACAAACTTTATCGGTTTAATTTTGCTGTAAATAAATGAGGTTGTGGAAGAAACTTTGGTTGATAAATTTCAGATAAATTAGAAGACATGCTTCACAATGTGTTGGTTTGATTCATCTACACACATGATCATTTTAAGTTCATCTTACTTAAAGTTTCTGATGAACTCAAAATCTTTCTTGCTCTGCAAGACTTTGGTGTGGGTGGGATTTTTGCTAAAACTAATGTCAGATCACAGACATCTTTGTGATGGGGCAGTAGCTGCCTGGATAACTGGTTTTAAAGACAGCGATGCCCAGTCACTGGAGAACAGAGCATAGTTAACATTTTAATATTCCTAAATAATCTAAAACAAGAAGACAAAAGAAAACTAGATGAGAAAATTTCTGAGATTTTAGCTTGGGTGATTGGAAAATGGCCATGACAGTTTATTTAAGATGTTTTCTTAAATTAATTAAAAGATTTTTGTGTCATTTAAATTCTTGATCAACCAAATAAATAAAATAAATAAATAAAGAAGTATTATGTAATTTCAACTAATACTGATCTCACAAAGTAAAACAGTGAATTATCTCTAATTTGTTGTTAATAGAAGTGCAGGAAATGCAGAGGGTTGACTTTGCATCATCTTTGCTGCCAGCACATCTGGGTTTGGCTTTTAATTGGATGGCGTAGATTCTTTTTCAGTAATGTGAAATATGTAAGTGTGTTAATCCTTTAATATACTTAAAATAGTTTAGATAGTTTTGCATGGTCCTCTGTTTGTATGGACTTTTTAATAAATTTTATGGCTTCCTGATAAATTTGATTCCATTTATATTATTCTTGCTGTTATAGCATTACATGCTATTGGGTCTGGGGGCTAAAGTGGTGTTGGCCCAGTAACTACTTACATGGGCTTACTCTGATCAGCATTAAACTTCCATACAATAATCTCTTTAGGCCATTAGTATGTCCGGTGTATAGTTAGACCCCCGCATGTGATACTTCTGTAAGGGAATACATGATGCTTTAAACTCCAGTTCAATCCCACAAGAAGCCCTCAAAATGTGAAACAGACCAGCACTGAGAGTTGCCTTTTAACACAGAAATCTTACATCTGCTCTACTATCGAGGAACGGAATTCACAATGAATAATGATCATGGATACTGTAGTTTTAAAGATGAACTAAAATTATTCTGATGCCAAGTTGATGGAGGTTATTAACCATGCAAAATTTATATTCTCAAAAACTTTGTGTTGATACAGAAAAAAAAAACACAGAGAAAGTGATGTTGACGATGACACAGATATGTTTTTTAAAAGTTTATTGACAACCTAACAGTGGTTTTCTTTTCCAGATATTGTTCCTAGAGATGCAAACATGAAAGACAAATTTATTCACCATTTCGGAGGTAAGAAAATTGCCTTCAAACACAATCTGATCACAGTTGCAAACGTCTTTGTCTTGATTGTATTTTACTGCTGTCCTTTATCAACATTCCAAAACAGTTTCATCTGGCAAACTTTAAGAGCATAGTTGGCACTTTTCCCATGCAACTTTTGGCTGAAGCCTCTTAGTTTTGCCCCTCTAAAAAAGTCATTTTAATTCCTCCAAGCGAATATACAGTATGTTAAAGTCACAGACAGCTTTGTGAACACTGGCAATTCTGTGGGTCAGGAGGGGGTTGCCTGGCTTAGCTGTAGGGCAATAGTTTAGAGAAACAGCACATGGTCTGAAGCTGACAGAATTAAGTTGAAGGCATTGCTAAGTTAAGCTGATTATTTGTCTCAGGACCTGTGAGTAGACTTCATTATTGGTATGAAAATCTGGAAGCCTAATCGTTGGTGCAGAAACTCTCAGAGGTGATTATAATAGAAGACTCGATTCTCCTTCACACTAAGTCCAGTTGAACCCCGACCCTTTTAATACATCTGTGATAGTGAACTGTTTACTTTCACTTTGCAATTGGTTTCTTTTTTGTGTTGATTACTCACAAATTTAATGCAGATACATAGCTAATTAAAGGAAAAAACAATGCAAAGTGATTTGGAACGACTTGGGTCTTCAACACCTCATGATTCTGCAAGTGTCTGTAACTCTGCTGGAAGGGATGGAAAACAGCATATTCTCTCATTTTTTGCTGTTTGAGTGTTAACCCATAAGTGGGGAACATAGCATTTGAAATCATATCCATAATTTTTAAAATATTTAGATAGCCCTTTCTTCTTGTGGAGGTCAATAATGTTATCCTGTAACAAACGACTCCCATTCAGATGACATGTTTAATCTTAGGAAAAATGGAATTTCAAAAATGTTGCACAGATATTTAGCCAAAGGATGTCCTCAGTTTAACATAGCCAGCAGACCCCTGTCTTTTTGGCGGGGTCGTGATTCCAGGTTTTTCCTTAATTCACCACTCATGTGTAGGTGTGGTTAGAAATAGCCAGTAGGATAAAAGAAATATTGAGGTCCTTTAAATTCTTGCCATTTTGCCTGATGAGACCTTTTCTATTAAGCAGGACAAGTCAAGTTCTCGTCGGAGTGTAAAACACACTTCCATAGACTTTACCACAACACAAGGGATTGCTCAAGACCAGCATGTATGTAAACCTTTTTCCTGTTAAGTATATATTTTAACAGTGTGCTCAGGGTTTGTTTTACCCTTCATCATCAAGTATTATGCTTTAAAGGCATGAGCAAATAATTTTTATTGTTTTGATTATTTTAAAAAAGAAATGTTTGCTAAAACTATCCTTTTCTTTTCTTTTTTTTTAAAGAACTCCTCTTTTTTGATAATGTCATGTAGCTGTGAGAATCTATTTAAATTTGGATCAACTTTACTCACTATCAAATATAACTACCACTTAGTCCAGATGACGCAGATCCGTCATGGTTTTCATAATGAGGAGGTTTTTGTTTTTTGTCTTATTTTTATTGCTATGAATCAAATCAAGCCTTCACTGAAAACATGTGTCTGAGCAATATGCCTGTCTTGAATTATTGAAAGGAAGTTTTATTTGCAAATTTATTTGCGTGCAAAGGTCTAGGGCTTTGTGTCAAATAAATTGAGCTCCCATTAATGTTTGAAGATTTAAAAGTTAAATGGCACCTTTCTCTAAATAAATGCAGATCTTTTGAGGTTGATGATCTAAAGTTTTGCTTTGCTGTCTTACTACTGTAATACCGATGCATAGATATAGCAAAGCTGTGTTTACTAATGACCTTGCTGCCTTGCAACAAGTTCCATGTGTTTATGATTTGCTAGCAATTTGATGTTCCTTTCAAAAAATGAAGATTCTGTTTAAGTTATTTTTAACAAAACTAAAATGCAAAACTTTTAGCTTTGAGGTTAAATGGGGCAGAATTTCCCGTAGTTTTTTCCATCTTGTAAATAAACTTACAACTACTTAGATTTAAATGTGCAATTCCATGGAAGGGGCTCTCCTATCCCAGACAGGGAACCATTTATATACAGTAGATATGGAGCTGTAACCACTTTGCATATGGAAGTGTCAGATTTTCCTCTGGAATCTTTAAAGTTTGAGAACTAAGAAGATGATGTCAAGCAGGTGGTAGTGTTCAGTGCTTATAATGGAAAAATGTAACTGAAAGATAAACTTTTTATGACCCCATTTAGAAGTTGTTTTAAGTGAGGATTATTGTCAGCACCGGCAACTAGGTAACAATCGCAGTTCATTTTTACTAACACATAGGTGGCGATTAAAATACAAGTTGTGCTTGACTGATTTTGCACTAAGGGACCTTTAAAATTTAAAAGCATTTTTTTCCACACTTTGATTCGTACTATTATTTGCTGAATACTATGTATAGCTTATCCTTTAAAGCATAAAAGTATTTTCAAGACTTTGCTCGTTTTCTAAGACAGATGCAGCATACAGAGAGATGTCACAGCTTCTGAAGGGTCACAGATTTTGGGGAAACATCTATCTTTGTAATTGTGTTTCCTAACCTTGTAAAAGTGTTTCACTTGGTGTAATATTGTTTTGCACTTTCTGGCCACCATAGATGCAGCTAATAAAAGAATAAAACCAAGCATGGTTTCAATACGGGACGGCCAGGCAGGGGTCCACAGCTTTTTGGTAGTTGCATGAGGGGGATCTTTAAGGAAAATATTGGGAATGCCTACTTTAAAAAATATACCACCAGTAAAACATTGTGATACATTAACATTTTTTAAAACAAAATATAGAAGACCAGTCATTGTTAACATGTCATTTGGTTACAGTTTTATGAGTCCTGCTATCCTGATATTAACATAACAATGATTATTTTTCTCATTGTGTTTTTTAGATTACAAAAGATGTGCAAGATTGCTAACACGATTAGCATTGAGTCCACTCTGCATGCAATCGAAGATATTGCATGTGAGTAACAGTGTTTTTCTCTTCTAGGATGGGGGTTTCTTCTGCTGTTCATACACACAGTTAATCTGATTCTTTTTTTATTATTACTCTTTAATCTGTTTTTAAAAAAATGACTAATTAAAACAGACATGGATGCTACTTACATTTTCTACCTCGGTTTGATGAGGTGGATCAGGTTGGGGATTTAATGTAATGTGCATTTGATGTCCTATTGAATAAAACTGATCCTTGCATCTGTCCAACATTTGAAGCCAGTAAGAATTTGCTATTTCTTGGTGTTGGATATGCTGGAGTATTATCCTGCTGGGAAGAGGCTTTTATATATTAAGTCTAACTTCAAACTTTATTCATAGTTAGCTTAGATTGGCTGAAGATGCACATATATCAGCTTTATCACAAGCAGTGCACTGAGAATCAGAAGGAAAAAAAGAAAAACAGATGTCATGCAGTTTATTGATGCCAGTATGCATGAAATATAAATTTCTATTCGCCTTACTGGGCGAAAGCCAGAAATTAGCATATTAAGTTGGGCAGTTCTATTTAACTCAGCGTGTCCTGAGCTTTTTTTTTTTTTTTACCACTGTCCTAGGTTTTTGAAAGGAATGTTTCTTACAAAGGCATGCTCCCCTTCCTCACAAAAGATTTTAAAATTTTTTGTTCCTTACCTTATAAATAGCGCTAAATACTGCATAACCGGTGGAGATATTGTCATGCTTTGCATGCTTCTTCCACCCACCCAAAACACTTAAAACATGGCAACTTTTTAAAAAAGGATATAGGTAGGACTCAGATTGTCGTCAGTGGAGTTATTTTGGACGTATAGTCATCTCTTTGTTAAGGTGATCTTTGACGACAGCAGGTGTGAGGCGTTCTCCTCTGTCTATTTCTAAATCTAACATAGGTAAAAGTGTGTTCACAGAGAATGCAATTAGGTAGAGTTGACGAGGGAGTGCTGCAAAAAGTCCACAATAGTGGTCATTTCGGGCCACTGAGTATTGGGGGTGATTGTATAATTGAAGATACTGACACATTCTAAGGAATTGGATAATAAGATCCTGTTAGCACTATTCTGAGCGCTCAAATGTATGTCCCAATGGACAAGCTTTGGAAGACATTAAGTGACTCACAATCTAGTAATTCTTGTCATTTCCGAATGAGCTCCACTAACATTTAGGAATGTCAGTAATGGCAGGCCAATAATGACCCTCTTTAGAAGCTGACAATACAGCTTCCTTAGAAAAGATGTGTCAAGATGTGTCAAAATCTCCATGTCATATACTGCAAAAAAAAAAAAAAGGATTTTTATTTAAATGAAAAGTTTCAAACTGTGCAAAAACTGCAAATGCCTAACTCTTATCAAGTGTTTTTTTTTTTTTGCAATTCAATTGCAGGTCCCGGTATAAAGGAAGAGGGATGTGTTACCAAGGAAGTGCCTTTGAATCCACAGCAGACATAAGAACATTGTTGTGTTTATGGTGTCTCTACTTTTGTAGTTTTTGTTTTCATTACTAAAAAGCAGAAAGTACATTGTTTTGGTTTTTTTCATGGACTTTATTTACCATGTATTTGTAATGAAATATTAATTTAATATTAAATGCGCCTATTTATTGAAAGGGTATGTATATAAAAGATTTCACAATCATTCAAAATAGGATTATTTTGGTTATAAAAGTTATGCTGCAGATGAAACTATGTTTTGTTTTTTCACATTTGTAAATTTCACTTTCACTGTTGTGCTGAATTTATGCACCATCATTGTCTACATTACATTTTATTTGGCACTTGAGTGATTGCTGACAGTGAGAACACACAAAATAACAACAATGGCGATAATGCACTGCAGTACTGAATAAAGAATTTTTGAAGCACAGCAGATTTTGCTATCATTGAAGAAGAGGGGGGGGTAGAGTCAGGTGGTGTGATGGGTGAGACTGCGGGGCAGTGGACTGCATATTGCCACAGCACTCTGCTTGTTTAACACAGTTTTTTCACTTTTATGAGGAAAATGCCATCCTCCGCTCATCTAAATTTGTGTAAAAAAATATTTTTTAAAGAGCGATGAACACAAGACTGGGTTTCATTACAACCTTGGTGCTGTGGGAATATGTTTTTCTTCTCTTTTTTGGCACAAACACGCATTTTTCAGCACCTTTTCTGACGCAGCCTCCTCTGTCCCTGCTCTTCAGAGCAGGTGTTAATTTTATCAAATTCCCTCTGATGGGAGTTCATTGCAAAATATCTGGCAGATTTTTATGTTTCTCTCTTGCAATCACACACTTAATCATAGCTATCAAATATCTTGAACTCAGCCAAATGTTGAGCAATCTAAGCTCAACAGAAACAGATATACAGTACTTTGGTTACAACTAGCAAAATAACAAACTCCCACCATGTGAGCCATGCTTAATGCTTGAGCTTTTCATAGAGAGCTAAAAAAATATAAATAAATAAATTGTTTATTGCTTTAAAACAGTTTGTAAAACTTCCAAATGTTGTCAAGGAAACAAAACTATAAAACCAAAATGTTTGCTGATGGTCAATAAAGTTTCAAACCTTGAGTTTCGGACCACTTACTAGATTAAATTAAAGTTTGATTCTAAGATCATATAGAGTTCAAATTGACTAGTTTTCAAGCCAAACAAAAAAACTGTTTATTTTCTCCCCAAAAGATCCCATGTTTTCTTTTCAGGCACCATAAATGGGAAATAACAAATGTTGTGTATTAGATTTTGAGGAGATTAAGGCAAGCAAAGCTGTCATTTCCTCGCATTGACTTTCTAATGTGAGACAAAAACTTCAGAGCCACCGTGTAAAAAAATCCTAATTGATCATTAAGTGTTTCTTGAAGGAGTTTACATACCTTTACAGTAACAGAGGGCTATAAAGTCCTGAGAAAACAAAAAAGTCCAGCATTTCTCGTCATGTATCATCTTGCACTTGTGATTTGTGCCTGAGGAATAGTGACAGTGATTGTTGTTTCTTGTGGTAGTGAAATAAACAGAGCCAAGCACACACACACGTACATACATGGAGATGCTGATGGACGAGCTTCTGAGAAAACATGCTTTAAGCCAAAGATTACAACAACTCAGTTCTCACGTCAGCTTGTCTCTGCAGACTTAGCAGCAGCGTTTAGTTTCACCGGGTCATGCTTTATTCACCTAAGTTTAACTTATTGTGAGACCATTAAAAACTCCTTCAAGACCTGTGAACTAAAATATTATGCTTGACAACATGTTTTGATGGTGTACAGCTCCTATCAGTTTGACTGTGAGCTCACTGAGCATAGTGTCTCCAGCTTGAACTGCAGGGCTATAAAATGGGTGATAGCCTCTCCTCCACAAATCACAGCTTCCTCAGGAACAGAGAAGCCCAGCATTGAAATTTATGCTCTGGCTAATTCCTGTTTACTGTCAAATGTGAAAAAACAAATGACCACAAAGAATAAACACTTGGGTCATACTGGGTAATAATTACCTGGGCCAATTAAGGAAAATGGGATTTTTTTTTTAAAACTATAAAATAATTAAGCAGCTAAAAATACAGCATGCACCTTGGGGGGAAGCACTGGGGATCCCTTTCCCACCGGCTGGGCAGAGCAGGGACACCAGATCCTAATCTGAAGAGGATATCACTTATCTGGAGACAAACTGCACAGATTAGAAGAGGAGACAGAAGATGCACAGGGGACAGCATGTGGGAGGGCCTTAACACAATTACACACAAGCATCAAATCCTTCCTCTGGCACCCCTGAGAAATTCTGGTGTGATAAATTGTAAATAGAGACCAAAGCCATGCCATTTCCTTCCTGTCAGACTGCGCCCAGTTCCACCAAAGCCCAGGAGCAGAAAGGGGAAACACATTCATGTTGTCACCTTCAGATCCACTGTCCTGTTTTTTTTTTCTCTGTGGTTCAAATTGAGAGTAACGTTAGTCTTGCTGCAGAGCTCGAGCCTCTCAAGCAGATTCCAATTCTGAGTTAATATCACCTCAACAAGTAAAGTGACTGACCCGTTTCATGTCTTTAACTGGCTTTAAAATCATGCATACATTTGTAATTTGGTTGACAAACACATTTCACACTTACACCTAAACATGGCGTATGACGTATATGAAACCACTTCCTCCTATCCACAAATTAATTTTGTGGCAAAAGTAAAACATGTAATCTAATTTCGGAGACCCCAAGGCTATATTCAGGCAAACCGCCGTATTTATAGTGATCACAGTAGCCTTGGTGGCTGTAAAACTGTCAGAGAGGGTTCATTGATTCACTCCATGTCTCATGATTAATTCATTTCTCTTCCTATGTCTTTTGCAGAATGCACAAATCCTCCATGAGTCACCAATAATATACATTCAGATAGTACAGCCTCAATTATGGATTTGACAACTGAGAGATGAAGGAATTGTTTTCACATTGAGCTCTTCTCCGGCTTTTCCACCGTGCCAAAATGGAAACATTATAAATATGTGAGACTTTGGTAGAGTAAATAAAGTAAAATAGCCTCTGCTCTTTAAATGTGTGCTGACCCCAGACTGCACCTGCAGAACCTATCTTGGACTCTTTGTCTATACTACAGAGCATGTTTGAGGGAAGTGAGCTACTGCAACTGTTGACTGTGTGCCAGCTGCAGTATCTTTGAGCCCTTGATGCTGGAGGTGTTGGCACTATATCCCTGCCACCCCCTCTGCATGCCCCACACTGTGTGCTGTGATGCTTGTCACTGCTGACATAGAGCGCATCAAATACAGACAAGACATCCTATATTTGCATGTTTTCATATCCTGACATGTGGCATAGTATCAAATTAATTTTCAAGTTTGTTCTAAATTTAGGACATTTGCATCTGAGTTACAAAAATCTTCAATTATTAAATGAGGTAAAAATAAAGGCATCAAAAGCACAAGCAGGATACGAAGGTTTCTTTATCTTCATGCGGATTTATATACTGTACGGGTCTTCTGAATAATTCATGCCTCATTCACATTCAATAAACTGTTCAATGTCATTATAAAGAGCTTTGCTTGAGCTGTAGTGCGAAACCAAACCATGCAAGTAAACTATTCAGACTTAAGAAAATAGTTCCTTACAAGTTGAATTTATCTATCAAAAATTAATTATTTCAGGTCCAGTAACAAATACAGTTATAAACAAATAAAACCAGCTAGACTGATGAAAGATCCTTAAGGCCCAACATCTTATATCTATTCAGTGTCAACCAAGACAAAGACTGTCCACATATCAATATTTCATTTTCTAAACATAAAATTTATTATGCATTATTTTTACTACGGCTTCCTAATATTCTAGTTTAAACACAATAAACAGACTCAAAGATGAAGATGTTTATTTGGTTAGGGGATTATTCAGTTGTATTATTATTGATAATAACTATGTAAAAACCTGATATCACAGCCTTTTTACCCACTGGAGCAATATTTTGCATCATGCCTGAAGTTGAAGAGTTCAGAAGGCCACATGGGAAAAGAAAATCTTAAGAGAAATACACAACACAACTTCTAAGTGTGTGGAAACACATGATTTATCACTCCTGAGAGGTCTGACCAAAGTGGAAATTTATCAAGACATTTTGTAAGCAACTAGACAGTTACAATTACAGTCTCCTTACTATAGTGAATTACAGCTGAAGCAACAAATCAACATGTTTTCAAAATGTGCACACTTAAAGACTTTCTCTTGAAATAAGTGAAAAATGTTAAGACAGTGTGAAAATATTGGGCACAACATGACCTTTTTATTAAATATCACATACTTTTAAAATATCTTACAATAAAAATAATAAGCACAAAAATTAACCTCAACATGTGATATCTTTATGTTAAAGCAGGCAGATAGTAAAAAGTCACAGCGGTGAAAATGTTGTCATATTTTTTTATGTTGCCAGTGGACTGTATGATTCTCAATCCAGTTATTTGTGATTAGAAATATTTAGATAAAAAAAAACTCATGCTTAATTAATAGATTTAACTGAACTGATTAAATTAATTGCATTTGCGATAGTATAAGTGACATACAAATAGCAGCAATAGGCTCTAATAGTGCATTTCCAAGGGAGGTTCCAAAGCTTTCTAGATGCCAAATTTATCCAACATTACGTCTCAGGTGAAGAGAAAACTAAAGTAATATTATTGTGAGAGCTCATCATACCATGACTCACACTTAAAACATACCAAAAAGAAAATACCTCCTGGTGATAGTTAGCATATCAATAAGTTTGTAATCAGAGAAGAGGTTCTGTGTTATTCCAGTTGACAAATGCATCTTTCCACCTGAAAAACAAACAAAATGCTGCTTATGTTATTTAGGACCGACTCTGGGACTACCTATCCACAGTCTTGAGTCAATTCTAAACCTACCGATGAGCAGTAATAAATATTTTATGTCTGTTTTAGGATGAGTAGACATTACTTTGCACAGATGACAACGTGTATTTGGTTCTTACCTCGTCCGGATACAGAGCTCCAGAGGAGGAATGAGATCAGTATCAACTTTCTGAACGCTCTGGGACAAATTGCCAATAGCTGAAATGATAATTAGCTTTTTTATTGTAAGTACTCATGCACATAAAAGAACTTAAAACATTCACATAATTCACACTAAATAGATCAGCAATTTATACATGTTAGTGTCCATTTAGGGTGGTTACGTCCTTGTTATAACTGATGTTATAATGATTTCTTAAGTACCATTTATTGTTTTGAGTTAATTATAATAAAACAATCTAAAAAAAAAAAAAGCAGAAACATTCTGTGATTGGGTGGCTGCACCCCAAAACAACAATGACTGGATTAAGTAAAACTGCATACAGATGGTCAGGCGGATCTCCTCCTGTTGGTTGGCCAATCCATCATAATAATAGAGGTCAAACTCCCGACATTTGTCCTCATTGGTCAACAGCTCCCTCTGCAGGCCAAACAGCACGCTGAAATGACTTTCACTGCACACCACCCACACTGGATAAGACGGCGTCTTCAGGTAAGCTCCTACCTTGGTTAGAGGAAATTAAAGTACAGCAGAGCCGCATGTTAGCATCTAAGATTTATGTCAATCATACTGTATGATTTTTTAAAATCCTTGGTTCAGAGTAAAGGAAATTTTACATTAATTACAAAACTTTAAACTTTTTTCTCATTGCAATTTCTATAGAATTCAAACGAAACATCTTATTCTTCTTAAGTCAGGTGAAGATGGCTATTTCAGTAGTTTCTTTAGTAACTAAATTTAAGTCATGTGAGATGGGTTGCAACTTGATGATGAAGATGATGAATTATCTAGCAAACTGATCAAAAATAAAATGTGTGACAAGTCGTGTAAATTTACTTTTGAAAGTACTGATGCTAATTTCAATAAAACATTGAAATTGCTCAAAGTAAGCAAAGGAAATCCTTCAGGTGTCAACATCCTTGTAAGAAGTTATTGAAACCTGTAGCCGATCTAACTGCTTTGCTTGTTGCTCACATTATTGACTTAAGTTTAAAAACATGTGTTTGTCCTGTTGAATGGAAAATAACTAAAGTTATTCCTTTACCAAAGAATAACAAAAAATCATTTTCATGTAAAAATATTAGGAAATTTAGTTTATTACCTGCTCTTAGTAAAATAATGGAGCAAATATATAAACAAATATATGGTTACTTTTGGAAAAATGGGTTAAATTCAGTATAACAATATGCATGTAAAACCATGACATTGCCATCATTGTAATGTATGTCGAAGACTCACAATTTATACAATCGGCCCATGAGAAACTTATGCCTGATCATTTAATTAAACAGGTGATACAAGTACAACTAAACATAACCTGACCCGGCCGCAGGTAGCTCAGAAGAAAGCGGCTGGTTTAGTTCTTCAGTGTTCTCATCAGATCAAGTATAAATGAATCACCATCGTTCCTGGCTAAGTGTAGAAACGTAGGATGCCATATTCATTGATGTGTCTAATCAAAACAATGAGTTATGACTAATACACCAGAAACATTGTACAGAAGATTTTCTTTGTTTTTCCAGACACACACAATCATTTCACGAGGCAGATGTCAGCAGGTCATTTTCTGTTGCTCACATGTAGAACCAACTTAAAACAGAAGACAACGAAAAACAGAACAATGGTGGCATGGAATGCATGGGGATCTAATAAAAACAAACATCTTCTCTACTTTAGATTTACTGTAAGTGAGCTTTACAAATACCCGGCTTCTCTGAGTCAGTGCAAGTTTTACTGTAATTTTTGTTTCTTTTTATCAAATACCAAACATTCAACAAAAGATTGAGTCTGAAGATTTTCTTCAACATATTCCTCATAAATCAGTCTTTTAAATACAATTCATTTGAACTGGCTATGAGTTTCCTTGTGTCTTCAGATTACAAAGGGACTTTTACATTCTCTTAAGTCATTCTTTCTCATGAAAGTGCAGTACTTTCAAGCAAACATTTAAAGGCAGTGTTTTTGTTTTTCAACCCCAGTTTTTGCTGGGGGGTAAACCATTAACATTACAGATGTGCAAAGAGTCAACATGTCATATTGCTCACCTTACAGATGTTATAATGTTCAAACAAGGACAGCAGACCAACATCACAGTGGCCTTTAATTCCTTTAAGGAGCGTCATGTTGCCGTTGCCAGAGTCCAAGTCCATGTCATTGTCAAAAACGTTAGAAGCTGCTCTGCCACAGAGCAGCAGGTTGACCAACTCCTGGAGAACACAGAATCGGAAAACAAGACTTCTTTTTTTTTTTTTGCATACAGGTGTGATGGTAAATAATGCTGATCACTCTTTTGTTTGTGTTCAACTTAAAAGACATCTGTTATTGTAACATCAATATATTGCTCTTGTACACATCATATTGTTGAAATATTTAGCTGCAATTCAAAGACATTGTTTAAACCTGAGTACAGTAGCCATGGGCACCGATAAGAGTGGTAGAAGGTACATCCATGTCCTCTCTTACTCTACAGACAGACAAAAAGACAAGATAGTGATACACTTTCTCGCTGAAAATAATCTTGTTTAGGAGAGTGCTAAAACGTTGCCTTTACTTGTCAATGGATCGAGATAGAACAGCAGATATCGTCAGCAGAATACATCCCAACATCCCTGATTCAAACTGTGGAATGAAGGGGAAAAAAATCATAAAAGGCCATGCTTGCACATCTGACAGGTAAAATCGCACTGAGAATGCTGATGATAATTCTCCTACTTGCTCAATATGCTGCTCCAGAATGAACTGCAGATCTTTGAAGTTATCCACTGTGAAGTACATTATCTGGAATCACATGTGACCAGAAAACACTCAGTTACAAGACATCAGCAGAAGTGTCATACATTACAACTCAGAGCCAACAAGAACCAGTGATTAAGAGCTGAAGAAATGAATCAGTTGATTTTTATACCTTATAAAATAACAGTAAAACCAATAAATACAGATAAATCCATGTTCGTACCTTTTCAAGCACTCCTTCAGATCTAAAGTGATTGCTTGGTTGGAAATGGCTTTTCCCTGAATTTCTGTTTTATAAAAACATAAAAATAACAGTTTAAATCAGATTAAAGCAGATTAAACAGACACTTTCATGATTAAGAGGTCTGAAAACTTGTGAGGACATCAGCCCTGTTTGATGAAAACTGCTCATATAAAACTGACATACAGAGCCACCCCGACCTTCATTTCTCCTAAACAAGGTTTTCCCCATGCACTTGACAATAAAACGGATATGTGTGCTAGGAAAAAACCCTGATTGCAGCGGATTAAGTAAACAGACATCACACCAGATGGTTACAAAGAACCATCTGGGAAGTTCTTGTTGTATATTGTTTGGAAAAGACCAGACAGACAAAAAATACTGATTAGGTGACTGGATAAGCAATCTGTTTATTACTGCCTATTCTGTGCTAACTTCAACAATCAAGGGAGTGGAGGGAGTAGAAAAGAGAAAACATCCTCCCAAGTTCTGTTATAACTTATGCAGCATGTACTTTTTTGCCTGTAGCCGCTAGTAAGTGAAGCTGACTTGTCCAAAAAAAACAAAAAAAAAACATAATGTACCACAACCACAAATACATAACTTGGAGGCTGCAGGATAGAATCTCTTGTAATGTGGATTTTGTAGCCTCCACATACACAAATTAAAGAATCAAGATGATTAGGGTGTTATCTTACATTGCGACTGTAGCCTGTTTTTCCTCACCAGCCCTCCACAAGGTTTCAGCCATAGCTAAAACAAGACACTGTCTTCTAGTAGTGCTGGAAGGTCTTAACCTTCTGGGAACAAAGTAGCATATGAAAGTTATATACAGGTTCTCTAGGGTTATATCACAGTTTAGACCAAAAAGCAAAGATCACTGCTTCGAGAGTTGCTACAAAGTGCTCCTTGATGCAAATTAATGGCTGTAAAAAGCATTCCAGTAACTGGAAAAAGGTACAGAAAGGGTAATAATGTGACTATAATAACATTCTGAAATTAAAGCAAACTTACTGAAGACCAGTATTACTGTTTTCTGTGTTATCAAACAGGAGTTTCTTTAGAACAAATGCTTGAATGGATGCCAGGACGCCACAAGGACCACCCTAAAGGACAAATACAAAATTCTGAAGCAAAAGAGAACTCCGCAAATAACAAGAGAATCAATGTGCTACATGAATTAAACTTTACAGAATAGCAAGGTTAAAATGACCTTTCTCTGCACAATTCCATAACTGAGGTCATGTATCTCTGAGAACGTGAAACCTTGATTCCTCCATTCGACACTGAAGTCATTTAGGCTGGAACCAAGAAGAACTGCTTTCAACTCCTGGGGGAAAACAAAAACAGAAAACAAAACAAACAAAGTGAATATTAAAGCCAGTCACAGAAACTTTCTCCTGAACCCCCCCAAAGCTTCTAAATAACTAACGCACCGTGGCAGTGTGTTGGTCAATCGGTCGGCCTGTATACTGACTTTCTGCAACAGTCCTCTTGAGAAATACTTTGGAAAATTCTTGCACATCATCTTCAACATCATCATCAATGTCATCTGAAAATGTATTAATATGCATCAGCACCAAGCAGTCAAATAAGTTAGTGATTCAGGCTTTCTTATACTTTCTGCAGGACTCACCCAACACCAATTCTGACACATCCATTTCAGGCAGATTTGGCTTGGTCTTTACTCTAAGAAACAAAACATAATGTGTGAGAAGTTGTGTTTTATGTGCAAAAAAAATCATAACGTTCACTGATTATGTGTGGTACAACAACTTAAAGCCATTTACTTTCTTGTTTTCAGTATTTTTTGTTCTGTTTTCCCATCGCTGTTTTCACCCTGTATTCTCCCTGACGGGTTCAGCAACTCCTGCTTCCCTCCTCTGCAGTCGGACAAGCTGACCCCTGTTGGACTGCTTTCTAAGCTTTTTTGATGTATGCCAGTTAACAAACGTCTCTCCTGAGACTTGTTTTCCTCTTCTTTTCTGAGAAGTGGTTGGGAAACTTCAGCCTTTCGATTGTGTCTTTTTTTGTTGGATTCCTAAAAAGAAAATCATAATTAAAGAATGGAAACGAATGTGAAATAATTTATTTTATTTTTGCATTGGGAGCTTAGTATGGAGTACCTGTGGCACTGGTCCAGCCATCATGCCTCGTCTAATGCGGGTACTTCTGCTCCTCTGGGTAGCTTCAGTGGTGGAAGTGTTTTTATCTGGCTTTCTTTGGTCAAAGCTTGCATTGTCCTCAAGGAAAGTTCTCAGTGGCTGACCTTTTTGGCAATCTGAGTTATAAGCCGAGGCATTTGCTTGATCATAACTAGACAGCCCGTCATCCTCAGACAAAAGTGACATATAGGTAGGCTGAGAGGGGCATCCGCCTTGTACTTCAGGTCTGGGAAAGAAAATCTAATATGAGTTTGAACCAACTATAAAAATGTGTACAAAATTAAGTTTTAACATTTTGCATGTGAAATACCTCATTCTAGTGTTTTTACTGTGCACAAAAGCTGATGTGATTTCATCTGCTTTCATGCTATTTGTCCCTGGTGGTGTTCCTGCAGGAGAATCCGCTGAGCCAACAGTTTGGGTGCTCTGCAGAACACCACTTTCACTTCTGGTGATCTTAGATTTCTTTAATTGTTCAATGTGATGTTTCACAATGATTTCCAGTAACGTGTTGAACGGGGAATTGTGAACCTGCAATTAAAGACAAGTTTG
The DNA here is from genome assembly GCA_037177495.1 of Rhadinocentrus ornatus. Taxonomy (NCBI): domain Eukaryota; kingdom Metazoa; phylum Chordata; class Actinopteri; order Atheriniformes; family Melanotaeniidae; genus Rhadinocentrus; species Rhadinocentrus ornatus. Next base: position 17,469,146 of record JBAMHW010000016.1, on the reverse strand, counting down.
TTGCTGACTTTTCTATTAGCACAGCAGCAACAATTAGGCTGTTAAGACTTACTTTATTCGTCCTGTAGAGATCTTCTATATTGAGTATCTCCCTCAGTTGTGATCTGTTATTGATACTGGCCTCTGTGCGTGGATGCTCCTCATCCATACAGGCAATAGTCCTCTTTAGACCCTGTGCATCAATCCCAACAGGTTTACTGTTATATCTTGTATTCTGTGACTAGACAGAAACCAAAAAGTCTTCTAATTTCCCTAATTTTTAGCTTGGTCACACTCCTATGTACGTCTAGTCGAGAAATAATTCATAAAGCCACAAATTCTAACATTTGTAATGGGAAAATTGGTTTAATGTTTGTGTTTATAAAATATGTAGCTGAAAGCAAACCAACCAGAGCTAACTGGCTATAGGTTTGAATCTTTAGCTTTGCTGACTCGGTATTAGCAGTTCTACCTTTCGGCTCAGATATTCTCGTACAAGGGACAAAGAAACCTCTTCGACCGAAGCGACCATGATGGCAACACATCCAGCTGCAAAAAAAAAACAACAACAACTACAAAGCAGGCAAGCCGAGCGACGTACGCTGTACCAACATTACTTTAAAAAAAACTAGGTAGTGCGCAGGGTTTTACGGAAGCCGAGAGCGGCCGGACCCCGTTTTTGTTTTTTTATTTATTAATGAATTTATTGATTTGTTTATTTTTTTAAACACCGTTTTCTCGAGATAGCGTATTATTTAAATGCAAGGTCGCCAGAGGGCTGGAGCTGTTCCATGTCCACCACACAACCAACACAGAGAGACATTCAATCAGACTCGCACTCGCTCCTAGCGACTCAAGTCAGCCTAAAATGCAATGCATGTATTTAGACTGTGGGAAGAAGCCGGAAAAGATCCCACCAAGCTGCCTCAGTACAGTCAAGTCAGCAACGGATGCAAGCTGAGTCAGATGGAGGCACATTTATCACTGATCAATAGATCCAATTTTACTTCTATCAAATCTGACAAAGGCTGAAATTGTGACGTGTATGCACATAAATCATTTACAGAATTACACACACCATGACTTCCCTCCCCAGCTGTCAGTCGATTTTGATCACGTTTAACACAGTACTTTTGAGCCCATCTTAATCATCTCATTATCTCGGGAGAAAAAAATATATACACACAGGACTGTCTCAGAAAATTAGAATATTGTGATAAAGTTCTTTATTTCCTGTAATGCAATTAAAAA
>JBAMHW010000016.1:17449309-17461131 GCA_037177495.1 Rhadinocentrus ornatus | reverse complement strand
TAATGTTATTTAAACACTGCTTGAAGCACTTCTGGTTGAGATGCAACCTGTATTTCGCTGCCTTGTACCTGTGACATTTGCAATGACATTAAAGTTGAATTGGAATCGGAATCGGAATCTTTAGAATAGTTCCATGAGACCTTAATGAGGACTGACAACTGTCATAATTTGATACAATTTTAAAGTCATTTAAAAAAAAAACTAAAAACAAAGGAATCTGTTAATGGGTATAATGACCATGCTTTTCCTGGCTTCAGCGAAAGCTTTTCTCTCCTCCTCCATCCGTCTCTTGGCCTCCTCCTCTGCTTTCTTGCGCTCTTCTTCCACCCTTTGCTTTTCTAGTTCTTCAAAGCTCAGTCTCAGTTTTCCTGGACGGAATTCCTCTTTGTCTTCCTGAAGTGGCTGAGTGCCTTCCTCATCTTCTTCCTGTTGAGACGAAAGTATTGAGTCACTTCAACAACAGTTCAAACACTCAAATGCACCATTTCATGAATCTACATTTTGAGTTTATTTGGTGTAAATGGAAGGATGTTTATGGCTCATTAGCATCATGATGTGAAAGCTATTTACTGTAAATTTACTGTTCTTTATTGTATTCAATATAGTTTCTTACCATTCCCAACCTGGCCTGTTCAAAAGCCTTCTTCTCCTCTAACAAGCGTTGTTTTGCTTCTTCCTCAGCCTGCTTCTTCCTCTGCTCCTGCCGTTCCTTCTCTAGTTCCTCAAATGTCAGCTTCAGCTTTCCAGGAGTTACTGTTGCCTTCTCTGAAGGCTTCTCCTCTTCATCCTAATTCAAATTAATATTTGAATGCGTAAGACTCCACCATCATGAAGAGGCTGTTTAAAAAACAAACAAACTCAACAGTCTCAAGTGCTGATGTGAATTCCTGTTTAAAGCAACCTGTTGAACAATAGAGCGTCGCTTGGCCTCCCTGAAAGAACGTCTATTTTCATCGTATCGTCTCTTCTTCTCCTCTTCTGCCTTCTGCTTCAGCTCCTCCTCTCGGTTCTTCTCTACGTCTTCAAAGTTCATCTTGATTCTGCCTGGAGGTCGAGATGGCTTCGCTGGAACCACACGTACCAGTATTGTGTCATCTCCTTCCTAATAATTAAACATTAATCAAATTACAACCAAGTAAATAAATCAGAAATAAAAGATCAAACTGGTAAATCATGCTTTAAATAGTTAATTTGTTTGCTTGTGACACTATTGAGGGTTTGACATGAAAAAAAAAATTAATTCAGGTCAACGATGCAAACACACATCTAAACTCAGAGGAAGATCATGTGTGTGGGTAAGGGCAACTCTGCAGGGTTAATGTCACCATTTGCAGTAGGTCAGTGTTTGGACGTCAGTCTAAGATAGCAGAGTCTAATTCAGTCACAGGAGGGAAGTTTAGAGCTAATTTTGTTGCTGGAAGGTGTGGGAAACAGTTGGCAGCCGTGCTGTCGTTCGAGTTGTTTCTAAATCACCAAGTTTCTGCTTCACAGAATCATTTTAATTATTACATCTAAAGCGTCCCGTTTGATGGGCTACAAGACGAGGAAAACTTGAGGAAAAATGTGTGTTGGACCTGCTGTACAGTAGCAGGTGTAACATAAATAAACAATAAATAAATAATTGTAGCTTTGTAGTTTGCTCTTATGATTCATTTAGAAGTAGTCAAAAAATTTAATTTGTGTATATATTTTTTAATGGCACTCTTAATTTTTGTTAATGTGAATTGTAATAGAAACGTTACTTCATGTCACCCCATTTTGTTTTGTTTGTAGAAAGAAAGAAAAATGGATAATAAGCTCTATGTGGCAGTGTTTTAAAGTGATCATTATAACCAGAGACAAAAATTCATTATTAATCTTAGTCATCAGAGAAAAAAAGTCATATTATTTAACCTTCATACAACAGGATTAAACAATCCCCCCCCCCCATTTTTTTTTTATAACATCTTACTTTCCAAGCTACCAAGACTGCAACTCCAGTGGCATCCTAAACTAGTTTAATCAGCTTTTTAAGATATAAATCTTCCCAGAGTTGCTTAAATTCATGTACAAAGTAACAAATAATTACTATAACAGCAGTGTCTTGCTCAAGATGCCCAAATATCATTCATACAACATTGTTAATGCCACTCACACTGTACAAAACCAGAATCAGGACACAGAAGTAGCAGTTAATTGCCTGTAATTGCTTATCTGGCCCAAGAATAGTTGCATAACCATTCCCAAGAACTGCACTGTCTAAACTGTGTAAAGCATAAAAACTCCTTTCACATCGTCATATTTGTTCTCTTCCAATTAGAAAATCTGTTTGGTGTATATCATTTTCTAACCAAGTAAAGTGTTTACAGTCACATGTAACAGAAGTGACCCATTTTTTCTCAGGTCACAGGTTGGTCATGTCAACAATGCAACTGTTGGTTTCAGACCTATATCCGGCCTTTGCCAACTGTTCCAATCTCAAAAGCCACTTAAAATAACTCGTCCAAGTAGCAGCTGAGGATTACATTAAACATTATAGATGGCGGTGCACCATTCTTGCTGTACCAGCAGCAGTGGACCAACCATCCAGATACATCACCCTGCATCCTAATCAAATATGAGAAACTTTATAAGCAGCTCACCACAGGTTTACTGACCTCAGCAGCTTTCTGAGCCAATTCTTTTTTTATTTTGGCTTTCTCCATGTTGTCCTGGGCCTCCCTTTTCTTCCTTTCTTCTTCCATTTTCTTCTTTTCCCCCTTTTGTCTTTGTTTTTCCATTTCTGCAAACTTCCCCTTCACACTACCTGAGCATTTCACAAAGCAAGACATGAAATTTCAGCCTCCTGTTCCCTCCACATCTCTCATCTTTTTCTACCAGCTGCTTCCCTTAGTGTGTCCTACCTGTTATTTTGGGAACGTAGGACTTTTCCACCTTTGCTGGTTTCACGTCCTCTTCCTCATCACTGGATGCAAGTAGTTCTTTTATCTGTGTAGATCAGATGGAGAATGTGGTGAGGTTAAGATTTAGCTGGGATCATCTCTTCTGCCACTCTGGAGCCATGCTGGTCCCAGCAAGAACATGGACCTAATCCCTACTAATAGCAGGGTCATGTGGTCTGCAGGTGAGCATGTGATTGGCCCACTGTGTTGTTGCACAGATAGGGGATGAGCGTAGGTGTCCGAGCCTGGCCAGCAATGGCATGACAGTACAGGAAGGTTGTTATGTCTGAGTATCACTGATAATCCATTCACATAACACCATATCACTGCCTTTATTCACCACAGTAAATCTCAAAGACAAGCTGTTTAGCCTTGAATTCTTGATCTCTTCCTTTCCCCCACTCTTAACTGTCTTAGTTAATGAAGCTGTGATTTATCATTTAAGAAGCCTGCTGTTATAAAAATACATATAATATATATATAAAAAATATATATAATGCATATGTTATACATATATGTGTTTAAATTCAACAACTATAGGTGGAAGATCATTTATACTTATCCAGTGAAATGTGGACTTTAGAGGAAATTGCTTGCAAGTCACATTCTTTTCAAGGCCTGAGCACCCCTAAAGGTCTGACCAGAGTTGCCCATGATATGGAGTTTACATGTTCACCCTGTATTTCTGCAGGCTTAATCCAGATGCTCCAGTCTCCTCAGATAATTCCTAGGATGATGGGTGAACATGACTTGTAATGTCAAAGCATGTTGAGTGCTTGATTTGTTTAATCAAAAAGACAATGACTGCACCATTAGCAGGCAAATGACTATGATCATTTTGTGTTAATTTCAATTAATATTTTACAATCAAAATATAGAAATTACCCTCAAAATTGACTGCGATAGACTGGTAGCCTGTCTGGGGTGTACCCTGCCTCTCGCCTTCTAATTGGTTGGTAGGCTCCAGCTTCCCCACAAGCCTGAATCGGACTAAGAGGTACAGAAAATGGATGGATGGATGGAAATTAAATGCAAAGCTATCAGTCATATTTCAAAGCTGTGGCCCATCTAATTTTTCCAGACATGACCAAATTGAAGACGGGACAGAATCTGCCACCGACAAAAATTAAGATGCTTATACATCAACAATAAACCAAGAAAAACGTGAAAACAGATCACGCCAAGGTTTTCTAGACAGATATAATTAGAGTGATTAGCAAGGCTGAGGATGGGACCTTTTATTAACAGATAGAGTCCATGTCAGTTCCTGCCTCAGCAACATGCTCTTTTCAACTCACCATGTACTGACCCTTGGTCAGTTTCACAAGCATGGGAAACATGCCATCCCTTTCCAGCATACAGGGAGCTGCTCTAAAGTTGCATATTGCCTGTTATCCTGTGGCAGTAAAAGACACACCAGCTGCATCAAAAGAAGGCTGCAGGACAACATCCGCTAGCTTATCAACAGTTAACACAGACCCCAGGAAGACAGATACCAGACTCCAAAACAGGACACCCGTGTTAGAGTCCACCCTTGATACTGCTATTTTTCACATCTTTTTATTTTGACTTCTTGATTTTGTCCTTTTATTTGTTTATTTATTTATTTTTAGCTCTACAAATATTCTACTTAGCCATGCAATAAAAATACTTGGTTAAAGCTAGGAAAGATTCATGGCCAGCCATTAAAATACCCCAAATAATTACATTACATTACAGAAATCTTTCCCAACATTTTCCACATTGTAATGGAGATGTATCTCACATCTCACGGTCACAAATTACCTCAAATGCTTAAAGAATGAGCAAACAATCCCGCTTCTTTATCTGATTTAAATCCTATCCAGAGAGAATTGACTCTTTTAAAACATTTTCTTTGACAAATGACATTACAGCATTTTGAACATCATTTCCTGGGCTAGGCTCATGGCAGCCACTGAAAAATAGTGTCGGCCACTGAATATTTCTTAAAGACTAAAAAACATTTTTCACCCTTCCTCTCAAATATTCTCACCTTTTCTTAAATAATTAGAATAAATGCACTTTATTGATGCCATGATATTGCACACAATGAAGTAAAAATGCACTTGTGCCCAAGATGATATTGTGTGATGAAATTGCGATCTTCTATTTAAAAAAAAAAAAAAAAAAACCTGCGTCTAGCCCTACATGGCAGCACCTGGGTCCAACTGGACTCACATCATGCTGACTACTACTTATTAATGATGTCCCACCCTGTTAGAATTCTTGCTTGTGTTGTTCTTACTCTCAGATTTAGGTCACTTTGGATAAAAGCGTCTGCCAAATGACTGTAGAATAGAATGTAGAATAGAAAAATATCCTGGAATCAGTTTTTATCATGTTTGCTGACTTATAAACCATAACACAGTGCAGTTAAGTCCCTGTTACCAATAGCCTGATATATTTGGTGTATGGTTAATTTGCAAGCGTAGTAATCTGGTGAGCATACATCTGCACAACTTAAATTATGATCAAATTATGAATCCACTGTAGGCCATGTGTGGTTCAGTCCTTTAGTATGCATTAATACAAATAAAAGTATTGGCGTAGAAAAAAAATATAAATCAAAGTTACAAGTCAGTTTGAATAAAAGTGATTAATTGGTTAATAGACTGAAGCACTATTTGAGTGATATTGTAGTGTACTGTATGAAGACTGAATCCTCACTCAAAGTGGCAGCTTTGTCACCGCCGTCATGCCTCATCATGCCATGCAGATCACAGTCGGGGATTAATGGGGTTATCTATCTTTGACCTGCTGCTTCTTTCGATTCCACTCCCTCTCCTTGATGTACTGGTCCTTCCTCTTCTGTTGTTCCTCCCTATTCCTCTGCCGGCTGCGCTCCTCCCTGGCCTTCTGCATCGCCTCAAACTTGTTGGTCACATCCCCCTTTTCTTTATTCAGCTTTGGTACGTAGCTTCTTGCCACTGGTTTTCTGAGTCTGAGGAGTTTCTGTTGTGTTGAAATGACAGAATTAAGAGAGATATTTCATGGTCATTTCTTGTGTTAATATTAAATCAAATAATTTGGTGATTTAAAGATATTTCCTGTATTTTCCTTTTTATAATTTCGGCTCACCTCTTTCTTAATTGTCAAATCAGAAATATTCTGGGTGTCATCTGTTCCCGGATCCTTTTCCTCTAGTGAAACACCATTAACTTCCTCAGACTTGAGGTTTTTCTCCTTTGCTGTGTTGTTTTCTTTGTCCTCCACACCGTTAACGTGTGCCGTCTCAGCCTCGTTGCTTGATTTATCACTTGCATGTTGAGGTTTTGTATCGTCACTCTGCAATATCTTCTCACTGATATTGCTGACCGTCTCATCATCCTCCTCATGTGTCATGTCATCCTCTATGTCTTCTTCACCGCTCATGCTGTGTTCACTTTCATTCGTAATGTCTTCCAAGTCATTGGCATCTATGCCCGTTACCTGCGCCACCTCGGTCATGTTTGTGCCACGAAGTTGACAACCAGGTTTTGTAATAAATTTATCTGCAAAGCAAAAGTATTGTGGTTCAAATCACGGTCTTCTTAATGATCATTTGTTTTCAACACACAATAAAAGCTAAATGAGCAACAGAAATATGGCCAAATTATGTAAACATTGACTTTCATTTCATTAAATCAAAAAATGTACTACCAAGAAAATGAATGGCTGATGCTCAGCTCATTGAAAAATTAAGAATCTTTAGATAAAGAAATGTGTAAAATAAACTGATTTCTGTGCGTGCATCTGCTTTTATTTTGTGATATGTGACAGTAACTATCAACATGGCTGACAATTTAATTCCTACTGCAAAATTTGAATGAATTTATTAATTTATATTTTCAATTTTTAATGTACTGTGATATATCTTGCTTTTATTATGTTTTTATTAATAAGAACTTCTGAAATAAAGTTAGAGGTAAAGCGAGCTGTCTTGCTGCTCAGTATGTTAAGAAAAAAGTGCAACAGAGGTTTGCTGGCCCTATTTATAGACCACTTATGAGTCCAGAGCATGTGATCATGGCTATTTCTGATGAGTGATAGGCAGTTGGACAAAGATCAAGCTGGCACCCTCATGTCGCCCCACAGACACTTGACAAAATGGCTAAGAGCTAGACGACTGCGTGAAAGGGAGCTGTGAGGACTCTTAGTCATCCTTAAAACAGTCATTGCTTATCAGCATCCACAAATTCCATTTCTATTCAGGTATGATGATCATATTGTGGCACAATGCTGCTAATCAGACGCTCTGTTGTTTTCATGTCTGACCTACAGCCAACACGTGAGGTCTGACCATTATAAGGGCCTCACAAGGTATGGTGGATATTCAGCCCACTAAAATCATATAATGCATCACATTAGTGGTGTACTGATCTCACTCCAACTAGTTCACATATGTATTCATATATGTCTATTTGTGTTTTTGATCATACAAACGTCTGATTTTTTCAGATAATCACTGTACTTGTAATTCAGTCACCCCATAAATAAATGAAGAGTGTAGCTTTGCTTGCTCATGCTATATTATCGACACAATTGCCCACCATCACTCATGGTAAAATGGAATAATGTCTGGAAACAGACGGCACAGACTGATAATTCTGGGATCAACACCTGTCATTTTCCAAAAGCTGCCTGCAACAATATGTCGTCCATTGTGCATTGTTGGACAAAAAACACAATTTTCTAAGCATACAATTACATAAAACAGCTCAGCAACTTCTTATTTTATTGCATAATTTAATCTAGTTATTTTGGGTTGTTTATTTACACATAAAAAACTGCTTCTCCCTATTCGAACTTGACTCGTAAAAGTTTTCATTTGATATGACAATATGATAAAGTTAAGGAAAAAGTTCAGTTCTGGCATTTGTCCTATATCTCCCCACAGCTGGCACAGAAAATCCTGAATAAATGACAGTTTAGCATGCAGACTAAACAGAAATGCTTGTGTTAACTCATTTTTCCTTTTAGAGTCTAATTTAATACAATTAGAGCTTCAACCTTTCTGTGTCTGTAGGCTATGTCTGATGGCATTTTGGACATGTGACCACGAGCACAGCTATACAAAAGGCTGCTGACATGGGGAAACATTTATTATTTTATTTGTTTATTTATTTATTTCATTTATTTATCTCGTAAAGCCCACGATTTTATTAGTTTAAAGTAGCTATTTAATATTTTTAAATTTTAATCATGAATACTTTTTTTTTTCTTTTTTTTTTTTTCCAACTTCAACTCCACTAAACTAAGAAAAAGAGAAGTTACCTCCTCACGTGCTATCGTCCTCCAATTAAGATTTGAAAGAAAATCCTCTGGAGAAATTAATGACACGAAGAAGTTTAAGTCAGACCAGGGGAACAATCCGCGACAGACGACCAACTCGACTAGCTACTGGTTTCTGTTTGTGTGTCGATGGGCCGTTTCCATAAAAGTATCATTACTATCTACCGGATCCCGCATTCCGCGCGCGCCTGCAGCAGGTTCAGCTGTTGCCTCCCTCGCGCGCGTCTACGTACACACATGCACCCGCATTATACAGTCCCGTACTGGCCATTTGTCACAGCTGCATAATAGCCTAATTAAATCGCTTTGTTCTTCATTAACATAAACCATAAGCAGTTTGTCTGGACTTAAAGACACTGTCGTTGCGTTTAGTTTAGCAGCGATTTAGAGTAGTTTAGAGTTGAATCAATGTTTGCCAAGATCTAAGACAAAGATGAACTAGTCAGTAATACAATAATAGTCCTACTTTATAACTCCAGATGTGCCATATTGTTCCATATTGCACAGCTTCATCATTTATTTAACAGAAACTAAGCCCAAATGCAATAGGCTATATGGGAAAAGCCTACACATACCATTTTAAGAAGGTAAAGAGGCAGCCAGGCTCAGCTAATAAGAGTGCAGCTGATAAACTAATTAAATGCGCGTGTGGGCACCAGATGTTTGTTTGCTGGTCTGGACTTTACAGGTGTGTGTTAACTTAAGGCCAAGGGGGAAAGACATTAACTCCTTGACACCTGGCGTTGCAAATGTGCTACAAACCACTTCTAGCCTTTTAAAATATTATTTATCTTATCTTATATAATTAATTTTATTCATTGGTTTAATTCATATACTATTCTTTATGTTTTTATATATTATTTATTTATCATTTATTTTTAACTATTTATTATTATTATTGATTTATTTAATAAGTAACTGTATTTTACTTTATTCCAATATTTTTTATTTGTTTAATATTTACATTATGATTATTTATATAAAAATGCATTTATTTGATCATTTTCTAGATTTTTTTCCTGTATTTATTTAGTTTTTATATGAATTATATAAATATATGTGAATTAAATTATTACTTAGGTGTGTTGCTTGTGATCCTACAAGCTGCTGTATCACAGGGTGGACTTAATTTTAACACATTGCCTCTCACTTTTGACAATTTTTTTTATTGAATGTATTACCAAGTTGCAACGTGCCATATTATTCATTTGAGGTTGAACTAAGGCTGGATTTAGCATGGACTTTTGTTTTGTTGATTTGCATTTCTCAGCACCAGACTAGCTGAACAGTTTGGTAAAATAGATAATAGACACAACTCTATGTAAGCTAAATCCAGACAGAGATTATTGTTATCTGCTTGTTGACCTGTTAGAGCCAGGTTTCCTGACTAATCAACTAAGAGGAATACCAGCTTGCCCTTTGTTTGTCTTTTACAGTGGTTCCCAAACTGGGGGACAGGGGGTCCCAGCTAGGCTAGATAAAACAGAGTATTGTGTACTGCTAGCAAAACGTAGACAAATTTATGAAACTACCAATGGGCAAACGATGAATCAACAACTGACATTTCAACAACGACGACAAAAAAAAGAGACAAGAAAGTATGACCAGACATATTTTGCCCTGGTCATGACCACGTAATGGTCAAGTAATGTTAATAGTGGGTAATGAAGAGAGACCACATTGTGTCATATATCCCGAAATATGAGCATCTGACACTATGAACCCAAACATGTTACAATGCCGCTTGAGGACTTCTCATCCTAAACACAAAGAAAAGATAGTTGATTATCCCAGAAAAAAACTACTGTCATAAAGAGTTGTCACTCTTTGCTACTTGCAAGTAGCAGTCACTAAACTACAAAATACCATAGTATTTGTCTGCCAAACAATATTATTTTGTGGTGAATTGTCTTATACGTTTCATTGTAAGGGTTGGGGTGTACGTGGTAGTGGTGGTGGGGTAGTGAGGGTGGGGGGGCGGCTTGACATTACTGTTGTCGATGAAAAAGAGGCCTCTTGAGAGAAAGCTTGGGAACCATTGGTCTGGTATAACCTATTTTGTCCTGTCACTTTTGCATGCAATGACAGTTTGATGATCACATTGGAGTGCCACACAAGATAGATGCATATGAGTAAGTCTATCAAAAAACAACATAACAGATATTCTTACATTTTGGAAATCAAAGTTCAATCAAACTCTTATAGTATCTATCACAGTGATGATAAATCTCATCATTTGAATGTAAATGTGCAAAGCTCACTGTACATGGATGTAAATAGAAACTGTGCTGCAGACACATTTAGTCTGGTTCCATGCACAGCTGCTGACTCACTGACCAAACTGGCATCTGGCAGAAAATGCAGAAAGTCTACGCAAATATTCCTGCAGCAGTACAGAGACATTTGAATGGTGGCACACAAATGCTTTGACAATCATGTTGCAGCTTTTGTAATACTGGTTTGACCTTTATTTATTTATTTTATTTTTTGTTACACCTAATCAACATTTACTTTAACATGGTAGTGTTAAAGTAAATGTCTCAGTCCAGTTAAGTGATTAAAGTGACTTAATTTCAGCAATCACTTGTGTCCAGTCAGATGGGTTGAGGTTTGGGAAATCCCCAACAGGAGGACCAAAGCTAATTCTGTACTCAGAACTGAAACCTGAGAGTGGCATCATTGGAAAAAAGAAAGGGTTTAAAGAAGTCAACGAATAAAATGTTTTGAGAAGATCATTCATCAAGAGAGGGTGTGTTGTCATAGAACAGCCAGCTGATGCAATTGCAGCAACTTACTCTTGTCTTTGTGTCTTTCTCTCTGAGTCTCATTCTTTCATTTGCTGTGGATCAAATATCTAGCCTTTTTAAAACATCATTTGCACATTAATATAATTAAAGGAAACAAAGATTATATGTTATGAATGCAGTTTTTTTCCACTTCCTGTTTAAATTAAGCATTTTGTTGGGTTGTGGTCTGTTCCGCAAAGTGTCAGGGCACTTTGGGCTGTGCCCCACTCTGTGTGAACTATGGGGCATCAGGGACGACAAGGGCACTGCTTTAAATAGCACCACAGCTGTGGCAGCTAATCAACACTGAATGGACAGCTAACCTGAGTCAGGCTGGGCCTTAGCCTCAGCTGCTCCAGGGCAACCCTGACACCCCTATGAATATATTTGTGGTGGTACAGCCCTGACCCCCTGCTGAAGCTCTAGAGGACTGACTCAGTGGGTCAAAACTGTTCTATGCTAGTGGAGAGACACCCGTCCACAACCTATGCTTTAAGCAGCTATATCCATAAATGTCATCTTCATATAATCGAAAATTAGTAACCTTAGGACTTTTTGTGCTAATCACATTACATTGATTGTTAGTAAGCCATTCAAGAATTTTTATGCTGTCCTCTTGTTCTTTTCACACGTCATATCACAAACACATATTCAAAATAGCTAATTAAATGATCTATATTTTTTTCCAGTTTCTTCATTATTTTATCAAATCAAGTGACAGGTGCAATAGCTTCAAAACATCCAGTAAAGCTTTTGAGACCTTCTTATTAATGTTCGACAAAAATATATACTTACAGATCTGCCTGTGTTCTACCATTATTTA
>JBAMHW010000016.1:17433990-17449209 GCA_037177495.1 Rhadinocentrus ornatus | reverse complement strand
TCTACAGTGCCACTATTGTAAGGCAGAAATTCTGTAGAGTATTTTGTGAAGAAAATGGCTATGAAAGTAAAGTAATAAGTAAAGTAATAAGTGGGACAAGCATGCAAATCTTTAAAGGCATGGGCTCATGGCGGTGTGCAGCCCTTTGCAAACACTCCACACCAAATGGCAAGTACAGCTGCACTGCTACTTACAGTAGTTGCAACCTCTGACTTGTATTTAAAAAAAATATGTAGCCTGAGCGGCAGGAGTTTTGCTAACAAGCAACAAGAGTCTGTGGTAGTTATTTTGTGCTGTAATGTGGAAACAAGCATTCTCTCGTCTAACTACTACTTTGTACGTGTATTTTTTTTTCCTCTGCTGAATAGTTTCACAGTTTCTCTCTAGGACTGCACAAGTAGAAGTAATGTTACAATTTCCAAGTTGTGACTGCTGAGCGCTCAGCTGTCATGAGGAAAAGAAGCAGCTCTACCACAGAACAGGTGCTGCCTTTAAACAGAAGAACAGACAAAACTCTGACCAAGAAGGTTTTACAGACCACACAGAAACTTTTCTTTTTTCTACAGTAAATTTATATGAAAGTTATATCTAAAATGAAAAAGTGAACTAATATAATTTACATATGATTGCAATTAATAAGACAAATAAAAGTACAATAGTTCTCCTTCACTGGCTTGTTCACAGCACTGAAAGGTTGGTCGCCAGTTTTATATAAATTCACATGTTGTGTTTTTTACTGCTTTTTTAAATCCAATCAAACAAAAATGTATTATTTTCTTTAGACCGTGAATCCAAGTTTTGTCTCTTTCGTCACTAAAATTCAAACATCTTTTTCACTGCCCCCTAGTGGAAACAGTTGTGCAGTTACATCTGAAGAAGACACCCCTGACTTTGAATTTGCAAAAACAAAACAACATCCCATGAGGAATGTGAGGTAACAAAATAGACTGACAGATGGAGTTCAGGCTCTTTTTTATGCATACTAACATTGTGATTCTCAGTTTCTGTCACTGTGTCAGACCCAATCATCAAGTCAGACAGAAGGAATTTAGATCAGATTAATAAAATCCTGCTTTGTCTTGCTTTCATGGCTTCATACTTAAACAAGCATGTGAAATGTGGCATATGAAATTGTTGGCTAAGTACCAGAGTCTGAGTATTCCCCTCTCAGAGCAATGTCTAGAAATACTTGTAGTTTGAATACAGTATGTTTTGCTATTGATATTGAATCAATGGAATTATTTCTTAACTAAACTGAGCCAAATAATGCAGTTTGAATTTTGGAATATGGAGAAAGAATAAATTTGCTCACCTGAAATTTAATTTGAGAAACTTGCCCATAAACATGATTTTTAACATTGAAACTTGTTTTAATTCATTTTCAGTTTTTAAGTATTTATTGGACATAATGCATTTCTAACAAGATGATTACTCCACAACAAGAGCAACAACAACAACAACAACAAAAAAGATTTTGACATAGTCACACAAAGATGACATTAAAAACAGGGCAAGTTTTTGACACATTGACATTTTATGTTGTTGTATACCCACCACTGTTGCTAGCTTTTGTGTCAACAAAATGTTTGAATGAAAAACATTGCATGAAGTATATATATAGTACTAGCAGTGGTGGTAGTAATATTATTATTGTGGTTTTAGAAACAAATTTCCGGAATTATTACAATGTAAACAATATATATTCACAATCAATATGAAAAATAATTGTAAGGTGATTTAGAAACTGAAGAGATACGCCTTCTTGAATGTTTGTTACTGTTAGTTAAAGCTAAACTGAGATAGGCGTCTACGTGCAATCATGCGCAGTATTGACAACGTCCATCCCATCGACTGGAACAACTTCCTGGTCCGGGAAATTCTGACATTATCGCGATAGACCAATTGCTGTGCAGTTCGGCGGCAGGGGCCTGACGTTGGAATGTGAAACTACGCGTTATTTAGCCGAAACCAACAAATTGGAAATCGTCGGCTCATTTTTTCAGAAACATCACAGCTCTTCTCGGGATTCAGACATGGTCCGAAGTGTAAGGGAGACTCAAATCATGTAGTAAGTTTTATGGAGCCGTCAGTGGCTAACAATCGCTGGCTTTAGCATAGTTAGCTGGCTAATCCATCAACACCCAGGCTTGTGACAGCTGACCAGCCAACATACTCAAGCTACGGTTAGCATTAGCAGAGTTAGCTGGCTGGCAGCTGGGGAGCTGAGTTAATCTTATTTAGAAAGATATCTTGTGTATGGTGTTGCGTAGCAGGTGACATTGGGCCATCTCCCAGGAATAGTAGCAGTGTTTCCGGTTGTGGCCACATAGCACACAGGTGTGGTTGTTTGTTTGAGTGATGTACGGAGGTAAACTGATGCTGATAACTAGCTAGCTAGCTATAGTATGTCGTCGTCTCTTGGTACAAAGTATGGAGAAAACAAACAACAACAGACTCACAGACACCTTGCTAATTAGCTCTAGTGTGCTAATCGTAATACATATCAAAATCTCAGTTGACTGTCTGAGATAGTTTTTTTTCTGTTTTGTTGTTTTTATAGGTTTTTTTTCAAGTGAATGGATAAATATGGACTCATCATTAGATCTCAGTTCTTATACCCCACAAACATTAATTATTTTATATCTATATTGAGATTACTGCTGACATGTAGGGTGTGTTACAGACATTTTCTAGACTAACACTTATATTAGGTTTATTACAGAATTCATCTGGCATGTTATTTTTAACGTCAGTTTAGTCATGCGTCTCTACATTACAGGGGATGAGACAGGATTGGATATTTCGGCATTTGCAGCTTTGGGCACGTTGACTCTATGTTGGCTCAGGATGGCGCAGGGAGGCTCTCAGCTCGACTACCACATCCTGCAGGACCTCAAGCAGCGTTTCCCAGAGATCCCAGAGGGAGTAGTGTCACAGTGCCTTCTGCAGGTAAAACACAAAGCGTATTTGTTCCCAAGTTCTCTCAGAAAGGCTGTCTCTCTTTTTATATATCATATTCTGTAGAAGTTTGTTAGTACATAATAGCCATTTGTCATTTAAGATTGATTTCCTCATAGTTTTTGGTTACCTGTTGACATTTATTATTATCATAGAATAAGTGTACTGCAAGCTCATTGCACAATGGATCTACCCAAAGCAAACAGATTGTGAAGACATAATGTAAAAAAGAAAAACAAAGAAATGTTAATTTGCATTAAGTAGTTTTGTGTCTTAGTATTGTGCTTTATCCATTGCAATAAAGGTGGACATCTGATACATAATACAATATTGCCCTTCTCTCTTGCATATTGATCACTGTACTCTAAATCAGCATCTCCCACTGATAAACAAGTGTTGTTTGTCAAATGGTTGCAAACCTTGGTTATTATACATTACAATGATGTGGTATGGTAGCATAGATCATTATGGCAGCAAGATGAACTCTTGAACTTTGATACTTAATGAAGAAGGGACAGGTTACTGATACACAACTCTCCAATTCTGTCCCAGAATAACAATAACCTGGATCTCTGCTGCCACCTCCTGACTCAAGAGAGTAACAGATACCTGTATGGAGACTTTCATCACAGTCCTGAGGAAGTCCGACTGAGCCGAAACCACATGCTACACAATAGCCTAGGCTACCCAGGTTTAGATGCAAGCAAATCAAATGGAGGAGGAGCAGGAGTAGGACGCTCCTTAGTGCACAGCAACAGTGACAGTCACATTGAACCCCAGCGCCCCAGCTACCCTGAACCATTGTCGGCTCCTGCTACCATGGCCCCCTCCCCTGGATACAATCCTTTTTTTATGAACGATCAGAACCGCTCGGCCAGTACGCCCACCCCTCCACCCACAATGCAAGGCATGTCTCCCACATACTCTCCTGTTCCACGTTACACTATGAACCCTATAACAGTTGATCTTTCACAAAGTATACCCAATGTCCCACAGGCTCTGCAGATCCCTCCTGGGCACTATGCTAACAACGCCACCACCACACTATACATTCGACCCTCCCCCTCCCAGAGCCCACAGCCTGCACCCTGGTCCTCCTCAGGTGCAACTCTCTATCAACATCAGCAGTCACCCTACAGTACTCCGACATATGGCTCGCCTTACAGCTCCCCACAACACCAGGTCCAGCCACAGCCCAAACCACAACCTCAGCCGCAGCCCACGCACCAGCAATATGTTTTCCTCCCTACTAGCTCTCCAGCTCTTTCCAACATTCCCTATCATCACCAGCAGCAACCCCAGCAACAGCCAGCTGTTTACAGGCCCTATCACACAAAAGCCCCCCTTACAAAACAAATAGAGATTGCCCTTGAGGGTCCACGACCTCGCAGCAACTCACCTGTGCACAGCTCACATCCCCAGGGAGCACTTTACATGGCCACCAGCCCTTCACCCAGTTCCCCTTCAAGGGGCATCACAATGAGTGGACCAGGCCCAGCAGCATTCCACCCTGGACTTTACTTTCAGGGCTCTGCAAGGCCTCGACCTGCCTCTTCCCCTCAACCAGGCCAGTCAGCCTATACCCTTAAAATGAAAATGTCCCCAGGAGGTCAGGCACAGAGGCCACCAAGCTCACCTCCTGTTGCTGAAGCCGAGTCTCTTCTGAACATGGTGGACCAAGGTGAGCACAATGCTGCCCCTGCACCCATCCTGCCCATTTCTGCTCTGCCAGGAAGCAATGCCAGTCAGTTTCAGCAAATGCCCCGACGTTCAAGCTCAGGCTCTGATGACTATGCCTACACACAAGGTACAAGATCTTTAGTTTTCTCCATGTATTGCCCTGAGTGTATGGGACTGTGGCTGTGTTGTTGATGGAACAAGATCATGACAAACCAAAAGTCTTCAAGTGTACAGTGATAATAGTTATGAAAAATGCCACATAAGTGCTGTATTTTAATAATTAGTTTTTTGTCATAATTCTCTTTCCATAATCATGATTTTGACAGACGTTTTTAAGATTTCATCCAAAAAACATCCAAACCCTGCAAGTTGGTTTTATAGATTATTTGTTTGTATTTTGTTGCCATAATCAAGTCATAAGTTTGTCTATTGGAATAGTGTAACATCGGAGCAATGAGCTGACTAGCTGTAAATTAAACAGATTTTTTTTCTTGAATTTTCCATTTTTCCATGTTTAATGTATTCCTGCAGCTCTTCTCCTCCATCAGCGGGCAAGGATGGAGCGCTTAATGAAAGAACTGCTGCTGGAGAAGCAGAAACTAGAACAGCTGAAGGCCGATGTCAATAACATGGAATATGATGCCCTTCAAAGGCGCTTTCGACGAGTAAACTCCACAAATCTAATACCTAGGGTAAGGGCTGAGCATGTGTTTGGACTTAGAGATATAACTAGAAATTTACATCTTTAATCTTTTTGAACTTTTATTTTCCTTTTGCTAAAAAAAAGGTAAAGCCACAAGCTCAGAAATGATCATCAGTTACATTTATGTTAAGGTCCCATATAGTGCAAAAATCACAGAGCAGGCGACAGCAAAAGCCAGATCCTTTCCCAGAGAGGGACGTAGAGTGGGCGTGGACAGGCACCACTCATGAACATTTAAAGGTTCAGACACAGAAACACTCGTTCTTCGTAGAGCTCACTAGAGAAACTTTTGGAATGGCTGAAATTAAGAACCAAGGCTGAATAATAGACTTTGAAAACAATGTTGTTGGACCTCTGACACTAAATATGAAATTGTTAAAAAAATGTATAATATGGGACCTTTAAAAAAAAAAAAAAGTATTCTAGGCTTTCGTTATGCTAAAGTCACTGTAGCTTACATAGCTACATTTAAAAAAAAGACACTCAATAACTCAGGCAATTAACTTTGCCATATATGCTGTTCAGATATGGAAATGGAATAAAATTTATCTTAACCATCCATTTTTTTCTGAACTAACTGCGTTATTTAAACTGCTTACAGCCTGAAGAGATGACCCGACTACGAAGCCTCAACAGACAGCTGCAAATTGATATTGACTGTACATTGAAAGAGACAGATCTACTTCAGTCAAGAGGTATACACACTAGCAGACACATGCATGCACATTTCTACACAAACCTTTCATGTGTGTTTTTGGTTTAGTAAAAAAGTATTGATTAACAGATTGAATTCTCTTACCTAGAATGTCTTTAAGAACAAGTGCCACCATAATTTCGCTTATAACCAAAATCCAAAATGTAAATTCTTGTGATATCCCTACTAATAATCAAAAAGATAAACAAGCTGTTCCAAAACTATTTGATCTGCAAATATTCTTATAGATTCGTTTTAAACATTAATGGCTGAAACCTGTTATTTAGAAGAGGCTAGTTCAGTTTTAGTCAGATAATATTAAATAACAGTGACAAACAGCCAGTATAGATGGGTACTTTGAATGTCTTTCTGTGTCCTGGAGCTCTTATTTCATACTGTACAAAGTGGTTTTATTCTGACGGATTCTTTTGGGTGGACTGCTTCAGGTATGAATATGAAGTTAAAGTAGAACCCAGGGTAGTCTGTTTTAGTAATTGACCCATGTATGTAAGCATTTTGTAAATGTCATAAAGCTGTAAAGGAACTTATGACACAAGTCAGGATTTTATGACTTGAAAATATTTACACCAGAGCTTGCTTGTAATGCAGTTTGATAGAGATTACAGTGGTAGGAATGTTAATTGTATTCGACTGACCAACATTTATTAAAATGCTACCAAAATAGGTCATTTTTTTGCAGTTTGAGGGCTCACTGTATTTAATTTTTTCCTTACAATGTTGATGTGAATTAAAGCAGTTCCTCACCGCACCCCACACTCTACTGATGCTGGTCTGAATGCAACCCAAGTCCCCCAAGGAGTGGAAGCAGGACTGATTGGACCTCTGCCTGGAATGGGCACTCCTAAACAAATTAAAAACTCTGTATCTGATTTTTTTGGCTTTCCTTCACAGGGAAGTTTGACCCCAAAGCAATCAACAACTTCTATGATAACATCCAGCCGGGTCCAGTAGTGCCACCCAAAACTGGGAAGAAAGGTAAGAGCTGTTGCAGATTTTAGGACATGAAAGGAAGCTGTGACACAATATTATTAATTTGTTGAAAGAAGGGAACAATGACTTCTGCAGGTAAAAGATCATTCAGATTTTCCTCATGTTTTATTTTACTCAAAGAAGTGAGACTTTTAAAAAAAAAAGTATTATTTGTTTAGAAACCAAGAACGAAAGCTTAGCTAACTTTGCTCTGTGTAGGCCTCCAGATATTCATTGGCTTGGTAACATGACTATATCCATATTAACATGACTTGAATGTATCTGTTAAGCGACATCCTAGTTTCTTCCCTCCATTGAGGACACTAAAATAGATGCTGCATGTGCTTTTTCATTTGACACTTAACATACTTAAACTCTGTTTTTGTCAGAAGGGGAGCAGGCCTCCAAGCCAGCACTGGTGCCCCAGAGAGACGAAGACTTTGAAGGCGCTCAGTGGAACTGTGAAAGCTGCACCTTCCTCAACCACCCTGCACTCAACCGCTGTGAACAGTGTGAAATGCCACGCTACACCTGAATGTAGCACTGCGCTGTATTACCCACACCTGCCCCATCCTTTGCAAATCCTTGGACGCTATAAGCTCCAACCCTCCAGAGTCTGTCTTGAGGTCTTCCCTTGTCAATCAGTATACAGTAAAAGCCCCTCCTACCTGCTGAGGAAGAGCCACTATCCCTCCATCTGCTCCGTTTATCATCCACTACTCCTGTGCACTAGGATCTGTTCTCTTCGGTGGATGATGAATCTGTTTAAAGTCTATAGGAGACTCCTCTTAAAGGGGGTTATGACACACTGCAGCTCTGGCATGGAGTGGGACAAAGTTGGGGGAAGGTCAAAGCATTTTATGGATTCAAGAGGAGGAGCTAAGTTTTACTTAGCGAACACTCCACGCAGAAGTGAGTGACTGCCCTGTTTACACTGTGCTCATTCCTGAACTCAAAACAGAGGAACTTCCATGTTAAATCCAAACATATGGCTCTTTCTGACAGAACAATGAAGCAGTGGTATATAAGTGGTGACTAATGCGAAATTTAGACTGTACACTGTATCTGGCTCTGTATTAGAGCTCATTTCACTGAAAGAACACTAAAGACTCTTGCATATGAGTATATTCCTGGTACTTTTATGCATATTATGCCACCATGTATTACATGTAAGAAGATGTTAATTTCCTGTGCAAATGCCTCAAATTGCTGTACTTAATAAAGGAGCTGATTATATGTGAGTCGACTACGAATAGTTGCAAAGTTTGTTGTAATTATGAACATGTTGCCAAATCAAGAACACTTTTATTATTTTACCAGTACATGTTTATTATGTTGGTAATTGAATTAGTGGTAATCAGAAACACAGTAGAGGACAGAAGTTGCATTCATGAACACTAGTAATGTTGCAAAAGGTGGAAGCTGATGACCAACATTAACAAGATTTGAAAAGGTGAGTGCAGGTTGCTCTTTCTACAGTTTTCCTCACACTAGTCATGCACGACATTTTGCACTCCATTATTCCCTCAAATATTATAATTATGGAATTCAACTTGGATGACAAAACGGAGTTCACAGACTTCAATTACTGTGAATTCTCTGGAAACAAATGTGCCCTTGACAATGCCTGTTCTACAAAGAGTATTCACATTTCCTGCAGAGTGGGAAAATAAAGATGCATCACATGGCGAAGTCTGGAAATCATGCAAACGTGCGCTCAGCATTCATGGTCATTTGCCATCTTCCCACCGTCTGCTTGGAATGGACATCGTACAATATGCATAATAAAGTATACTTACATATAATACATTGTTTTTATTAAAAGCAGGTGACTGGTTATCCTGAATGTCTGCATTATTACTGTTGCATGAGACTGAGTGCTGATCATTAATCTGTAAATTCGTATCGGTATATGGGGAATGTATTATCCTAGGAAGGTCTTATGTGTTATCAGTATCACTGACCCTTTTAACAGACTCAAACAGTGCAGGAGAAAATAAAGTCGGTCCACTTGTTTTTGCTGTTAATCTGTGTTGAAGGAAGGAGGCTTGGCCAAGGTCCAGATGTGGAGGATCTGGGGAAATCTAGCATGCTGCTCTGTCTTCCTCACTTTGTCATCATCAGGATATCACGTCAATAGGAAATCTTCCTATCTACATTGCCCTGGCATTACATCAGTTCTTTCCTTCTCTGCTCTGGATTATTAGTACACTGATTCATGCTGGTATGGGGTCATAGATGCCATCTGTTCCCTTCAGATTTTCTGCCCAAATCTAAGACCAACTGGAGTTACCCTTAAAGGGGACATGCAGTTATCTTATCGTGACATTCTCTTCCAAACCCTCTACTTTGCCTGATGTTAGATTTCTTTTTCACAGCTGGGCTTGCTGCCATACCTCCTAAAAAGGGCTCATGGGCATCTGTCCAATATGCAAGTTTAGTCTTTAAGACAGCAAGTTCACAGTTTCAAACATAAGAACGCCTGTCCAGCTCAGATGCTATTAAGATGCATTTGTTTTCTGACAGAAAATCCCTATTACTGTGTGGAAACTGAGTGAAACACTGAGTCATGGATTTTTCCTCTTGTCTGCCATGTTTCTAGTAGTAGTCTTCATAGTTCTTGGGGTTGAGGCAGTAGAGGATGGCACCTCCAAATGAAAAGATGGTGGATCCCCAGGCCAGCCCGTAGCCCCAGTTGAACTCATGGTACACCCTCAGACTGACTGTTTCTATGAACTTAATGGGGAACAGGACCAAGCTGCACACCTGAAGCACCACTGCAAAGGAAAAAGAGAATGCACTAAAGGTTAAAATTTAAGTTATAATCTCATGTGGAGAGATAGACTGAACAGCAAACAATGATCATCAAGCTGAAATGGGACAGAGAGGAATTTATGGCACTGTAACCCTGTAGGGATACCTGAAATAATGAAGGCCTTTTAACTTTTTTTTTTTTTTTTAAAGCAAGTCAGCCATTGTTATGTATTTTTGGATGATCCACTAATGCTTCCAACAAGACTGAATCTTTCTACATACCTGCAGAAAACAGCATTACAGCCACGGGCTTGTAGCAGCGACTCCTCGAGCCAAAGCACAGGGAGATCAGTGCCACGAGGAAGGAGAGCAGGGTGAGGGCTGCTCCCCCCACTAGCAGGGTGAGGGTGGCGATCTGCCAGTCTGGGACAAACACAGGGAAAGAGAGGAGGGAGTGGGAAGGGAGGAAAACCATTAAATCACATTTAGACATAGTGACATAGGTAGCTAAAACCTCTGGAGAGCCGTGTCAGTTCTGCTTACTGGAGTGAGGAGGGTGGAGAGACAAAAGGAGGAGGAAGAAAAGACAGCAGAATAGGTCACATGCCATAGTGGTTAGCTAAAATAACAATGCAATGCTCAATCTCACACAAGAGAAAAACTACCAATCCAGTGGAGCTTGTGGTTAACTACCGCAATGTAAACACAAATTATTTGTGGTTTAGAGGCTGAAAGAGCTGCATATTCTGGGAAACTGCTGTTGTCTCGTGATGTTTTCATGTGAGCCACAGGAGATCAATGGCCAGTAGCAAATGAAGAATGTGAACCATGCAGCGAACAACCCCTCGATCCAAGCACAGCACTTTCTGCCTGACAAGAAACAAACACATGCTCGGTTGCGCACGGATTTCAGCGGTTCAGTAATGGATCCCAGTGCAGCAAAAAAGGCAAAGTGATTCTGTGAGGTGGCTCAGATAATGAGTATTCTTCTGTCTCCGGCTGATGCCAGCTCAGCAGTATTCTCAGCATTTCATTGAGATTCACTCCAAAAACACTCAACTGGAAATAACTGCTGTCTGAGTCTCACTTTTTATCCATGATGGAGCCCCAAAGTGGAAACAAAGTGTTTGTCAAATTCATAAAAACTTTATAGTTGAGCTTTATTTTGTTTGCTTTGTGCCAAAACAACATTGTTAGAGTTTTTATTAGCTTTGGGATACAAACTGGGTGCTGTTTAAAGTTACATTATGTTATTTTTTAGAGATTAAGGGGTCTCTTTCTTAGCTTCACCGTGTACTTGCGGAAACAGGAGGTCTATATGTAAACAGGCAAAGGATATTATGGGGAGGAATTTGATTACACAGGAGGAAATCATTGAAAGTACAGTGGGTGGAGAAAAAAACAAACATTAAAGGGTAAAAGAGATCTTACTTCATATACGTCAAAATTAAAAAACTTTGGCTTGATTTTTTTTTTCCTTTTTGTTCTTAGTAATAAAAAAGGGTATTGTCAAGAAAATTTTCTTTCTACTCAGGCAGAAAATCATCACAACATTCACCAGGTGTGAGGAAGTGGCAGGACATAAGCTGCTTAAACCGAAGTTCCCACTCTTATTGGAGGGAAACTTTATTCCAGAGGCCAAGCAGCTAAAGTATAAACAAACATCAACTATTTCTGACCAAATTTGGTTCAGGATTTAGAGTTTATAAATGGGCCCTGTCACCACAGGATGTTGGAAAAAGCCCACAATAAGCAGAGCACTCATTCCCTCCATCTTATACAACATGTGGCTCCCTCGCTCAGTAACCCCTCAACAGTCACCTCCACTGCTTCTCAGCAAACAAGGTTATGGTGACTTGACCTGCAGTTGTCACAGTACATCCCTGGTTGGATATCTTCAGCCCAGCCAGTCTGCAACTGAAAGCTTTATCAGTGTACTTGTGAAACAGCAGGAAGCAGAAAGTCTTCTCATCTCTGATCTGGAACAGCGCCTGTATGCTGTGCAAGAAACACAGCCAGAGTTACAGTGCTTAAAGGCTAACAAGCAGGAAGCGCCAAACTATTAATCTGAGCTCCGCATGATGACAGATGGAAAAGGAGATACAGAACAAAAGATCCAATCTGAGCATTAATTATGCTTCCCCTGTGTGCACGTCAGGGGCTGTTGAAGTGGTAATCGAAAAAAAACCTTCAGGGCCCTGTTTCAGTCTTGTTGTCTAAGACAACAGTGGAAGATCTGTGTCACAGAAGTGCCCCAAGTATCTCTCTCTCTTGTTGTCACACACACTCAGCCTCACTGTCTCAGGGCAGCAGGGTGGAGAATTGTTTGAGTCCTCCACCACCTCTGTAAAGTGTCCAACACTGAGCTATGACCATCCGCAGGAAGAAGATCAGCTTCCAAAAATGAGAATGATATGGCATCATTAATGTGCTCCACTATCACACCTTCTCACCTAGATGGACTGTTTCACACACCGGCACCACATTTGTCCCCTCATCTCACACCACCCTGGCATCAACACACACTGATCTTACATGACTGCTCCACATTCCAAACCCTGTGTCGATTCTGTACCTTTTGAACTTGACCTCCGAACCCATCTAACTATCTGTGTGTGTAAAGATCTTTTGTCTATAACAAAGCAGTCCCTCGTGTCTCCTTTCTAACTTACGGTTTATATAGTTGACTTTTTCAGCAGAAACACACACAAAGAGATCAAATTCAAATGCATCTATAGTGGCCAGCTGCTGTTTCAAACTAACAGGATTTATTTAATGCCCAGAGTGTGACGCTGAAAAAGAATATTGGGGGGTTGAAGGGAGAGATAGACAGGAGGCAGAAACTGATTACTGGGATTCAAATCAATAAGCCTAGCCAAGCACAAGCCTGAGGAAATGGGAAGTTCGCTGTGTGCATTTACTGTGGTATGCTGCTGCTTTGAGCTGACATGCAGACTGCATGTCTTTATATGGCACCAAAGTGGACACTGTCTGCACTGACAGACACTAACAGAGGTGGAACGAGGCCCGTGTGACCCACAGATGCTCATCTCAGACAGAAAGAAAACATTTTTTCAGACTAACAAAAACAAAATTCACCATGCAACATGCAGGAGAAGGCCAGGGGGCAGCAAAATAAAAAAATGTATTCATGCCTAAACAGGAGAAAAAACGGCATAAAAGGTAAAGGGATATGACAGGATAAGCTGATGTAAGCTTTAACTGCATTTATATTTGTCTAGAAACTGGGTTTAAGGAAGGGTGATAAAATTTATCTTAGGCTTTTTATATTACCATATATGTACACGAGAAAACCAATATGTTTAAGTACATTGTAAATTGTGTTTATTCATATGTTTATTCTACCATCCATGCAGCCTAATATAGAAATGACACAAACTGTGGCCTAAAACACTTTAATCTGCTATTACAATTAACATTTTTCAGGGCTGTTTATAATACAGCATCACTTTCAATGTTACGTTATGGTTGTTAGTAGATATAATTTTATGCATACAGAAAAAGCTCAATGACTGGACTCCATCAGAAAAGATCCTTAATAGAGAAAACCAGCATTTTTGAAGTGGTTCAATTGTTTCCTTGGTAACTAATCTCCAGGCATCTGGATCTCTGGGGAACCCTGTGTTCATAGTTGCCTTTGGTCCTTGGCCGGTGAAGAAACCCACACAAAGGCTCATTTTGTAGGCAACAAAAGGCCAAGTGAAACCCCAGCTGGACCGCTCCTGACCAGGCAAAATTCCCACATTATTCTGCGGTGCACTGGGTAAATTTTTAAGGAAATAAAAGTTAACAGAACTCGACAGAAACCCAAAGCCTGCCTTACTTATAAGACTTTGAGACTCAGGGATAAACTTTAATTTCTGTAATCGATTATTTCCCACTTGGAAAGCAGAGTGCAGTCCATTGTTCACTATCTCATTTTGTGCAGAAAAGTTCTGCAGTTTAAATTAACCAGCCAATTGCTAATTATAAAGTAATTAACATTTAGCACTCTCCTGGGTGACATTTTATAATTCTCACCCTCAGAACAGATTGGTTCAGGAGTGCACTGTCTGCAGGAACCCTTTGTTACCCCTGAGTGTTGTGTATCTCACTTTCATTTAAATATGAATAGGGACGTCTGCCTGCATCCCAAATTCTGCTATTTTAGAGGTGAAACATACTCAAAAAAGCTAGTTTAAAACCATCCAAACACGGTGGCGCATCAACCAATCGCCCAGGATAAGTGTTGTCTGTGCTGTCACAAGAGCGTCTTTCTCACCGGTGGCCAGCGAGCTGCTGCAGGACCACTCCTTGGAGCTGACGGGCTTCCAGCAAGACACCCACAGGGACAGGTAGTACTGGTCATCCGCCGTGACCCAAGCTTGGCTCAGCATGGCCCCGGCATCCAAGCACAGGGCGAGAAAGACGCACACGAGTCCCACCAACTTCAGGGGCGTCAGCACCGACACCCGGACCTCCTCTGTCCCACTTACGGATGAAGCCATAGCCTAAAGTCTCACTCACTCAAAAAACAAAATCACCGTAGATGTGGGAAAAACAACAAAAACAAAACATGTGTGAGTCTGTGTTGTCCCTCCGCCCCAACCAAAAAAACTGAGTTCAGTTTGGATGGTGGCTCCCCCTGTCCGGTGTCCGCGCGACGTGAGTTGCGGGATGGGGAGCCGCCGCTTATTCAGTCCTGACTGGAGGACGCCGCTGTCGGTGCCGCCTCTGTGGGGCCACTAGCGCTCTGCTGACGGGACTGAGCTGCAGATCACTAAAATAACACGGTGCTGCACCTGCTGGGTCCTAGTGCCTCGAACAAGTCTCCGTCTGTCTCTGCCCTGAGTGTATTTTCTGTTTGACTCACTGATGTCTGCAGTTATATTTGATTGAATAAATACCACATTGTTTATTCTTTTTATGCCAACAACACAACACAGGCATAAATATGTAAATAGACGTGCTGGCATATGAAGGTACCTTACTGGCAGCAGTGTAACAGCATTAGCCCACTTATTCTTTTAAAATCTTTAAAGTTAAATTTTCTCTCTTTATTTGGTTATTACCCGTGGGAGTAATGTCAAATATTAAAGTAATGTCAAAGATTAATAGTTCAAATCCAAGAGATACAGCTGAGAAACTTTTTCCCCTTCAACAATTTCCCCTTGAACTCCATAAAGTTAAATTTAACAAAGATCTGGGGGACCCCATGGGTTATTTAAAGATTTTCAGAAAGCCTACCAATTGTAAGTTAATTAGTAATGAAATACAAGAATAATTATTTTAATGATACGACTGTGTAGAGAGAAGACTCAAAGACTGATTCCAGGGGAAACCAAACAAAGAAAAAATGGTTTATTTATCATTATTATTATTATTATTATTATTATTATTATTATTATTATTATTATTATTATTATTATTATTATTATTA
>JBAMHW010000016.1:17405929-17433960 GCA_037177495.1 Rhadinocentrus ornatus | reverse complement strand
TTATTATTATTATTATTATTATTATTATTATTATTATTATTATTATTATTATTATTATTATTATTATTATTTATAAAGGGTCTTAAATGAAGCCAAGTCCAAACAACGAAGTCCTCAGAAAGGCACAAGGACAGTTAAAGCTACGGGAATAATAATTTTGATTCTAGAGAGTAATAGCTCAACTCACGCAAGCTGGAGAGTTTGATGTGGTGATACAGCAGCTGTGCATGCTCCCCTTGAGCCATCAGCACAGCTGCGGGTGGAAAACACCAAGGAAGCCAAAAACTGCAGAAAATAACAAGGGGGGAAAAAAGGACAGCAGGGGACACCAAAGAGACAGGTTGGCACTGTTTCAGACATTTAATTTGATACTTTCTTCTCAATGTTATTTGCCCAACTACAGTACTCAACACTGTTCTGGCTGTCGGTTTGATTTGCTCTAAATTTAAAACAGAATTTAAAATGTTATTAAAATTATTAGTATTGTATAGGAAAAGAAATGGTAAATGGAGCGAGTGGCATAGCGCACAGTGATGAATGCATTAAAGGCAAAGTTGAGGAAGCACATCCAAAGTCAGGCAGTTATAGATCAAATTAAATAAAAGCAAGAGGGCATCAGTTAAAACATTAAGATCTCATGATATGAAATCGTAACGTCAGAGTAGAAAACAGTTGATAAGTGAAGGTTTTCCCCCCTTTATACTTCATGAAGTCATACAGATTTGGTATCAAATATTGGTTAGTTTCTCCTAAAAAAGTTGGAATTTATTGATTTATTTTTAGTTTCTGTGAGTCATAAAAAAATACACTGGTCCAAAAAGCAGAAATTCAATGTAACTAATGTGTTTGCTGCTGGGTTCTACTGAAGAAATATCACACTTGTGAGGGATATTGGCAAACACACTGCCCTCAAGGATGAAAATATTCATTAAAAACATAAAAATATACATAAAAAGAAGTAATTTGTCATCAGTCTGCTTTTCTCTCGCGGTACACATCTCATCTCTATTTCCCTTCGATTTCTTTATGGGATGATTTAACACCCCGTTTTCTATTTCTCACCAAGTATGCACTCAAACACATACTTACACCCATCCTGTGAGGGAAGCTTACACAGCTCATTTCTTTCTTAATTGAACTTAGATAATTCTTTGTCCTTAGGGAAGAATCTCAGAATGAATTCATATTGATTAACACACACTTGTGCACACAAACACACGCACGCATACAGACAAATAGATACAATTTTTTTTTTAGAAAAGAAACTTCCTATTATAGTCAGAAAATAAAATTATTTAAAATATGTGTCAGACTGTTTGCTGATTTACTGTATGTTGAAAGCTACTATGTGTTTTTCTGAGAGACGAATGTGAGTGTTTGTGTGTGTTTATGTTTGTGCACATCTTGCACTGACTCTAATCTGTACCCATCAGTGATGGTGTTATGAGACTTTGCCACTAGGAACAGTTGACCTTCACTCATGTGGGACACACTACACAAATGTGCCGCAGTGGAGCTGCCACGCAAATATTTGATTGCAAATGTCAACATTTTGATTGAAATATTTAAACTGAGTGACACAAAAAATGGAACAAATGCTAAATGATGTGAAAACAAATTAAAAAATTTCTCTTCCTCTGCCAGCACTAATTGAAAAATGTAATGTTATGAACAACAACAAAATTAAAGCAAAGGAGGGGAAACATTAGGGAAATGAATTGCTTTCTTTTTCAGTAAATATATTTTTCCTTTTTAATCTAGCCACGCATTTCCGTTAGTAGGTTACAGTTAGAGTTTAAATTTTTAAATGTTTGCTTGATCATTTTTCCACAGAATTTCAGCTTCTAATATCTGATACATGAAGATGTTGCACTGACCTTCCTGAAAAGGTTAATACTATGAGCTAAAATGGCAAACATTATTACTGTGCTGTGTAATTTACTGTTGAATTAAACTAACAAAACTATTGGCAAATATAGAATCACAGCTTGATATATTTTTTAGGAATGCACTTCTCAGCAGTTGCAAGATGGACTCTTGTTTCAGAGCAATTTTTCCTTTCTTTTTTTTCAATTTACACCTTTTTCCTTCTTTTTTTTTTTTACTCAGACTAAAATCTGGACTATATATTGGTCATGTCATTGACCTGAAATGTCTTCTTTGAAACATTTAAGAGCTCTTTTCTCTGTGGAAAAATCATCCTAAAATATTAGCTCAGCATCACCACACCTGATAATTTCAATGTGTGCATGTGCATTAGATGTAGATGTCTAATGACTGTCAGCCATCTCCTCTAGTCCTTTACCTGATTTAATTTATTATAACTGATGGAAATTTACTTATTTCTTCAGACAATCGTCATTTTTACATTTAATTGGACCTGCACTAGACCAAAGTTCCAGCAAAACCTTGTTGTCAAGTACAGACATCACTAAATATCACTAGATCCAATCCTCTTGTGACTTCTTCTTTTCATCCCACTATAACCTTGTTTTCTTCTGTTTAGCTGATGGTGATGATTTGAATTTGGCTTCAGTTTCCTTCAATTAGTTCCTTCCAGTTTAGTCGCAAATATTTACTACTGTTTCTTTTTTTTCTTTTCTTTAAAGTATATTTTTCATTTTCAGTAATTGTACCTTGATTTTTTATTCGTCATGCTTTAATATCTTCCTTAGTTGACCTATGTTTTCCTTTTACAACCTTCCCATTTTTGTTTGTATTTGCTCCAATCATTAGACACAGCTGACTGGGACCAGCAAACATCTTTACCTCCATCTGTGTCAAATGATCTTCTGGAGTTTTTACAATTCATTCCAATGGTTTTATCGACAGCTCTCCTGTTGTGACCAGTATTTCTGTTCATCAGCCAAGAGCAACAGTTTGTTAAGATTTGCGAGCTCTCTCTCTGGACGTATTTGTTAAGGAAATACAAATTACAAGGTGAATCCATAGTTTTTTCTCCACTGGGTGAGTCCATAATCTTTGTCCATAATGCAATTATTTTTCTTCTAAATCAATTAATTTATTTATTTATTGCAAATGGCTGTATAAGTCACATTACCACCAAAACAGATAATAGACCTAAACTATTTATGTAGACACTGTTAAAAAAAAAGGTTTAATTCAATATTAACAATTAAACTAGTTATGGGACCAACATCAGTGCAGTCAAACACAATCAGCCATTAAGAAATCAGATTGTTCTCTTTTTCTCCCCACTCAACATTTTTTTATTTTTAATTTATGACTGAGTCTTAGAGATTATATTTTGCTGGGGGTAAAAACTATGTTTTTACAAAATTGGGAGAGAATTTATATACAAATTAATAAATAAACAAATAAACAAACAAACAAATGGAACTAATTCAATGCAATATTTGTTTGTTTGTTTTTTAGAAATATCTCTCACAGCTCACCTGATTTAAATTTATTAGCACATTGCCCCAACATTGAAATTACATGGAGTATTTAAATTCCGCTACATTCAGCAGTAGTTATTGTGTGCCATCTGAAGTTTTTTGGCCAGTCTCCATCTGTGTGTTGGACTCAAGACTGTTTCTTTAATTCTGGGAAATGGGCCGTTCGGGGACCGCTGTGCCAAAACAGGGCTGCGCGCCTGCGCACTGGGCATCGCAATTTCTATCGTGCAGCGGAGAAGACGAGCAGGGACTGCTTATGCACATTTCGGGGACGAAAAAACAAGGTAAGCTGAAGCGGTTTACTTTATGTCTGTTGAAAGCGACGGTTTCGATGCGAAGTGAAACTTGTATCGAAAATCTCTCATTCGACCTCTCTGTGAGGGAAGCCGTCCGCTTAAATCATCTGTCGGTTATTTAAACGCATCCGAAGCTGGAGGCGCACCGATCCTTCAAATCATCCTTGCTTGTCAATACATTGGGCGCTAACTACTTGCAACACGCTAACCGACACGCAGCCACACGAACGGCAATAAGCCGCTTATTGGAGCCCAGAAAGCAATGTTGCTTTCCGTCTTCTTTCTGGTTATTGTTGTAACGGGGCGGCAGCGCTTTGTTTAGGATGTTTCCGCTACTCGTCATCTATTTCAGGCAGCCGCGAGCAGGATTCCGGTGACACATTCATGTGTGTAACACTGACCAGCCGCCGCCATTGGTCACTGTCCGTTTAGTCGGGGTTTTCTCATGTTGACAACACAACGAACGACGCCCTTTAACTGCTAGCTGTGGAGAAATGTTGGTGTTGAAATATTAAATTCTAGCACGTAGAAGAATTGTGGCAGTTTTAACTTTAAATGCCTTGTTAATGTGGTGGCTTAATCTACACTATCTTTGTATATGTTTGTTTTTAAAAAAAGTCTCAAAATAACTCATCCAAATAAGTACTCAACTAGGTTGTAACTGTTGGGAGAGGAGTTTGGGGTATTTATCTCATGTGTATCATAGGTCTAAGCTGTGCATTAATGTTTGTTTTGGCTTTCTACAGATAATTCAGCCCAGACACACTGGCAGGAATCATGGGAAGTGGTAAGTCTATTGACTGTACTCATGGTTTTAGCCCACAGCCGAACAATCACATGAACTTAATCACTGTTAAACTTGATATGAAATCCCTGTAATGCTCCCACACAAATTTGCTACTGAAATGTGTCCTCTTTTTATTGTTCTGTTAAAAACAACCACAGTTCTTTCTTTTTGACATTTCAATGGAGAATTCCAGTTTCCTTGCTTTCTGTGTCTTTGTCTCAACTTGTTTTAATCACATCCCTCAAAAGTGCAAGTCATACAGATGTCATGACTTGTAATAAAGAGCGTAATGCATCCAAAACTCCAGGGCATATTGAATGGTGTAAAGAGTTTCTGATGGGAGAATTTTTGTTCATTTTCTTCATGTGTGAAACAGAGAAGTGCTCTGTTTTCTTGAACTTCATTCCACTTTCTCTTATGCGGCCCAGGGATGGATGCCCAAATCAAAAGAGCTTTTTGTTTATGTGTTTATTTATTTTTTAGAACTGTGGGCCTTTGCTGCTGCCTTTGTTTTAGTCCCCACCTCTCTCTACCATTTTTCGCCTCTTCCTTTTCTCAGCATTTCTGTCCCTTTTTTGTCTCACTTTCCATACACTCACTCTTTGCTTCATTCCTCCCCCTTCACTTCCTCCCTCACACTGTTCCACTTACTGACTTGTCTCCAACTTTCATTCTTTATTCTTTTTTCTAGTCTCTGCCAGTTTTCATGTTGCATATTTGTCTCAAACTCCTCTGTTTTGTATCCTTTCCATCATTCTGTCCTTGTCTTTGTTCATGTTCCCATCTCCCCACTCAGCTTGTCTCCTGTTGCTCTTTTCACAGTGTTCCTGCCAGCAGATGCAGCCCATTCGGTGCTGAGGCGGCTGCGGAGGGCGAACTTCCTGCTGGAGGAGATGAAACCGGGTAATATCCAGAGGGAGTGCCGAGAGGAGATCTGCACCTATGAGGAGGCCCGTGAAGCTTTTGAGAACGAAGAGAAGACGGTAAGGGGATGAGAAACATAATTAAACATTTTTTTCCTCTGAAGTCTAGACACAGAACATCTGCTACTCAGTGTGTAGGAACAAATATAGTTGTGATATCTCTATATACACATCAACTCCGGCAGGTAGTGTTCAGATCAAGCATCAAGGCCTGAAATATTAAACCAACACTGAAGTCCCAGAAACTAAAATTCCTTCAATGCCACTGGGTTTGGCTCTAAACGGGATTCAATTCCCCCTCCACTCCCATATCAAATTTCCATGCTTTATATCACTGAAAACGTGTTTTCTGTCTGGCATAAGGGATGAACTTTAGACAACCTACATGTTATAATTGTGTCTCTTAAAGGCAGGCATTTTTTAGGCCAGGGTTCCTCTGAGCAACAGGCTGCTATCCTGTGGACATACATAGTGTATTTTTAGGGTTTTCATCCAGATCTATTCCTGTCATTTAATTCCTTGCTCCAAAAAATCAAAGATGGTAATGGCCAAATCAGCAACATTAGTCTACTAACCAGCAATTGTACAAAATCTCAGTTAATCTGGAGGCTGTTTCTGAAAGGACTTAAATCTAGACTCTAAATCCATTATTTGATATTGCTACTGCTGGGGACACGCCTCCCACTTGTTTTTTGTAAACTTATCCCTGTAAAGTGATAATATGGTGGATTCTTTTGTGTAACAGTGAAATCCCAGAACAAGAGAAGCAGTTTGTGGAATGTGGGTGTTTTTTCAGGAAGTGATTTTTATCAGCAGGAAGAACAGCCCAGTGTATGCTAGAGGGGGGAGCATATTTGTAAAACCATTGTGAGAGACCAGAGAATAAAGTCACGCAGTTGGGCATGCACAATCGTGTGGTTTCTTTGTTTGCTTGTTGTTGTCTACTTCCATTGTGTTGCAGTGATCCAGATAAAAAGGAGCCAGTGTGTGCACTGAATCATCATAGAAATATTAGTCAATTAAATTAGTTTTGACATGACGTATGTTTGTGTCCCGACTCTGCAGAAGCGGTTCTGGGAAGAATATGTGAGAGAAAGCAGTCCATCTGGAGGCTTGGAGACGGTCATTGGCGGAGTCCATTCTCTTTACCTGATTGTGCCATTGCTGGTGATTTTATTCGTCATCGCTGCCATCGCTATCACCGTGTGGCGCTGCCACTCCCGTAAGCGCTCACAGCGCAGCCCCAGCCTGGGACACTCGCATCACAATCACGTTCTGTCAGTGGTCTCCATGGACCAGTGGGGGAGGGATTACCACAACAGCGACCAATCAGAACTCAGCGTCCTCAGCAGCCCAGCCTATCCAGGCTCTGAGATTACATCTGGTAGAGGAAGCACAGGAGACCCGCCGCCATCTTATGAGGAGGCTGTGGGTCATACAGATGTCCAGATAGAAACAGAGCCCCCTCCACAGTATGAGGATATAGTGAACACCAGGTCTACCAGAATCAGTGGTGGTCCCGGGAAGTAAAGGTGTCTCTTAATTACCACCCAAACAGAAGTCCTAACCAACACTAAGACCATCTTATTGTTAAGCAGTGCTACTACTGCGGTATCACCAGCCTTCCCCTTTCAACACACTCAAAAAAAACACTCCTTAAGTGTCAGGTCAGTGGACTAATGCAGTCTTTGGTTGTGCCAGCTCAGAAATTTTCACTTACCTTTCATCACTGAGGCAAGGTGATGGCAAGGAGTAAGTGATACTGCAATACCAAAACCAATCATGACCTCTGCTGCATTTCCTTAAGATGCATCGATGTTATCAGGCTGTAGCAGATTATTTTAGTCAGCCAACATGACAAATGCTGCTTGTGGTGTGACGAAAAAAATGGTTATACAGAATTAAGAACAGCCATTCCAAGTGTATACAGTGGTTGGATTGATGCTTTATTGAAGATTAGTGCCAACATTTGTGTCTTGTCGGAGCATCTGATGTTTTGTACATATTTTAATATCTTTCATTTTAGCCACATTGTTGTCATAATATTTGTTTTCAATTTTTATATTACAATAAATGCCCAAGCTGCTTAAATTTGCATTAATTCATGTGGAACCAGCAAGAGGTATCAACATTCCAAAAATAAGTCAGAATTTGGTGCAGTTTTGACCATCTGACCCACATTTAGTATTTACAAATTAGATCTGATTTAGTTAGCCGTTATCTTTAAGAAAGCATAGAAAAAAACTTTCAGCAATCACTTATTTACTTAAGCTTTTGCTGAATTGTGACAATACAAAACAAGCAGTGAAGACTTGCAGAGCTGAGTGCACCTGTGTGATCATTTTATATGATCTGATTAATTATTTTTAGCAAAAACGTGTCTAATGCAGGTTTGAATAGTTGTTTCTAAACTAAATGCATTAGTCCAACTTCATTGTATGCTTGAGAATATTCTTGAGAATAAGAAGCCATCAGCTGTAAAAGGGGACATGCTGTGTATATGTGTGTTATATGTGCTATCTATTGGTAATGCATGCAGCTCGGCCTGTACAGGTGAGGTTGGAACTCTTGTCTGCACTAATTGTTGACGGTCAGGACTTGGTGGTCCATGTCAGAGCCTGCTTTAACTGTGAACCCTTCTTTCTTCCCTTATTCCCCTTTAAGTAAACGTAATGCCCAGTAATGACTCGAGTTTTATGGTGTGACGCTTTGATAAGCTGTACAGTGACTTACACAGGAAAGTGTGGCAGAAAGCAGCAGAGACAGAAGCTTTAGGAAAAGCGATATAAAGGTGATGGTTCTGTATTAAACTTCACTATGGACACACTCCATGTTTAGCATGTGCAATTTGCCTCTATACTGTATACGTGTATACATTGTATGTTTGAAAGTTAAAGTAAGATTGTTTTTTTTTTACTGCATAGGAATTCAGTGAATGCATTGATAACAAATGTAACTACTACAGTAGGTTGTAAACAAATGAAGGCACTTTGTGGTAAATCTTAAAATAAGTTGTTTAATATGTAGTAGGACAGTCTGGTTTTTTATGTCATCAGCACCACTTTGAGCAAAATTATGTCATTTACTGGGATAAAAAGTGCTCATAATCAATATGCAGTTTTGCTGTATACACTACAAACCAAAAATACCTGTCAAATCCTCTCTGACACTGATAAATGTAACATATTTCCTGTCTGAACTTTAGACTTTGAGCACTGATTACTGTTGTATTTGTGTCTGCGCTGACCTCTTACCCTCAGCACTTGCTGCGACACTGAACAGAGCTGTGCTGGTAGAGGTCACTTTGGTTAGGTCAGTTGTTGTACTGCTATTTACACAAAGCCGTTTCTACAATGCCTTATCACACAAAATGTTATATAACATTAAATAAAAGGGAACTTATTATAGAACCCTGACTTGACTTGTGGAAAAGCTTGAATTAACATTTATAATAAAACATTTAAAATGTGTTACATGTTTTTCATTTCGTTAAGAATAGCTTGTTTTTTCTAAGCATTGACGTTTTCCATAGTTCCTACTGTTAAGACTTCCATAGAGATCTTTTAACAAAAAAAACAATTGAGGGCCGGGCTCACTCTTAAAATGTAATCAGATACGAAAGACTGAGCACAGATTCAGAAAAGGGGAAACATGTTTATCTTTTTGATGTAATTTATAACTGCTGGGACAAGAGAGAATATTCTACTAATGTAAAAAAAATAAAAAAAAATAAAAAAACTGGATAAAAGCTATTAACGGCTCAGATTTATACATTGGAACACGATCTAAAATACAAAGTATCGTTTACCTCTTTTCAAAGGAGAAACCACGTCATAAATGTGGCTCAAGAGAGAAATGAATACTTGCTTTGTAGCTAGGATGGTAGAAAGAAACCAAACAATGTTTTGATCAGGCACAACATTTTATTTATTCATAAAGGGGACACACATTGGCTCAGTTTGTCATTTTTTTCTCCTTTAGTTCTTCATAACAAATGAGATTAAGAGTACAACTCTGACAGCTTCAAGTAGAGCATGTCTCCTTTCTCCGGGCCAAAAAAAAGCCCAGAAAAAACAGAAATGCAAAGGCTTGCTAAAAGAAGCAATTAATCAGAGCGAGGGGACCTTAAAGCAGGTCACCTGTGAAGTTAAATTATTTGGTTTTTACTTTTGGTAAGATGGAACAGATCTCAACACTAACAACACTGTAATGATCTTAAATATCTGGTAAAATTTGAAAAAGTCTGATGTGACAAAACATAGCAAGTACGAAAGAAAGAAAAGGTACTAGCAAAAATTATGGCTTCAAACAATTGTGATGCAACATATTAAAGTAATTATGGTGTTAAATGAAGATTTGGCCAAACAAGTTCACAAAATACAATCAAGATTTCCTGGACGTTTTGTTTGTATTGACATGAAAACCTGTAAACATCACGCTCACACCCACTCCTTAGGGTTTTGTAACACCTGCAGCATCTCAGCCTCCTTAGTACCTTTGGCAGGCTCATGCATGTACTCCCACCTGAGGGATAAAAGGTTAGTCTGTTACTAAGCAACACATACAACTCATTATGGCCGCAAGGGAACAGGGAGGAGTTACCCTACCTGGCAGTGAGTGGGAGGGACATGAGGATGCTCTCAATTCTGGAGCCAGGAGTGGCAAGACCGAACTTCACTCCCCTGTCATACACCAGGTTGAACTCCACATATCTACAACACATGCACAAAATGCCAAATACTGACGCAAGCTTCGTATAATGTAACATGCATTACGCTAATAGTTTAAATAATTACTGAAAATGTGCAACCAAACAGAGCTGTGTCTTACATATTTAAACAAAGGTCCAGTTCATAAGAATAACCTCAGCTGAACTGTTCAAATTCCTGTTTATATATTTATTTGGCCTCCAATTAAACACTTTGTCTCTATAACTATAAAATAGTAACGCCAAACATCATAAAAAAAAAAAAAAATCTAATTAAAAACAAATTAATTTCTGTCCCAATGCTGTTTTGGTATTTTTAGGTACAGTAATAATAAGTTGCTTTGATCAACTTAAGAAATCCTGAAAAAAACCCCAAAAAAACCCCAACCCAATGGATAAAAGTTTCCTTGCTGAGGATGACACAACTCAGACATTAAGTTGAGCCCATGCTTTTATTTGCAAATCTGCAATATTTTCACTCAGTCTGCAAAGTTTACCGCAGTTCAAACATGAGGCTGAAGCAGGATTCATTGGGTCCACCCCTTATTCCTGCACTAGCACATGAGATTGGTAAAAGTGATGACAAGCATCCAGGGAGGAGTATATCTCTCAAAATGGAGGGGAAATGATTTGCTAGCATCCTAGTAGAATAACCACGATTTTTCACCATGATCAATATTTAATGTTTTATTGTTTTAAAAATAAATATGACACAAAAAACAAACCAAAGACATGACAATGCATTCTGTAATTAAACATATTTAGCCGGGGCAAAAACTTTATTCAACCATTTAATACCATCTTGTTGTTGACATTAAAACAACCATCCTGTATCATCCATGTGATTGAGGTAGATGCATATGCTGCTTGCACCTCTGGACTTGGCTGATAACCCATTTAAATGGCTTCTAATCCACCTTCCCTCCTACCTCATCTTAACCGACATCTTGTCAATGTGTGAGTTTCTAACTCCCAGCTGCACTTCCGTCCATTCATAAACTAACTCCTTAGCTCATTCTCTAACAAGATGACTCCCTACTGAGGCAATGAGCTCTGCTAGGATCTGCACTGGCTTTGGACCACACAGACAGTGGATGGGGTCCATGTCTGAGTAGATCTGCAGCTTTAATGGCTGAACAAACAATGACAGTGAAATGAATTAAAAGCATGAAAGATGGCCAGTTTCACTCATGGGCCCTGAACTTTTCTAGCCATTACCTGCAGGAGCTGCAAGAATGCATCTCAGTCAGTGAAACTGTACACTGAACAGACTTTATCGAACCAAGTAATGAGTCTATGAGATGCCTGTCTGCTCGAGAATGAATAGAGTATTTAACTGCGCAGAGAATTCTTGGTGAGTGATTTTACTAATGACACTTTTGGAAAAAATGAAGATTCTCTTTCACATAAAAATGCCAAAGAAACAAATAAACTGGAAACTTCTGTCAGTAAGTGTAGTAACCAAGACTGGTAGAAGAATTCAGGAATATGACGCAGGGCTCAAAATAAGCTGCATTACATTAGATTACTTGTTGCATCCTGCCTCTTTAACTCTACACTGCACCTAGTCAAAACCAAACTGAGTACTTCTCATTTAAAAAGAGCCCATGACACAGAACTCTTTACGTCATGCGGAAAACATTTGGGGTAAAGCAAAACTAGCCGGTCAGATAATAATTAAAAAAAAAAAAAAAGTTGCTGAAGTAAATTATGCATTTCTCATCAAAAGCCACCAGTTGTGTGGTGCGTTTTCAACTCACCTCCCTCGTCGTACCTGCTGCCAATCCCTCTCCTCATCGGTAAAGGGGTCATTGAGATGTTTGTAGACAATGGGAAGGTAACAAGGGACCACAGTGCGAGCACAGCTCTTAACAAATTTGAACACTTCCTCCTGATTCGGGGAATCAAGGTCATCAAAGAAGATCCCTCCTATCCCACGTGTCTCCCCTCTGTGGCGGACGTAGAAGTATCTGTCACACCTGGATGCCACAAGAATTGAAAAGTTACTCACTTGAAGTCAAGCCATATATTTAATACAGGAAACAGGGAAATATTCCCACAGAGGCAAATGACTTTTCCTACAAGCACCTATACAGTTCAGCCCCCGCTTGCCAGCCTCATATTTATAAACGCATATCAAAATATACCTAACTTATCTACCTCGTCAAGAAGACAAGAACATTTCTCAAAATGTTAACCTTATTTTTCTTAAATCTAAATTGAAATTAAGTCTACAGCATTTCTTGAAATCAGAAGCAACAGCTGATAAACCACACCCATCCTGTCCATGCTAGTCATTTACTGACGCTCAACGGTTTTTCTACATCTGCAGATTTTCAGCTGACTTGTTCTTATCACTACTGAACAGTGAGGAGACACCCATTGTAATGTGCATGCACACAAATACAAAGAAATAAGGCCTAAGGATGCATATGTGCAGTTCTGCACACAAACTTATCCCTGCTGAGTTTGACAGACACAGGACTGATGTAATGGTACCATTTCTTGAATTCGGGGTAATACTGTGGGTGGTGCTTGTCACAGGCCTCCTTCAGGGTGTTGTGGAAGTGAAATGCATCTTCTTTATCAATATAAACTGGGGTCAGGTCTGTTCCTCCACCGAACCACCACTGCTTAGTGCCTGCATTACACACAAAAGACACACACATACCAGTAAGAAAGAAACAAGGGTTATCATTCATCAACATACTCAATAGTGTCACTGATGCCAAGACACAACAGTCAAAAAGGGCTGACGCTCACCATCCTCCTCTTCAATCTCAAAGTATCTGTAGTTGAAGTGCACAGTTGGTATGTGGGGGTTTTTCGGGTGAATGACAGAGCTCACACCCATGGCACAAAACGGTAGCTTTCCTTGAAGTGACACACAATGTAAAGATGAAACATAGATGTAGCTAAGTTGTCCTTAAAACTCAATTAGAGTATGTTTAATAAGTTAATATTCAAATGTACCTTTATCAGTAGATGAGCTTGATAAAGGGACAATAAAGTTTGCGATACGCAGCTGTGTACACAGGTTACAACTCTCTGTCCAACAGCAATATCAATCGTTGAGCACAACTTACCATCTTTGCCTTTGAGGACTTTTCCTCTGCTCCTCATCTGCTTTGCTGCCTCCTCAGTCAGGTTCCCAAATACCACTGACACATTAACCCCAGCCTTCTCAAACACCTTTCCATCCTGCATTACACAGCTGATGCCCCCACCACCTAACAGAATCGCAAAATAAATACAGAGCATGAAATATGATGTTTTGTGTCCTAGTAGTTCAACATAGTGTCTATACGTAGCTTTATTGCTTGGTTGCATTTAAAACAACTAAAATTCTTACAAAGGAAAGCTTCCAGAAACACATATTTCACAGTTTAGATTTTATAGGTTAGAATGAAATTAGATGTGTTAATCCGCGCGCTGGATTAAGGCGAGAACATCTTACCTTCCTTCCTCTCCCACCGGTCCACTTTAAACCTCCCACCGTCCACCTTCTGCAGGGCTTTACAAAACTCGGCCTGTGTCTCCATTATCAGCATCTCCATCTTGGTACTCATCTCCTCCTTTCTCCCCTGCAGGACACTGATCTCGGTCACCGGTGGAGACATGAACCCACGGCATCTCTCCACGATGTCGCCCTCCTGCTCCTGGGAGATCTTGGTTGCCATCTCTGCACGCTGGAAGTGGTTAGCGTTTGCCCAAAACCCTGCTACAGCCGCAGCTGCCGTAACCGCTGCGGCTCCACTTAGCGCCAGGGCTCCCCTTCTGGTTCGTCCAGATGCGGATCTGCCTGCAGTCCCATGGGACATGAACCGCACGCTGGTGCCCCTGGAAAACCATCTTGTTTCCGGAAGCAAAGGCGATGATGATCCATGAGTAGAGGATAACAACCCCGAGTCTACTGCACTAGCAAGATCCTTTAAATGGGAACTGAAACATCGCCTCGTGGTCGTTTGACTCGTTCTCCTAACCGAATAAAAGACAATAGTTGCCATTTTGTAAGAGAAAGGCCAGCTTCCTTGTCAGTGCGTGACAGCCGTAACTAGTTAAAATTTAGACTCATCATTATCAGAAGTTATGCCTACGTGCTATCTGTCGTGTTTTAAAAGTCAGTAAAAGGGGCGTGTTATTTCTGGGTAGTGGTAGGTAAATATGGGAATTGTAGTTCTAAGTTATTAATAAAGCGGAGAACACAGTGGTTTAAGCCAATAGGAAACTTCAAGAACCAGAGTGCAGTGCGCCTAAACACGAGCATTGTATTCAAGGACTTTTTCATGTGCTCCTTGATTTATTAGTACAGACAAATGCGATGAATTTTATCTTTCCACATTATCATCTTCATATTTTATATGAATAAATTCATGCTGTGAACCATTGT
This sequence comes from Rhadinocentrus ornatus, assembly GCA_037177495.1. Classification (NCBI taxonomy): domain Eukaryota; kingdom Metazoa; phylum Chordata; class Actinopteri; order Atheriniformes; family Melanotaeniidae; genus Rhadinocentrus; species Rhadinocentrus ornatus. Next base: position 17,419,437 of record JBAMHW010000016.1, on the reverse strand, counting down.
TTAAAAGGTAACCCTCCCCACATCATAATCACTACGAAGTTTGTCATTAGTGAAATAGTGAACGTGCATTCTATGTGGATTGTTTTTAATTTAATCTACCTCTGTGTGAAATTATTAATATTAATATTAATATTAATATTAATATTAATATTAATATTAATATTAATATTAATATTAATATTAATATTAATGACGACAATATTAATAAATACTTGATTAATCCTAGTGCAATTGCAATTGTTAAAAAATAAATTCACTGTAAAGCTACAACACAATTTACAGATTCCCCAGACACATTCCGAATTAAAATGTTTTATTTCTGTTGTTCTGAGTGTTAAGTTAACGATGCAACTTTTTAAATAACGTCTCTGGAAGAAAAATGTAATAATTTCACACTTGTAAGATTTTTTAAATATAGTAATTTTTTATCACGTTTTTCTAAAGTCTGGAAAATCCTTCAAGCGTACAGATTGATTTTTTGATGACGTTTTGTGTTTTTTCCCCTGGTTTTTTAAATGAACTTTATTGAACATATATACAAACAAAACAAAGGCACGTATTATTTACAGTTGTCTGTTGAAACTAAAAGTGCACAGATCGAGCTTACAAAATTGTATACCTCCAGTGTGAGTGTTGTACGTTTGTACGTCGTAAGGTTAACGTTTACTTTGTGCGCATGCGCCACTAGTAAAGGGTGTTGTTGGTCACTATGACGACGGGTCTATTAAACCTTTTAGGGCTGTGGAGCGACTCGAAGCAGATTATGTGCACAGGTGTTTGTCCACAGGCTGCCACGCAGTTTGTGGGACAGTTAGATGGAAAAATAGACACGAAACCGCCCAACAGGTTTTTATTTGAGTGCTTTTTCTAAAAAGGAAGCTGCAGGATACTTCTGCTGGTGAGTTTAATACCTAACAACCATTTTAAAGAATCTTTTACCTTATTTGTTTAGCCATGTGGGGTTAAAAATAAATTAGATGAAAAAGAAAAGATCATTAATATTTTTCAGGTGCAGACTCCCTCTACGGCTTGCCCTTTGCCCCGTGCTGTTTTTTTTTTCCTTATTGATCACGGAGCCATAAAAAATAAACTAGATTATGTCTATTTCCGTTACAATCTGTCTTGAAGCCAACGAAAGAAGTTATAATTCGCAGTAGGTATATATGATAAAAACAAAAAAACAAAACTAAAAGACACAAAAAACTACGGGAAGCATAACAAATTTGTTTAGAAAGGCGCCACGTTAGGATTAAAAACACACATATGGGGCTGCCGATTCCAAGCAGTACTGTGTTTGACCAGTAGATGTCGATTGGATGATGGATTCATAGTTTATCTTTAAAACTGAACCCTTATTTATTTATTTATTTATTTATTTATTTATTTATTTATTTATTAAAAGTCAAAATAATATTAATATAGGTCTGCATGAAAACAAAAGTAAACGTATACCTTAGTAATTAGGCTTTGTGATTTGTTTAATTGGTTGTATATTAGATAGATATTTGATCTTATTCTTATATTACTATGTTTGTGTCTGCCGTAACATTCTTAATTTCATAGTAAATCTATTGCAACTGTCACTGATCTAAAAGCATTTCTTGTTATTTGAAATATTGATCCATCATCCATCCATCCATCCATCCATCCATCCATCCATCCATCCATCCATCCATCCATCCATCCATCCATCCAACCATCCATTTTTATACCATTTAGTCCAAAGCTGAAGCCTATCCCAGCAATTAGCAGGCAAGAGGCAAGGTTGCAATATTGATATTATATGGTTTTAACCTATTGGTAAAAACGTCTACTTACTTCACAATTGTGATTAAAACTGATAACATATATTCATGTCACAGTTTTGGACTAAGGCTGTTAAGATCAAACAAAATATAACAGTTTTAAATCCTAAATATGCACATTACTGTCTTCATGGGTGGGTAAAAGATCATGCTGACCTACTGGTGGTGGCACTAAACCCCAAATCATTAAGAATTATTCTAAAACAAGTCATCATTTTAGACCATGGTTTGGCATTATATAGATGGAAGTTTATGGGGCAGGATTGTACTTTCTTTATCTGTTGCAGATTATATAGGAAAGTGTAAATGTAACTGTGTCTTTTTCTCTTATCTCCCAGTCGTGAGTATGACTGAGGTTGTTTGTGCAAAATCTCAGGAGGAATATGAAGATGACTTTGAGAGGGATCTGGACTGGTTGATCAGTGAGGAGAGCAGGAGTGACGACAAGGTAAGTGATATAAACAAGCTGGAAGCACTTCTCGTTTCTTCATTATTGATCAACCTGCTTTTTGTTTTATTGTGTGAAGCTACCGGTATGTTTGGAGTTTTGCTCCATTTACTGCAGACTGTGTACTGTATTTGTCTCTGACCTACAGAGCTCTGTGAAAGTGTGACATTTAAAAGTGTTGAGTTACCCAACCTGGCACATCTTACTGTTTGCATGTGAAACCAATGCTGGTGACATACAGTGGCATACTTTCGCCGCTCCACTGCTAGAATGCAATATTAATGAATGAACAAACATATCTGTTATCACACCAGCACACTATTACCTGCTAAGTGTTGATCTTACTTTTCCATCTACATTCAAGCCTAAATAATGAATTCAGAGTGTGTCTGCCTTATCCACCTCACAGGATCCTGACTATGAGGACATAGAGGCACAAATAGACAAAGAACTTGAAGAGGATGAAAAACAACAAAGATGGAAAAGAAAGGAGAAGAGAGGTAAAGCAGCGCAGCTGGAGGAGGATGAAGAGAGGTGGCCCTCTCCTATGGAGCCATTCGAGTATGATTCAGATCGAGACAGCCCAAGTAAATCACTACCTGTAGTCCCACCCCCTATAGAGATTGAAGAACAGACAGACGAGGAGAAAAAGTACATTTTAGAGAAGATCCAGCAGGCTAACAGGGAGCTACAGGAACAGGAAACTCCAGATATAACAAGAAGGAGGCGTCTACATTTTAAAGAGATGCTGGTGGACCTGGTGGTGCCTCCACTCCAATTTGACAAAAATGGCAACAATGGTGATGTAGAGGGGGAGAAAGTCCAAAGGGATATAAAAGCCAAGGATTCAGATGCAGATACAGAAGTGTCAAGTAAGATGTCTACATTAAAACTTTCCCCTCGTAATGAAAACAGGGTATATGAAGGATCTAGCAATGAGGAAGGACAGGGAATGAAGGAGGGCAGAGTGCTTGTGGAAAAGGATGGAAAGTTTGACTTTGTTAGCATGAAAGAGGTGGAGAGTCAAAGCCTTCTACCTCCTATAGCAAACTGTTTGAGTGACTGTTCCCACTCCTTACCTCGTATTCAACAGCAGATCCACAATTCCCTCTCTCCTTCTCGAATCCGTGTTGGCTCTTCCTCCTTTCTCGTGGGAGTTGATAACCTTCGGGCCCCCAGACCTCCAGCACAGCCTAGGAACAGGCCCAGTTCAGCTAACCACAGTCAGAGAAGCATTCAAAGGAGTAACTGCAAGCGGCGGGTACAGTCTGCCACTGGAACACCATGCCAGGCCACATATACCCTCTCCACTCAACAGAAAGAGCTGCTGCAGAGGATCCAGGAGAGGAAGGAGAGGCTAGCCAGAGAGGTCAGCAAAATGACAGTAAATACAAATAAAAAATAAATCATAATTGTTTTCATTTTAAAGCTGTCTGCCATTGGTGTCTTGGTTTTCCTACTGCTTACTTGTTTGTTTCTGGTTTCCCTTTTCTTTTTCTTTGCCGGACAGGCAGAACAGAGGAAGCGTGAGGAAGAGGAGCTCAAGAGGCAGCAGAATGAACAGGCATTTAAAGCCTGGTTGATGAGGAAAAGAGAGCAACTCCAGGAGGAAAAAAGGATCCAACGAGCCCAGGAGATAGAAAGGATGAATTCTCAAGTATGGCCACAAAAGGGCAAAGCATCCTCCTTAGAATACAACCAGTTAAAATAGAGACATCTGCTTTATATATTATCATGCCATTCAGCTATTGCTGTAACTTGTTTTCACTTCCATAGATATAACCAGAAGGTGCTTATTTCCACCTTTAAGGTTCAGGCATGTGCTTTCTGCCATTCTGGTCAGTTTTAATAGGAGCATGATGTCTCCTGACCACACAGATGTGTTGTCCTAACTAAACAGTGATGGTAAATGAAAGGTTTGAATTTGGCTCTCTGCTAACAGCCATTTTACCCCAAGATCTGGATTTTGTTGCTGCTCTTGTGAGTGATATTAAGCTACTGAGCATCTACCGAGGTGAGGAAGGCATCTACTGGCCATGTTGGGGAAAAAGACACCAGTTGGTAATGTTAATTTTAATGGACTGATAAAATTTTAATCAAGTGATAAGCCTCTAGATGAGAATAAATCTCTATAATTCTCCTTTATGCATCCCTACTTTGATTAAAAAAAAGGCACAAATGATTATTCTCATTCAGTTTTGTTTAATGTCTGACCAACTGTTTCAAACAGCAAAAGACAAATAAAAACAAATTAGATACTTTATGTAAAAAAAAGAAAGGAAAAAAAAAGTTTGGGATTTTATTTGTGCTCCCTTTCAGAGAGACTCTACTGATCCAGATGAGGCCTTCAGGTTGTGGCTTCAGAGAAAGCAGGAGCAGCAGCAGAAGGAGAGGCAGCTGGTGGAGATTAGGAGGCTCGAGGAGGACAGTGGTTACTTCCTACACAGTCGAGAGGAATGTGAACGTGCCTTTAAACTGTGAGTTTGATTCTTTTGTCCTTTTTTTAGGTCTATAATTATTTATCCTGTTAGATGATGTCATCATGTTTTATACTATGAATAAATAATTGCAGAAGCAGAGTGTAGTAGTTAGTGGTAATTGCTCAACACAAGTCTCAGTTTTCACCCCACTGGAAAAGAGACAAGTAAACCAACTTATTCATTTACAGTCCCTATAAATATTAAGGATGAATTTTCATTATGGTTCTTTAAAAGTTAAAACTGGATTATTTTCACATAATACAGAGAGTTTTTTGAGTAGCAAGAATTACTAGGAATTACAGTATAACACAGTAAGGAATATTTTACATCAGTTTTTTATAATATAGCCGTATACGCTATTCAAAAACTTATGATGACTAAATGGGCCTAAAATGCACAATAAACTTTACAGGTGAACTTAATTTGACTTTGTCTAAACTTTTTGAAAGCACATACATAACCTTTCATTTTTTAAGAACATATTGCATAACACGTTGTTCTTTAACAACATGATTATTCACAAAAAAAAACAACCCAAAAAACAAAAGAAGTGTCTGGACCATGAACTGACCACTGAAGGTTCTGGTTAAATGACAGCTGTATTTTAACATTCCTCTTTATCATACTGTTTATATTTTGACATCATAAGACCAAGATGTCATCTAACACATGACAAGTTATAGAGGCTTTGACATTTCTATGTTGTGTTATACCCACCATTGGTAGCTTTTGTTTCAATAAATTGTTTTAGATTAAGGAATTACCATGGCATGATTCTGTCCTACATTCATCATATAATATCTGTGTAGAATAAACATTTATGATCCAAGGACTCAGGGAAATGTAATGGTGTTTTATGTCACTACACAATTGTCCTGTAGGGCACCAAAATGTTGGAAAGGAAACCCTGGAAATCGTTATTAGTTATTAATAATAATACATTTTATTCAAAAGCGCCTTTTAATACACTCAAGGACACTGTACAAAAGAAGATTAAAATGTTTAAAAACAAAGTTGACTTATAGAGCTGAATTCACCTTTGACTTGATTTTCTTCTTTCTGTTTCAGCTGGCTGAAGCGGAAGCGGGCGGAGAAGCGAGCAGAGCAGCAGGCGGCACGAGAGCACTCCCGCAGGTTGGTGCTGGAGGAGCGACGGGCACGACGCATGAGGGACCTGCTGTGCACTGTCAATGAAACCAAACCCTTCAGGTTCACCGAACAGCTGGCTTACCACTTTTAAACCAAACACAATGACAAAAATGTCCTCCGGTTTTGCATCTCAATACAGAGATTAAACTCCATTTTTATTTCAGCAGTCTGTTCATACAATTCATCCATGAGATGAGGTGTGAAATATAAGGGATATTTACTCTGAGTTTTATTTCTTTTCTATTTCTTGAGTGATGAGTTAAAGCCAGTTAAACCACAGTGACCTCTTCTCAGTGTAAATATATCCAGGTAAAAAAATCCAATCTAAACATTAACTACAGTTGTGAAGCAAACAATATTGTGTTTACCTGTTTGAATTTACCTATGTGTTGTAGATAATCATATTTACATAAAGCTCTTCACAAACAGCAGTTTATATCAAAGAAGTGAATCATGTCTTACTGTTTGCCTTTCATCAGTGTTTAATAACAAGGAGAGCATCTGTAAAGTTTTCAGAGCTCTTAAAGTTTTCCACTTTTTTTCCTCTTAAAAATGATTCATTTCCTTTTTGTGTGATCAAAGACCAACAGTTAGCCAATGTGACAAACAAAGCTTTTTAGAAACACCTCTTAACTTAGATATTAAAGACTGAAATATTCAACTTTCAGAAGTAATCAGGCCTTTTGTTACATGCAGTTAATCTCTGCACATTTCACAGCTTGTAAAACTTAAGTCTCAGTCCAGCTGTTATTAATCCCTTAAATTCCATCTGTTCTTGAAAATTGCAGTCTTTACTTTAAACAAGTGTTAAGCAAGGCTTTCATAAATCGATTATAATATTATATTTATAATATTTATTATTATTACTTCCACCAAAGCGGTCATGTTTTTGGCAGTGTTGGTCTGTCTGTCTGTCTACCCATGTGTTTAGCTATGTTGCCCATTCCACAGAAGCATAATCCTTACAAGTTATACCTCGTTTTAAAGGTGACTAATCAGGCTTTCCAATGATGTATGATGCAACACTAATTTGTATTATTCAAGGGGGGGGGGGATAATTGACCAAACACAAATTTACTTACATTTTCTTTAGTGTAGAAACTAGTGTATATTGTATTAAGTAATTTTCTTAAGCTGTTGTTGAGCTTATTTTCACACTTAACCATATGATATGAATGAATAAATTACTCCATTATGTAAAGATATGGAATATTTTTAGTTTTTATTTATAGGCAGGTACACATTCATTTATGTGTGCTACAGCATTTCATAATTAAATTTCAGTGAAATAAAAGTGGCCAACCTAATAAAAAAACAAAAACAAAACAGGGTTACATTTCAGGTTAGCATGTTGAACTTGTGTAGAAAACAAAGTTACCCTTTAACACTTGTTTTCATTGGATTTACAGTGCACGACTCCACCTAGAACCTGTATCATCAACACAAATTTAAAGAAAAAAAAAAAAAGAACTGTACAAATACGTATTCCTTGAAACAGGAATGATTGACATCTTTTATGAAAAAAGGTTTCTTATATTAAAAGGTAGACAGCCGCTGTCTAATATTCAAATACATAAATAATGATAAAACATAAAAACACTCACTCTCACTGTGAATATTAAGCCAGTATTCTATTTTCGTTACAAGTGTACTCAAGCGTGACTAAAGATATTTTCAGTTTCAGAAAATAATGCTTGTATGTATTCAGCATAAAACACAATCTCCTCTTTAAAGTCTGAAAACAGTGCACTGCCTACTTTGAAAACAATTACTGGCACAGAAATGAAAAAAAATTGAATAATGTAATGTTACTAATCACATATTTAACAGTACCATTTGTGATCATAATGATATTATTTAAAATTACTGACCATTAAAAATAAGGCATTTTTCCCCCCAATAATTACACATAATGTAAATTATTTAACCCACTGATTATTTCACCCCAATGCAGGAATAAGCACAACCCAAAGCAGTGAAATGTCAAACTTCACAGTTTCAGCAAGTTACATAAAAAAAACCTTAACTAAAGACTGAGACTGGATGGAGGGACGAAGGACCAGGTCAGCTCAAGTTTGAACACGACAAAATAAAAACATTAAAAGGACAATACCATTAACCTTGCACTTCAACAGTACAAAAATAAAAATCTTCTGATCCAAGAGTCATTCAATAAATAGTTAAAGTATATATTGAGGGGTTGCATTGAACAGGATGGACAAAGCGCTTTTTTTCCTGCCTTTACAGTTCATCTCTGGGATTAATGTTGAGGGTTTGACCCCACACAAACTGTGTGTCATGCGCCTGGATCACCTCATCTGCCTGGAGTCTCTCCTGGAAAAGAAAAATAAGACCAGGCTGGTGAAGAAAATATAAATAGATGTAGATACAGACCTGAAAAACAATCCTCAACACCAATGCTTTAGAAAATTCAAAAGTAAAGTAACTCCTTATTCTGCAATAGATTGAGAAAAACAACAAAAAAAGCAGAACTGAGATAAACCCAGATGTAGCTTACCAGTTCTCTGAAGAGTGGGTCCAGGGTGAACCACAGAGCCACCGCACACCTCTGCCCGTTAGTGACGGCCTTCACACCATGTGGATTCTCCCCGCCTGAGGAGAAGCCCACCATCCTGCCACACTTGGGTTTTACTGATGCCTGGAGAGGATGGCAGAAACATGAATCAGGTAAAGAAGTGAGGCGAATTCTATCTGTTCACATCAGTATTCAATCTGAATTCAGCTTCTGCTTGATGTTCCCAAGCTTAGTCCAGCTGAGAACAAAAACTGGAAAAAAACCTAATTAAAAAAAACACACAAAAAAAGCTTTGTCTGCAAATAAGACATTACACTGTTTATGCTGGTTAGAAGAGCTTACATACTCTAAACTGGTTACCTGTAAGTTTATTTATTGATTGATTCTACTTCTTTATCATATATGCTTTCACCGTTGTCGAAGATTTTTTCTTAGTGATAGCCTACCAACCTTTATAAATCTCTGAAAGGTAAATGGACTATGTTTCTATAGAACCTTTTAGGTCTTGAGCACTCAAATCATATTCAGCCTATCACACAAGTATATACATGAAATGTTTTTTTTTTTTATCTATTATATAAAAATCTTTTATACACCAATTTTAGACAATGCCCAAAGTAGCAGTGTCCCCATATAGTCTGGGGAAATCAGGATTCAATCCACCAACCTTCTGGCTGGCAGAGAACTGCTCTTGAGCTCCTGAACAAGAGCAAACAATCCTTTCACCACTGCAAGAGTTGGTAGTTTGATTGAAAAAAGCCAACTCGTTAGCTTGTCTGAGGGGACATTAAGCCATTATCTTAGTTGTACATATTTATATGTAATCTACATATATGAAAAGCTTGGCTGGCATAAATGATCCAACAGTCCTGCTTTCCTTTGCTTGTAATATTTTATTTCAAAATAAATCTCATATCCCAGTGGAGAACCATCTCACCGTGACTGTTTTGGCATCCATTTCTGTGAAAATGAAGTCCCCTCCTTCAAAATCTCCATTCAGATACAGCAGTGCACTGAAAGAAGTACAAGAGCACAGACCATCAGTGCAGGGGAATAAAATATTTCACTATATGAGATGCAACACACAAGTTCTATCCCATCAAAAGCTACAAAGAAAGTGTCACAACCTGTAGTCTCTGTATGTGTATGCTGGCGGTTCCTTCCAGCACTCATTGGCATCAGGGTCCAACAGACAGTTGTCAGCATGGATAGGATGGCTGAGGTCATTCCTGTGATCTTGTTGACCTAAGAACAAACAGTAACAAAGGATTAAATATGTTTCTACAGAGCTAAGATCTTACAGAAACACATAGCCACTCATTTCTATCACTAAGTCACCCTGAACGTTAGAGGGTGGAATGGTTTCACTTCAAGACCAAAATAAATGTGCATATCTTATGGCATCAAGTGTGTGTGTGTTACTGTGCATAAGCTACCTGTGATAGCTGTCCGACACACCAGGTGTGTGTAGGAGAAGTGCAGAGTGGAGTTTAGCATGAAATAGGACTCGATAATTTGTCTTGCTCGCTCGCTGGCATTGTAGAAGAGGCGAGCACTCCTCATTGGTACTCTGCCTTCGTAACCATACTGAGGAAGAAGAAAAAAAGGAAAAATGTTACGGTGTATAGTTTGGACAAATTCTAGATTAAATCCTGAAGTGGAGCAAAGTGAGTTGTTTCTGTTTAGCATTGAGTGTACCTGCAGAGTTCTGAGTACAGTAGCTCCTTCAAACCTCTCATTGGGAGTGTGTGGAGACATCCTCCCTCTGTAACCATCTCCTGCCATGGTGACAGCCTGGAGGATGTGAATGAAACCACAAAAAAAGGATTGTCATCACACTTAACCAACCCATAATAGAGATATTTTTGTCTAACAGTCCTTTTTTTTTGCCATGATTAATAATGCCCTCACATGTGCCAGGTTTCTGAGATCTGCACACTCCTCCTCAGATATAACATGATCAAACAACACCCGCTGGGTCCCGTTCAAGGCCATTGAGTTCTGCACCAGCTGCACACTGTCGTACACTAAGGGCCCACCTACACAGATCACAGATCAGTATGTAACATGTTATCTTTGCAATCTGTCAGCAGTTTAACTCACAGTTTAATTCATCTGCAGTAACAGTCTCAGAGCAAAGGTTACCTTCTTTGAGCTGCTGTGAAGAAATGGCAGTGACATTTTTCTTTTCTGAGATGGAAACATACTCCATCCAGCCGTCTGTGCCAGAGGGAATCCTGAGAGTGGAGAAAGCAGAAAGACCAGATTCTATAAGATGTAACAGTTACAATGTTAGGCTGCAATAACTGATTATTTTGGCCACCAGGACAAATAATACTGTTTATCTAAGGTGTTGTTTCTTCACTGTCCATCCTAATGGACAACAAGTAAAAGATAGTGGTGAGCATAAAGTAGAACTTAGTTAATAATACTTTTTACAAGTTAGTAGGATGCTTTAGGCAAACTGCCTGATAATACATTAATGTGCAGTTTGCCTTTTGTTTACATTACGCTGCACATTTTGAATCTTTTTACCTGTTTGAGTCATCTCTTCCACCTGTGCTGCTCCAGTAATTCTGCAAGAGGGACAAAGGGAACTCTGTAAGCAGCATATCTCCTACTTAAAAAAAAAAAACAGTCACTGCCTCTGAATGTTGGTGTGAGGGTGTTAGTGTGACCAGCAGATGGTGGTGTTGGCCAAACAGACAGTGTATGGCAGCTCTGCCAGACACCTGTTACCCTACTTGAAGTCAGTCGGCAGCAGGCAAACATTAAGGCTGTTACACACTCAGCAGGAGATCTGCTCTACATCAGCGTCATGTGGGTTGGTTTAACAACAATCGCCTATTAAATAACAAAATCTTCCCTTATGTCTGAGCAAAACCGAGACTTTAAAAGCAGTGAATGTCAGCAGTTCCTCATGAGGTTTTGGATAAACATGAAAAAGGAATGTTGTTGTATTCTGTTAACTCACCCCTTCAGTGAAGTCGGCACCCATTATTTTGCTGCCTATCAGAAGGAGCTCCAGTTCCTGTTTATGCCTCCTCAGGTATATTGCTGCTTCCTGCGGACACACAAACACCACACAATGGTTTAGAACATCTGTAAAAATAAATAATATATCTGAATTTCAGTGTGCGCATGTTCTCTAAGACTGATATTAGACTTTAATTAAATCACAACAAAGTTGACCACAGCAGTAAAATTATCAGGATCTGGTCCAAAACTTCATTCTTGTGTCACTTCTCTATTAAGATTTTAATAAAATTGTTAAAACAACTTGGATTTTTTGTGAGAGAAAATCAAAGTCAGATGGAATTAAAATCAAAGTCAGTGTCAGTGTTTTAAAATGGCTAACATAATCAGTTGATTTTTCATTTTTATCTAACATATGTTTGATGTGGATTGCTAAAATGAGCAGTGAATTAAGTTAACATATCAGTGTTGTGGTGAAGAAATTTCCCAGTTAAACTGTAAAGAAATCTTTCAGATTGAAAAAGGCCCTGATGACAAGTATTACGAAACCCGAGCAGCCTGCAGCATTTTCTTTTCTGTTAACTTCCAAACACACAACCTCAAAAGTTGTTTAATAGACTTTTGCAGGCACTCTGACCCCACTTTTCCTCCTCCTCCTGAATTCTTGAAAGGCAGTATTCTTTGGCATGAGGCAGGTTGAGCCTGGCACTGACATCCAGGACTAAATGAGCTCCCTGAGGCATGAGGGGAGAAGAGGCAATCTGTAGACCGAATACTGCGCTGTAAACTGACAGGACTGGAAAGATTGGAGAACTGGAAAAATGTAAGCTATGAGTTAAAAATTTCAGACATGTTGCTTTTCAGTGTTTTTATCTCTAAGCACACTCACACTTTGTCACGTACTGCTGGGAAAATACTGTCTCTAATGAGAAGCAGGCTTTCCAGAAAGAGGTGTCTGTTTTGGAATTAAAGGGGATAATAACCAGCCTGACAGGCACACACACAACTTTTAATTACTCATAAGAATAATGAGAACGTGGGAAGAAGTTTGGTAGAAGAATTAGCGCTGAATTGAGAAAAACATTTAAGTAGAAAGCAAACTTTAAGAGGCAACTTCTACCGAAAAGCAAGTTTGTCCAAGAAATACAACAAAATGGTTGCTGCATCTTGTCTCTGGTCAAAAACACACTTTTTCTGCTCAGTCTCTCCTCACAATCTGCACCGTTTTATCTTCTTTTCTTCCTTGTGTGCCGCAGCCTACATTAGATAGTTTTCCACTGTGCTTCAGTTCAGAGCTCAAATCCTGAGACAGCAGCTGTTGGATCTTTTTTTTTTATTTTTTTTTTTACACTGTCCTGTCCAGCATCCTAACATACAGAATGGCGAGGTGTGTGCCATATTTTGCCAGACAGATTTGCTCTACCAAGGGAGACATGTTACATAAATGGCTGCCCTTGATGTTTGGAATATTTAATTTTTTATTTTTTTTTTATAATCTTATTTTCTTTAGTCTTGATATGTCAGTGAGGACCTGACAAGGAGATAGAGGAGGAGAGAAAGCCAAAGCAGAGAAAGCAGCGGCCCCACTCAGCCCAGAGCAGAGGGCCCCCAGACCGGAGCCCCCCGGCGCAACGGGGCAGGGGCAGCAAGCAGTGCAGGGTGACTGTGAGCAGGCCCAGTGTGCACCGGGCGTTGCGGCACAGAGAGCAGGTACCCCACAGATCCAAGGGATTTTAAGGTCCGCATTTATCAGTGATATGGGTCTGTAGCTAGATGGTATTGTGGGGTCTTTACCTGGTTTTAATAGTACACATCAAATGGTGGCAGAGTTTATGTTTGGGGGTAAGTAACCATTTTCCTTTATTTGTGTCACCATTTTGAAAAATGTAGAGGCTAGTGTTGTCCAGAATTCTTTATAGAACTCTGCTGGGAAGCCATCCAGACCTGGGGCTTTTTTTTTTTTTACAGGGAAATATGTTTAAGGACTTAATGTAGCTCCTCCACTGTGAGGGTAGAATCTAAGGCTGTGACTTGTTTCTGCTGTAAACCTGGAAGATCTATATTGTTAAGAAAATGATGGATATCATTGTCTGATGGATCTAATTGTGATGTAT
>JBAMHW010000016.1:17388568-17405829 GCA_037177495.1 Rhadinocentrus ornatus | reverse complement strand
TTCTGTAAAGTCCTCTGAGACAACTTTGTTGTGATATAGGGCTATACAAATAAACTTGATTTGATTTGATTTAATTTGAATCTTTAACAGCTGCTATTGTAGATTTTTCCTTATTTGTTTTGCTAAAAATCTTCGGGATTCATTACTGTGTTCAAACATCTCCAAGCGTAATCTTTGCACCAGAAATTCTGTTCTCTTGTTGATTATTTAATTTAAGTCTAGCCCTCCTTATTTGGTTGATCGTTGGTTCATATGGTGAAGTACTGTAGGCGTCCTCTAATGATTTAATTCTTAGTTCTAATTCTAATATTTTTTAGTTTTCTTTTTTTTAATGTGATGCAAAAGAGATAATTTTTAATCCTGCCAAGTCTCACAGAGTCTCGCATAACAGCATTTTCAATCTTACAGCATTCCGATTTGATTTCCATCTGACTTTGATTTTCTCTCACAAAAAATCCAAGATGTTTTAACAATTTTACGAAACTTAATCGAGAAGTGACACAACGATGAAGTTTTGGAGCAGATCCACATCATTTTACTGCTGTGGTCAATTGTGTTGTGATTTAATTAAAGTCTAATATCAGTCTTAGAGAACATGCTTAACAGCACACTCAAATTCAGATATATTTTTTCTTTTTTATAGATGTTCTAAACTATTGTGTGATGTTTGTCTGTATGCCTACAGGAAGCCGCAATATACATGAGGAGGCATAAACAGGAACTCAAGCTCCTTCTGATAGGCAGCAAAATAATGGGTGCAGACTTCACTGAAGGCGGGAGTTAACAGAATACATAAATTTTTCATGTTTATCCAAAACCTCATGAGGAACTGCTGACATTCACTGGTTGCAGTGGTAATGGAGCAATGATTTGTTTTCATCTGAAAGCTTTGAAAGAAGTGTTTCTAAGAGCATGCAGTAATTTCCGCATCGGAATCAAGTCTGTTTTATATCAAGATGAAAAACATACAGAGATTTTTCAATTTTAGTCTCTCTGTATTTTAATGATATCATTTAAATATAGATGGTGATTTACTTGCCCTAACAGTTTTTCCACTTTCACATCTACATTATACAACTGAAAGACTCTCTGGAGTAGTCTTTTTATACACAGTCATGTCAATCTTGTGTTTTCAGTTAAACTAATTAGATATCCGATGATCCATATTTTAGCACTGCACAGTTTTCCAGTCTTTTGTTGCCCTCATTCTTTTATAAAATGTATTTTGGATAGTTTTTCTTACTATTTTCAGCTCAATATTAACAAATCATTAAAAATTGATTTTCTGATTTAAATCACATAATGACATAATTTTTATATGATTAAGTTTAAATTAGTTAATTTTTTTTTTTTTATATTATTAACCCCACTTTTTAAAAATATGTGATAAGTTAATTGTCCAAACAATAAGAAATCTAAAGTAGAATAAATTATTGGTCCTGGAGCTGTAACAAATTCCCCAATAACCTCACCAAGTAGGCATCCAGGAGGCATTTTGACCAGATCCCTGAGCCACTTCATCTGGTTTCTCTTAATGCAGAAGACCAGTGACTCTACTTTGAGTCCACCCAGGATGACAGAGCTTCCCTGAGGGAGAGCTGCTGCTTGTATCCACAATTTTGTGCCGTTCACCATTATTTTATTTTTTTTAATTATATTCTTTATATTATAATGCATAACCTAAACTACAGGCATAATTAATGTCATTACAACTGTTGCATGCTAATTTTCTCCCATAAGTTCACTATTTTCCTGTCACCCAGAAAAATATAATCTGTCCACCCTTTATAATCTCCACAGGATGTGGTTAAGCTTTTAAATAATTATGACCTGGCTTCAGTTCCCAATCTGTGGCTCTTTGTTGGTGTCATTCTCCTCTCTC
The DNA here is from genome assembly GCA_037177495.1 of Rhadinocentrus ornatus. Lineage (NCBI taxonomy): Eukaryota > Metazoa > Chordata > Actinopteri > Atheriniformes > Melanotaeniidae > Rhadinocentrus > Rhadinocentrus ornatus. Next base: position 17,403,947 of record JBAMHW010000016.1, on the reverse strand, counting down.
TGCCCGCTTTCCTGTCTAACAGACCTCTCCCACAAAAACCCAAACTAACTTTCATCCTCCAAACAATCTTCTCAAACCCTACTGTAGCCTAGCAGATCCTGACCTCTCTTGGTTTGCCATCATGTCCCAGCACTTCTCTGTAGAAATCCACGTTGTCCATCATGAACTCCTCTCTTTCATGGAATAAAAGGTAGGTCAGAGCGCACTGCAGCGCATCCTTCAGCCTGTTCCCTGCACAGATAAAGGGACACATTGAACAGTTGAAGAAGTTATATCTATATAGCTGTAATCACATGTACACACACACCAAGTTTTGGTGTGCTGAGCCATCTGCTGGATGACCTGCTATTGTGAATTGTAAAATTGTATCTATTGCTGCTGACATTCCAACACTATTACTACAATGGAGCAAAAGCGGCTCTGTGGTTGACATAGTGGAAACAACACACACATGTACACACAGGGCCCAGGAGCTGCTCATTACGACAGCAGATGTCAGTGATAAAGGAAGACAGAGGCACTTTCAGGGCTGTCTTGTGCTACTTTCATGCTTGGAACACAAACACAATCTGAGATATTTAACCTCAAACACAAATCCACAACACACACCTTCACATGCGATGCAAGTCCACGCACAAACACATTCTTTACTAGATTGTTAAGGTGCAGCATTAACCGAAGACTTCCTGCCTAGGCAGCGAATGTGTTGCTGTGAGCTGCACGCTCTCAAGTCAATGAGAATTCAGAGCTCAAACAAACAATTGTCACTAAGAATTTATTTAAGGAACTTAAGCAGTTCAAGCACAATCGGTGGCTGCTGAATGATACAGCAGTTTATGGATATGGTGCTGCTGAGTGTTACAGACAGTCAGTTATCCTGCCTTAGATTTCCAGTTTCTCAAAACTGAGGTTTAAGTTAAAGCATCTACAACCAGCAGGAAGCCTATTCTCAGTGTGTTCCAGTTTTCTTATTGAAGCCACATGTTTGTGGCTCATCTCACATCTATGTAGGACACTGTCTTTCCCAACTACACACTCTTTCTGTGCCAACTTTCTTTCCTATAGAGCTTTTCACTGTTTTATCGCCAGTCAACAAAGAAGATGCTTCCCATTTACTTTCACATACAAACTCCACAAACACACATACTCAGGCTAAAGCCTCAACATTAGACTGGATACAGACACACACCAGATAATGTAATTGTTGTTAAGCAGATACCTAACAGGGTGTGGTCCCGTGGACTGATTCAACCTGTCTGAAGCTCTCTGTGGTCACCATTAGTGCTTGTATGTGCATGTATATGTGTTTGGACGCATGACCCATGGGTGTATCCAAACTCTTTGTTCACACATTAAACACAGTCAGTGTTTTTAAGAACTTTGAACTCATTCTGTCAAAACCTGACCGTCTTTGATACACATTTCTTGGGAAAATGTACACACCTCCACATGAAATTATGACTATCCACCAATGAAAGAAGATCCTACCTTTGAAATATGCAAACTGAAGGTAGTCGTAGTGCAGAGGCAAGTAGTTCTCCATGGGTGAGAGGCGGCCTGGCCGAGTTGCAAGGTCTCTGACACACTCGTGTTCACAGTGCAGCACCTGAGTAAAATGATCTGCAACAAAAAGGCACTGGGTCAGTTTACAGATGAATGACATACACTATTGTAATTACAGTAAGTTTTTCATTTGGAGGACTTCATGACCTGCTGGCTTTATTTAATAAGGTTAAATTTCTTAAATGTAGATTAAATTATGCTTTAGTCAAAACCATGAATAATCAGCTGAATTTTCATATGAACTGTAACTTTGTATGGATTCTTTGAGGAATCCAAATTTTACAGGGTGCTGTTTATTTCCTTTTGTCCTGAGAGGAGAGCCAGCAGTGTGGGTAATAGCAAACTTGTATGTGTGTGTGTGTTGTGTGCAAGTATGTGCACTGAAGTCACTTTTGAGCAGCTGCAGCAACCTTTCTACACTCTGAGATGGAGAAGCTGTGTATTTCAATCCCTTTAAGAGTCTCAAAGGAAAATAGATCAAAACTGAATTCTGCAAAACTGCAGAGGGACGTGTGTCAAAAACTAACATGAATTCTATTCCTCTTTTTTTATCCAGCTCACACAGCAGATTGCATTACTATCACAAATACATACATCTTTGCACAAATAAACATGATCACAGACTCTTTCATAGCCATACTATGGAACATAATCCCCTGATTCAATTTAAAACAAAACCTGGGCAAAACTAATTGGTCGTCTTTCAGTGTTTCTTCAATCTGGCCATGCGTTTTTTTTAGACAAAGCACACTTGTCAGTAATAAGCCTGCAGCTACTGCACAAAACGCTTCATTTTCTAGAGAAGTCCTGACTCATGCCAATAAAAGTGCCCCTTACCAAAGCTGCTGTGTATGTGATAATATGGTTAAGTAATTACTGACTGATGCCTCCCCTCACATCAAACATGTCTGATTTTATGCATTACAGCAAGACAGTTAAAACCAAAGGACTTGTTTTAGTACTACATTAGTACAGAAACACAGTGCAAACAGAACTAATAAAGCAAGACATAAAATGGGAGATTAGGGCCTCCTATTTATGAGGCTTATTAAACATTTGTTGCTAATATTTGGTAATGGGCGGTTACATTCACTATAACTGGTAGTATGATGAGGGACAGTGATTGCTGCACACACAGGTTTTTTTGCATTTCCATTTCCTTTGTATTTAGTATTTCTGACTCTTTTGTATTTCCACTGAGTTCTGAGGTGCTTTATTAGGTTATTTAAGTTAGAATACACTCCTTGTTTCCATATAGCCTTCAGATCTATGATGGAAATAAAAAACAAACAAACTCAAAGATTCTGCTTACATTAAAAAAAAATTCTATTATAAAGAATTAAAAAGTTAAAAAGACACTCAGAATATTAACCAACAGAAATATTTCCCTTTTGGTAAATGTAACCAAGATGGAGGCAGAAAAGGCAACAAGAAAAGGTAAAAATAAAGAATAAAATGCAGATGGAGGAAAGTAGAAACAGAAATGATGCAGTATTTTCTGATGTAGAGTTTTCTTTAATCTTCAGAGATCAGGCTGCTGTTTTGGTTGGACTTTAACCTTTTCTCTTGGCCTGTAGAAGACTGTATTGGAACATGTTTTCCAAATCTCAGAACAAATTGTGCTGAGGGGCTCTCAATGCATCGGCATTCAGTGGTACTCATCCAATCCCACTTTTATTTCCTATTGTTGTTATTACTTGTATCATTCTTGACATGTAAAATGAGCTCATTTTCCCAGCTGGAGAGTTTGGTAAAACATCCAGCGCAAGCTTAATATTTCCAAAATCAATATATTGATTGGCGCAGACAGATCTGCTGGCTCTGGTGTGTGTAGTGACTCTTGAATACTGACGTCTAACACATCTTCAAAGCATGCTTAAGGCATTGAAAAAAACTGTCTCTGTGTTTTTCAATGAATAAAAGTCATTCACCTCCTTGTTAAACTGATTTCATGTGGCTTGTAAACACGTTTTCATCGCTGACAGTATGATTATAAATATAGCTGTGGGTACATATATTGTTCATTTAAATGCTTCCTTAAGTACAGTCATAATTCCTCATCTTCCCTTTGACTATGTCCCAAGCTGCAGCCAGGCAGATTTGAACACCTCCTGAGCATAAAGAGTTAATCAACCTCATCCAAGCCTCCCTAGGCTCTCTCACCAGAATCAGATCCATCTCAGACTAGAAGCAGCATAACTAGAGGTGCTGGTGACGGGATGCGTGTCAAAAACTGAATCACGTCTCATCATGATGAGCTGACCTGACCAGCAAACCAACTAAACAAGCTTTTCTCCACTTCAGATTTAACTTTAATGGACTTCATCAAAGTTTGCAAAACCACTGTTAGTGTAATTTGATTTGCAGTTTCTCTAAGAAGTTTTGCATCAATAGCCGAAAGTAGCCAAGAATCACATCAGCTTGAGATTTCTGTACAGTGCAACATGTAAAAATTAGAATGTACAACCAGAATTTTCAAAAAGCAATCAAACATCAAAAATAGCTTATTACAGTATAATTTATAACCGAAGACGTTTGAAGGCGTGCATCAGCAGCTATCAACATCTGTCTGCTTTAGTTCCCAACACAAGCATTAATAAAAACATAATGAGGATTTGTTACTGTGGCACATAAATACAACCAATCACACCAACCAGTCACTTTATATACATGTCTGTGTTAGAATTTTATTTCAGGGAGGAAAATTGAATCCTGAATCTGCTTTACTCATCCATGCATGTGACTCGTTCCATGCCACATGACGCTAAAAACAAAGCTGCATTCTATGTCAAGTTTTTTACTCTTACCTGATACAAGTTCATGTAGGCTGTAACGGTAACGGAGGTGATCATGGGCCTCAAACCTCTGTGGGCCTTGGCACAGGGCCCGACACTCCACATCAGCTTTAAAATATTCCACCAAAGCTTCTTCGAACAGAGCAACAGCTCCTTCGTAGTTGCCTTTGTCATACAATCTTACAGCATCTGTGAAGAAGCGCTGTGATAGAAAAAACAGAGGCAATGATGTTAGAGAGGAATTATGGCACGAGCATTTAGCACAGATAATATCCACAGAGTTCTGTAAACAAACATGCTGGTTAATAAAAGTTTTTACAAGCCTTCTGGTGAGCATAAAAATTTCTGCAGCAGCTTTGCAGTAAACATTAGGTCGGGAGGGAAAGTTGGCCTGATTTGCAGCCAGAGTAACAATCATAATAAATTCTTAAGGAAGAAAAACGTAAAAGGATATTCAATACATTCATTTAATGTCCTCAGAAGAAAAGAAAAGTGCATCCATAGAAACAGAGCCCAGGTATCTGCAAGACTGTAGAGATGGAAGCAAAGAATCCATCAGTAAATTTTACTTCTTTCAGAAAGAAGAGGTAAGAACTTAAGTTTTACTAAATGAAAAGTCCAGAGAGAGAAACTGCAGGAGCTGCAGATAAAGAAGCCAACACTCTTCAGTGTTCAGTGCTTCACCAAAACAAGCACTTAAAGGCCTCAATGATTTTCCAGTTATTAAACTGTAAGCACCATTAACACAACGGACCACTTACAGAGCAACAGCAGTTGTACTTTCCAACTTTCAGAAAAAGTAAAAAAACAGTTTTTGAAAACTCATAAAAGATGCATAAAAGGTCAAAGATCACACAAAGGTCTCACAGATCAAGATTTATGTCTAACCTGGTGAGGCCGGGCTTCTCTGTCCACAAAATGGTCTTTGTTGACTCCTTGGAGGGCTTTGTACTGCTCCAGGTCTTGGCCCATCTCCACATGTTCTGGATTGGCCTGGAAATAGGTATGAGCTGCAGCGGCTGCCTGGTCAGGCTGCTTCAACTGAAAAGAAACAAGCAGAGAAAAAGGAAAAAAAAGTTATATTATTATAATCGTAATAACAGTAGACTTTAGCTCTGGGATAGAAACAGATAGACACATTGCCATTTGTAAAACTGCCAAAAACTCCTGAATTATAATCTGTCTATTTTTTCTAAAGCTGCATCTGCAGGAGGAAACAGACTTGTTGAAATAAAAAAACAAAACAATAAAAAAAACATTGGCACGCTTGTACTTCTCTTTAAAAAAAAAATGGGGATTTGTCCAGCTATTTTGAATCCACTCTGAGCAAAATACATTAAAATTTTGGTTTGTCAGAACAGAGAAAAAGGAAGATTTAGGAGGCCATGCTGTTCCCATCCACATCCTGTTATTAAAAGAGAGCTGCCATCATTTCAGCCTATATGACAGATGGGTTCTTTGCACTCTAAGCACATGGACTTAGTGGATGCTGGAAGTAATATAATAAATTATACATCCACAAGAATCCAGTCTATGTCCTAAGAAATGTATGTAACATAAACACAGACAAGGTTTACTGTTGAGAGTGCAGAAGCAGGAGGAAGAATGCCAGTCATAGTTGTTACACCAAATAACGACCACAGCAGCAGAACGTAAATAGAAAAAGGAACAACTGAATAGCTTCATGGAGTTTGTTTAAAAATTCTGATATTTTTGCCAGATTTGAAAAGGAATTGAATTAAAATTGTGTATTATGATTATTTCTGATCTGAGAGAATTAACATTACTGGGTTACAACCTCGGTATACATGAAACCTACATCCACTTGCGAACGTAGTGAGGCTGCAAAGTGAATGTGTAACTACAATTCATGAAAAAACAATATAAATATCTAAAGTACATAAAACTGTTGGAGAGTTAGCAGCCCTGGTCTTTATTTTATTACTCTTTGTTTTTTGCAATGAATAAGTCTTTTAGAGAAGAGGCTTCGAGGAAGTGCTGAGACGCTGGACTTTGTGTGGGGCTCATTAACATGGTCATAGATCCCCACACAATTAAGAAAGACCCTTGCAAGGGCAAGTATTAAGGCCACAAGAAATATTTTTTAGAGGAAAAACGTAAATTATACAATTTTCCAGAAAACAGATGAGTTATTAGGGGGATCAGGAACCTCTTGAAAAGACTTTAATCCCGCAGTTGAGACATCACATGTAGCAATGTAAAAAAGCCAAAACAAAACAACAAGCAAACAAAAAAGAAAAAAGGAAAAAAGAATAATATGAGTAATTGGTAGAATCTTGATTACCTTTCATTCTTTAAAAAACAAAGTCATCCACATCAGATAAGACTGTGATCATGCTCAGGCTACAACATGAACAGGAGACTACAAACACTTTAAACAGATTCCAACTCACTACAATCAACTCTTAAAGCAGTTGTTTTTACATTTCTATCCATAGTAGCTCAAGCAACAGTACCAGTCAAAAGTTAAGACACATTTTGCCATCAGATATATTAGGAAAGTGTACCCAAAATGTATGTTGTTAAAGAAATAAAGACATTTAAAAATTGCTTTAAAAAAGTAACGTGTTATTTGACATGGACTGATCTGGGTGATAAGTGAAGAGATGTGAGCAGAAAGAAGAGGGGTATAAGAAGACAGATCCAGTGAGGTGAAAGTAGACAAAGCTGAGGACAGAGGCTGCTGTCTGTTGGATATCTCCTGCAGACGTCTGACTGCATTTGTGTAAACCCTTCAGCTTTCACAGGTGTAAACCTGAAGCAGATCCCAGTGTTTCACAATCTCTTTACTGACAGTTGAGAAGGTCAGTCTGTCCTGGCTGCCAAAATCATAACCAACTTATCAACACACTCTGTTCTGTGTTCTGCCACTCAGCACGGACTATAAACATGAAATTTTTGTTGCACTGTACTTCTGCGCCGTTTCTATGGGACACATTGATTTAATTCTCATGTTCATCCCCGAAAGATTTGGGAAGTACCTGGTTTTTGAAAAAAATTTCCTTTTCTGAGGATCTCTGACAGTACACACCCACATGCTGTTGATATGAAAACAGTGTACTTTGTATTTTCTGCAGGGAACACAAACATGCTCCAAAACCTCTGCACAACACATCAGGATAGATATTCCGTTCTGATGTAAGAAGCAGAAAATCCTCCTTCCATTAACAGATCACTTTGTTCTAAACAATAATAGCACTGTGTGACAGCACTGGATCTGTTTTATGTGGCAGAACAAGCAGCAAGAGAGAAAAGCTCAGCAGGACATGCTTGATTAGCCCTAAAAGGCCAAAGGGAGAGGCGGCATCGAGAGCATTCCTGGCAGGATAAACTGGCTGGAGTCACCAGGAGACACACAGCATGACTGACCAGTCACCTGGTGAGGAGGAGAGAAAACATAAGACAAAGGTTTAGAAGAGCGTTTTAGCTTTTCATGTATATTTTTTATTTTGTATGTTTTATGAAGTATGCAAGCACAAATCATCAGACTGCAGAGGCTAACAGACGGAAGAGCTGGTAAAAATGTCTAATGGCTGAAATGGATCCAATCGAAATGTAATTTCTGGGAATTATGCCTCATAACTAAGAAACAAAACAGTCAACAGCACGAATTTGGAAAATATAGTTCCCTCCTGATACACAATACATTCTGCTACTTTAAGTCCAAATATTTTAATCCAATCATGTTGTTTATAGTTTGAATTTTCAATACTCAGCTTAATACTAAGCTCTCTAAAAAGCCAACAGAGGATTGAATGTCTCAAATTTGAGAATCAGACACAATACTGCAATTCCATTGCATGATCAAAAGTAAACAAAACAAGTTAAAACCATTTTGCTGGCAGTTGTTCTCACAGTTCTCAGGAAATTACACACTAATGCAGAGAAAGACGGAAAGAAATCTAAGCTAATCAAAAAATTGTCTGGTACACTTGAGTGCACACTAGGACCTGGAATGCATTAAAAACAGATGAAATCAGTTTGTATGAGGGTGGGTTTTTCTCTCCAACTGATGGCACAGCCTCAAACACACACATTTCTGTCACATCCTCAGGGTCAACATTCTTCAAGTCTCCCTAAGATAAGTTGGGTTGAACATCTTTTAGAGAAATAGAGCATCGTCTGTTTAGATATTTTGTTGAGAGGAGACTAAACAGCAAAGAGCAGGGTGACTGTGTTGTCCAAGGAAGGAAAAGGTGAGGGAAAAGTTGTTTGTAGCCACTAATCTGCATTCACCCTCCTCATCTTCCCCCTCCTCTTGGAAAGAAGATGGGAGAAACTTTAAAATACAACATATACAGCTTTCGTTGACAAGTACCAGATCCACTTTTCTGTGGATTGACACATCCAGTCAGGACAGAGAAAATTCTGATCATTCAAGATTTATCATATTTTTTCTTTAATTCAAGGAATTATTACAATCTGCTAACATTAGGATTGTGAATCAAGAAACACATGTGAATATATCAAACTGAAAAGAGTGAGCCCCTGAGGATAACACAGCACAAATTAATCATGGGTTGAAAGCGAGACTGCCAGCTCACTGAATTGTGTAATGGAAAACAGCCTAAAGACAGATGACAATGACATGGAGGAGAGAAAACTAATAGCACACTGTGCCATAGCTCTTTATTATCAGCCAAAAAGAGATGAGCAGCATAATTCAGCATGATCCTGTACATTTTCCACTGTTAATTTATTTTTAATTTTTGTTTCAATCCAGCATTGGACACCCTCCACTCTGGATTAAATGAGTGACCAACAAAACTGCATGGAAATAAGAGAGAAGGGAAACACTGTCATGTGTGTTGTGATTGCAAGAAAAGCAAATTTATTGACTTTCATTCAAAAGATTGTCTTGTCTTGCATTCAAACTCCATCTTGTGACTTCTTTCGCCTAACTTTCCACTGGTTAGGTCTAGAAGTTGTAAAAACACATTTTAACTATGACAAAAATCTGTAAAATCATTTGAAAGAAAAAAAAAAAACTGCCTCAGAAAGTGTTGTGATCTCATAATTTTCTACAGATTACATAGCTACTACCGTCTTTTTGACATGTGGGAAACTTAATATAGGTTTTCTGGTTGTGAATCAATATTAAATACATTAGACAGCTTAAGGCCACCTTCTCTGTTTTGTTAAGCTTTTATGAAATAAAGAAGCGAACTGGTCAGTTTAGGAGTTTTTACATTTATTAGTTATACAAATAGCAAGAGTGTGAGCGTTGATGCAAATCCACTATTTCACTCAAGTCATTCCCTCTTCAAATACAGTCACTGAAAATTGTTGTTGGCAGCAATTCACAAAAGAAAATTTCATCAGTCCTGTCGGTTTTGAGTTTGATATGCAAAATTTAAACACACAGCCACATAAACTCTGCCATTAAAAGCAAATCTTTGAACACATTTAAGAGTCCACATCTTGTACATTTTTCCTCCCGCATAATTTCAGAGAAGCACCTGCAGAGGTGAATGACTGCTACTCAGTCGGAGCCCTCAGTTTGCCATCCTGCCAATCTGAGAGAAGAGCTCTTGATGTGGGTGCAGTATCACGCCAAGTCAAACTCACATCTGCATGCTCCTCCAGGCCTCCTGCTTGATTCACAAGTATGTAAACAAGCCTGACCTGCTGCTACAGAAACAGTGATGTTGGGACAAAAAAAACAACCTTATCCCAATACCACAATCAAGCTATTTACACAAGCCCTACAGCAAAAGCTACTTTATCATTACAAAACAACAGAGAGCAGCTAGCAACAGCTGTGCACGGTTAGTGGTCAAAACTGTGCTGAGCTGAACACCTGAGAGTCGAGTTGTTTCAGGGATTTTATATGGTTACCGTGAGGCTGGAAATTTCTAGTGAATTGGACAGAAATGAGTGTTCAGGTTTGCTGTGGGCAAAAATACAGCTGCAATAAATCCAATGTCTACAAGAAGTAAACATCTTAATGATATACCAACAGGATAACATACCTCAGCAGTTCCAACAAATCTTCCCGGCACAGAGGATTGTATTTATTTATTTAATACCTTCTCACAAAGTGTTTACGGACAAGTGGACATAAAGGAGATGTGAATTTTTCTCTTAAAAATGCCTTCCTCAGTCTCTGCTGTTTTTCTTATAAACCTTAAATTGCAAATATCTAAAAAAACCCAATAAAAATCAGCGCTGTTTCAAACTAAAAACACAAACAAACAAGCAAAAAGCCAAAAACTAATAAAAATGGCGCCACATAACGACTGAATACTACATAGAGTTGGGTAAAGGAAAATCTCAACGTGTTCCCGAGAACATTATAATACTTGGGTTCAGTAAGAGACTGTTTTCACCTTGTTTATCTGTAATTACAACTGTTGCAGTCTCGCGTAAATTAGATGAGGTTAGAAATACAATCAAAAACTACTTGGGATGAGGAAAAGATCATGATTTGATTAAAATGTTGTCTTTCAAAATGTCTGAGTGTGATGACAGAGACACTAGGGGACATCAAAGAGTCTGTTTTGGATGAAAGACTTTCACATATGACTGAGAAACTAGATGATGGCACGCATCTCTGCTTTGTACAAAAAAATCAAATGTCAAAATAACCAAAACTAACAAACATCTCATAATGCAACAGCCTTTATTTAAACACTAATGACAGTGCACAGTGGACCCATGTAATTATTACACATTTTGTTGAGACTTTCAAATCAGGCGATTCAAAACAATTAAAACATGGCACATCGTGCACACATCTAACACACTCACTCATTAAATTTAACTCCATATGTGTGACACAGCAGAACAGGCTGAATCTCCAAAGGTTCTAAATCACAAGTTTGACCATGATACATTATTAGATTAATTTAAGTTCTGTAGTTTAATTTAGTAAAATATTAATCTAGATTTCAATCCACTTGATAATTAAATAGGTACGTTTCCAATATTTAACCATACAAAAATGATCTAATTAGCAAAAACTAACTTCACAAAATCCTTTTCTCTCCTTCAAGTTTAACAAAACCATCCACAATGTTTTGACATGAAAAGCCAGACTATGCAGATACGCACTCGAACAATAATTCATGGCAACTGATGAAAGGGAGGAAAAGAAAAGATGAAGCAGAAAGTGATGGGATGTACTGTGCCAATGCTTCGAAGCATGTATTAGGAAATCCAGAAAGTGTTTAGAAAACCGCACAATGAGGCTTGTATTGTTTACAGTACGTGATGTCATTGATGACATTTAAAGCCTCGCAGCAGGCATCGGTTCAGGAAATGGTTTGTATATTGACGCAATGCATTGACATATACAACGTCCAAGGAATCGCCTAACAATTGTACACTTCTTTTTTTTTTAAATAAAAAATTCACCTTTACCATTTGCACAAGCACTTTTACCTTCACTGTCCTGTTCAAGCGTTCACTTTCCTCCCACTTTTATTTTTATGACTTTTTCCTCAAATAGGGACGTGAAGAGGAGGTTCAGTTTGGTATGTGTGCCACTACCACAGACATTGATTAGAATGTATCAGCCAAGAAACGTCTTAACGCTATTAACAAGCAAGCACATCACAAACAGGAGTCAAAAACACAGGATTTGAATGGGTTATTATCTTGTACTCACAAGAGGAAAAAATTTCAAATGAAAATAAGTTTATTACAAATAAACTTGATTTGATTTGATTTGATCACATGTTAATGGCAGTCATTATTCCCAGGACAGCTTTGAGTCTCCCACACGGTTAAAACTACTTCTAAAGTCTCCTAACTATAATGTCTGTAATGTATCAAACATAAATTGTGTTCAAAATCTCAACATTTCAGTTATTTGTGTGGCGCTCCCCTGTCTTTATGCTGATCCGGGAAGTATTTTAAATGGGAACAAAATTTACTCCCTTGTAAACACTGGGGCCCCAGCAAATTTACTTTCACAGAATAAATATTTGTGTGTGAGGTGGACGGTCTCAGGTTTGTTCTTTACTCTGCATTCATCCTCCAAAACAAGCAAATATAACACAAAATATGTGTCTGGTTTAACAGTAAATTTAAGGTGCAAACCAAACAAGGTCTAATGTTAAAGCAGCTATGCTACAACGCAAGGTGAACTTTATGATAAGAGAAGAAAATAATAAACATGCAGAGTTACGAGTTTATCAAGATGATCTTGGTAAAGAATACCTTTTCTGTGGTTTGCTCATTTGCACTAAATTTAGCGATAGTGCTGGCTTTAAAGGGGTAGTGCACCCAAAAATGTGTTTTTGTTTTGAGCTGTAAACAACACAGAATTACTTTATTGTGATGAAAACCGCCTATACTGTTGATAAAATGAGGTTGTTGTTTTTATTTCTTTAAAAAACGTGATTTTGAGGGTAAAAAATGGCTCATAAAGCCCCCTACAGGGATGTGAACTTTTATGGTGTGGATTACTAGTTTTAGACGAAATGTTCCTGCAATGGGACAGATTTGGGCTTTTAAGAGGTGTTAAAGTAACACCGGACTTTATTCTTTACCTGCTGATCCTCATCTGGCGACAGACATCAGCTCAGATCGTGGCAACGGCACTTCCAACAGCTGCCACAACCTGCCGCGAGTCACCCCAGCTTTCCAGAGCCTGCCTGAGCTTTTGACAGGCCAGACTGATACGGTTTCAGGACCACCTTGTTCTTGTGTAGCCGAGGAGAGTCTGGAGGGGAAAAGTCTTCCACATCAAAGACCGCTCTATGGCATAGGTGCTTTGTGAATCTCCTTTTCTAAAATTATTATCTTATCTTGATAGTGGCCGCTGAGCTGCTGTCTGTCTGCTGCTATCATGCCTACTTGTGTATCCTGACCCACCCACTCTCCGCTCCCTGATCACCCCACACCTCCCACCCCAACCCTTGCAGTTTCAGGCATTTTTCAAAATTTGGCACTGCGTGGAGTTACACAAAAAATAGGGGGTTTAGTTACACTTTCAATTCAAACCTTTATTGGTACAGTCCCAACAGTTGGACCAATTTACAGTTATTGTTTAATCAGAGTATGATCTAAATCCTGTCATTTGAAATGATCCAGTCAAGGTTCTTGACGGATAAGTCTGGATTTTGTCAAAAGGAAGATATTGTGTTTTCACTCGTTTTCCATGTTCTATATCATGCTGCAGGGTCAGATTTTCAAAGGAAATGGGGCAAATGTTACAAATAATAAGTTAACTATAGGTAAAAATAAACCAAATGTTTAGGCCTCAACCTGCCTTGAACAGTTTCAAATCCTTCCTTTAAAATCTTTATGACGAGCAGACATAAGCTCATTTAACATAATTTTCTACAGGCACAGGATGCTCACAAAGGCAGTCATTTTGATGAATAAACTATTAACTGTGTTATAAATCAGGGAAACGTAATAAAGGTCTGATAAAGCCACCACAATGGTACATGAAGACCGTAATCTTACCCTGGAGGGTTTTGCTGATAACTCTCATATTCTGGTTCTGATTTAGGCAAAAAAATTTTCAGATGGATTTGGGAACTGTCCATATCAAACAAAAATGATGAATCATATTTCTTTATCAGTTTACCGTTTGCTTTCAGAACTTGTACTAAGTAAGTAAATGTTTTCTCAAACACTGGCAGGGAGACAGGTTTTAAGGAGACCAGAGATTAATTGCTTGTTTAAGACAGCGGGTGAATAAAGAGCCCATCATAAAGTGCTTTTCAGCTGTGAATTATGCAAAGCTACAACAGGGAAGATGTTCCAAAATGGAAAAAAAAACATGCCAAAGGAGACCACTTTAAATCAAGATGTTTCAAGTTCTTAATTAAAAAGAAAAAAATATTATTATGAGTGTGTGCTATTTTCTTGGTTTTGGAATCAAAGCAAACTGAACATTTCGGGCTTTTACTGAAATCTGGTTTTAACTTGTGTTCTTGGTGACTGAGTTTGGGATTTGTTCATATTCTCTAATGATTAACACAACAAACATATAGTAACTGATTTAATAACACAAATCTATTAAATATAAATTGAGACGTGTAGCTCAAATCTTTTAAAACTGTCAAATATGATCCAGCCAAAGTCTGAAGTGTATCTCAGCAATATCTCTGAGAGACAATACTACCAACAAAACAGCATGGTTCTTCTTTTTTTCCTTTCTAATTTTTAACCGACATTTTAAATTATTGTTTTCATGCACGATTAAAGCATCTAAAAACCTTTTCTTGTCTTTGAAAGTTGTTGCTGCTATGTTGCAACAGTGCACTGGCAACAGGAACGCACATTTGAAAAGTTTGTCTAAATGGCTGATTAATTTCCCATGAGGCAAACACCCACTTCCTCCTCCTCTGGATCATTTCAAAGGCTCACAGTGAGAGCTTTGATTGATGATCCAAAGAATTCAGAAATTCCTGGAAGTCTGCAAAACTATGTCTGTTTTAAAATGTTTGCACTGAAGACCCCTCTTTTACAAACCAATATGTCAGCCCTGTTATCCAACCAGTCTGAATATGTAATAGTCAAATTACGATGAAACATTTTCTTCTACATACATATTAGCATAAGAGCAAACATTAAGAGTCAGAGGGAACTTTTATGCGTGATACTAATTGGGGAGATAAACATTGCAATTTCTACAAATTAACCTCTCAATCATGCATGCTGTCTTCTCATTTAATAAAGTGTAGCTTTCATGGACATATAACTGTTTCAGCACACACTCACAGGCCATATAATATCTTCACTGTACTCTGAAGGTGTAAGTTCATTGCTTCATGATCTCAGCTAAGCAAACCAGACAAGGGTTTGTTTATCCACTACTGATAATTCAAATAACACTTTAACACATGATCTTAAATGTAGCTCATAATTTTTTCCAAGTGAGTCAGGAAACCAGCCAGCCAGACAAGGTGTACATTACATGCAACGTGGATAACACATTAGGCACATGTGTGTGTGTGTGTGTGGGGGGGGGGGGGGGGGGGGGAGGGGCTTTCCGAGTCGAAGTTTTTTTTTTTGTGCTTTTTCCCCCCTTCTTTCACCCC
>JBAMHW010000016.1:17356803-17371908 GCA_037177495.1 Rhadinocentrus ornatus | reverse complement strand
AGAACCCGGAGAGAACCCACGCATACACAGGGAGAACATGCAAACTCCACACAGAAAGGCCACCAGCCCCCCACATTATTCTGCAATTCCCAAATCAGAACAGGTCAATTTGAGCTTTTCTCATGGACTTAAAAAATAAACAAACAAAAAATAAAATAAATAACATAAATGCTTTGGTCTAAACTATTAAACTCTATCTAACCCTCTATAAAACACTTAAACTCAAACTTTATCTCACTAAAAGTGTTCCAGGGGCCGTAATAATTTTCAAAAAAAAAAAAAAAAAAAAAGTAGTAAGGAATGGGAAAAAAAGTTTCCAATTGCTCAAACTGAGTCATTCCACAAAGCTCCTATGGTTTTAAAAGAAAATGATTGATCTATTTCGTCTGTTTTTCCATATTATTAAATGCCATTTGACGATGAGCAGTGTTACCTAATGACATACTTGGGCCTAATGGAGATATTCAATGTGGAGTTTAGGATTAGAGAAATTGCTGGTATCAATCAACTGCAGTGATCTAGAGGAAGGAAAATGCTCCAGTCACTGAAATAAGGTCTTTTCACTGAGTCACAGCTCAGATAACAGGATGCCCCCAAGGGAGGAGAGGAAAGCCCCGCCAATCTGAATGGAAAAAACACCAGCAGCCCTGCCTACATAAAGTTTTCTGAATAGTTCGACCAACACCACAATAACAAGAGGGATGTTGTTTATTAGAGTATTAGACACATGAAGGACTTAGTGTATAAACAGAGGGAGCTGATTAGAAGAGATGAAGGAATGCATCATTATTTTTAGTGTGTGTGGGGGCGGCTCCAAAAATGTGACTCCACAAATGGAGGGTGACCTTGTTTCCTCCCGGTTCACAGCTGCCTCACACTGAGTCACTGAGAAAAAAAAACCCGGCCCCCTCCTTCCTTGTCTCGTCTTCCTTCCCCTGTTCACCCAGGACAGAGATGTGACACTTCATCCAACTATGCAGCCTCCAGCCACAACTGCTGTTCCAGTTGACCTCCTTCTTTGCTGACTAGAAATCTCCCAGTGACGGCTCTTTTACCAGCTTTGATTACTAACTGCAATGCCATTAGTTCCTGAGATCTGTGTGTTGTACTGAGAGAAAAAGAGGGGTTTTTTTGTAAGGGAACAGGCAAAAACTGAAATTATCAGTCATAAAAACATTTTTTCTTTCCCATTGTCAGTCTTCTTCAGGTCAGTGGAAAAACTGACTCGCGTGTTAGATTTGGTAACCTAAGGAAATATATAGGCTCCAGAAAGAATGTTTTAGCGTAAGAAAACATAGTATTTGCAAAATAGGGGTAATTCCCAAAGTACACTGCCTAAATTACAAAGCAGGAGATGACTGGTATGTTATAACTTTCACTGAACAGTCCACAAAGGGTATATCCATACTTACATGAGTGTAAGTGCTGAAATAAGCTGCTTGTGAGGTAGTTAATTATACCTCATGTAGACATTCCTACATGTACAGGATAAAGAGGATGGAGGATTGTTTGGAGTGTAAATTTCAGCACTACAAGACTGACAAAAAAAACAACAAAAAAACAAAACAAAACAAAAAACAAAGGGTTCATCTACTTGATGCTGTCTCCATTTATTTGTTTATTGGCATGGAAGAACTGCTGCAAATCACCCTCTGCAGAGTTGACAGCACAGAGATATTACCTATGAAAACAAACTAACAACAATCTGCCTGCTTTCACTTTTGTTGCAGCTTATTGCTTTGATTTTGTTTGTTAGTTTGTCTGGAACAAGCTATTGTTTCCATTCTTGCTCATAGATAATGAGCTACTGCAGAGTTTAAATAACTTGTCCCAGTAATCTGGCACAACAGTGCTCATGTTCTATTTGACTACCACTAATTCACATAAACTCATTCTGAACTGGCATCAACATGATATCTAAAGCCAATACTGTGCTTGTGCATCCCATTACTTAACGTCTTGGCTATGTCTTTCACACCGCACAAGCAGCAGGACCTGAAGTCTCCTATCGTTTGTCGGTAAACAAAACCTCACTGCCTCCTCCTGCAACCACAGCCAGACTATACTGTAAAAGCATGGAAAACATGAATGGCCAAGACTTCACTGTATGTATGTTATTGTTGGCTGTGATGGAGCTTCTGTGAGTGCAGGCCCACACAGAGCTTAAGAGTGAGGGAACAGGGAGGATGAAGAGGCTGCTTCATACAGGGAGCGTCATCAGATAAAATAAGTAATGAAAAATATAGTAAAAACAAGCTTTTTGAAAAGTTTCCCAGTGAGGAAAACCTGCTGTTTATGACAGCAATACCAGCATTACCCTGATGTACAGAATATTAAGTTGTCAAGCACAGGTAACATAGTGCCACTCATAAAACTAAGGGAATATTACTTCAGAGAAGCTAATCTAGAATACTAACAATCTGCTGAAACACTTTCAGACTCCAACCATGTATAACAGAACCATGTTAGACAGAAGACAGTTTTATACTTTCCAAGACAAACATGATGTCATGAAGCTAGATCTGTGGAGTATTACAGTGGCTCTACTGTACAGACTTATTCCACATTACACTCTCGCTTTGGGAATCAATCTCTCTTTTTCTCAGAATGACACATTCTCACAAATTTTTTCCTAAACCATGTAAAAATTCCTGTTTGATGAAGAGATGCTTAATAAACCAGCAAGCCTAAGAACAGCCACCCTGTCGTTGCTTCTGTTTGTATCCCCACTGCTGCTTAGAAACAGGCCCAGAAGGTGAGCTCCTGAGCTCTGCACCATTAATCTGTGGTCCTTTGTGTCAGGAGGTAGCAACAAAACTTTGGAAGGCATTTTTCATTACTGACATTCAGCAGATAATGGGACGTGGTTTGGTTTGCGAGAGCTGCAGTTAAAGCGAGGAATTCAGTTAATTACAGAACACTTATGGTTAATTTCGGCTGTGCCAGGGAACATCACACTCTTACAAACATATGCCAAGGCATGAACAAGTGAGATATTCTTGGGGCTTATAATTATCAAAAACCACTCTGACTACCATAGACAGCTTTATATAGACCAGTAAAAGAAAACACACTTTGATTTTTCTTTAAAAGAAACACGAGGTTGGCCAGTAAAACCACATGAAAGGACATTTCTGTGAATTTCTATACGTCAGCGCTCTGAGGGTCCATGGAAAAAACGCACAGCCCTCTAAGGAAGTCAAGTGAAGCCAAACGAATGTCTGCTCAATATCTCCTTTGTAGACAAGAAACTGATTTAGTATTAAGGTGAAGGAGCAGAGTTTCTAACCTATAATAACTAATATTGTTATCTAATTTGGCCATGAAGCTGTACACAAAAGATGCAACAGAATTACATACAAACGATTCGGGGATTCAAAGACTTGTCTAAGACCACTTTGTCACGTGGAGGAGTTGGGGATCAAATCATCAATCTTCCAACTGGAGGATGACCCCTCTACTATCTGCCATGCTTAATCCATTAAAGAACACAAATGGATTATGTTTGGTTATTCTTCATGTAGAATTATCATAGCGTACATTGTACTGTTCCATGTTTGCAATTAATGATGACAACTTACCCCACAAAGTAGAAACATGGCAACCGTTTGGACTACTGCAGAGTGGGTCAGGACAGAATGTGATGGCTTTGGCCTTTGCCGAAGCCTCTGAGCTGAGCCTGAAACACTGCAAATATTCTGCTTGTTAAATTATGAATCCTGACAAGTCTATTTCAGTCTGTTCATTTAGTCTGTTTTAGCAACAACACCAAAGGATAATCTGTCACATTTCTATAAATTAGAGCTGTCCAACATGTCAATACCAATATACACCAATATCCACCATGAGTGTAAAAACAAAACTTAGGGTTTCGGCAAAAAGGAACCAGAGACATTTTGTGGCGAAGCAGCAAAACAATACAAACCTCCTGTTATACAGCAGCTACTGACGGTTGCATTAGATACTCTCAGCAGATGCCAAACGGTCTCTAAATTTCTTTTCTGTGAAGCTGAGTGGATCTTTGGCTTCAGCTGCATAATGTTGTTTATGATTACAGCAGGAGGAAGTGTTTATTTTCCTGTATCCCTCTGTCTTCCCATGGCCAATGATTGCATCTGCATGTAGACACTATAGAACACTGGTGCCTTCCCTGTTGTTGAATACATGTGGTCAGGGAGTGATGCATCGCCTTGAAGCTGGAGACCTCACGTTGTTTTCTCTCAGAATTAAAATTGAAACCAAACTATTACACTCTTTAAGGGGGAGGAGGATGAGGCGGCATGGCCACTGGGTGAAGTTGACATGCTCTGAATGTTTTAGACTTCCAAACCTTCGTTTTCATGACTCATTGCTACAACTGGCAAACAAAGCTGAACATAAACAAAAGCAGAAGCCAACAGTGAAAAGCTGTTATAAAACAGACTACAACTTGAAAATGGAACAATATCTGGCAGCTCTATGGTTTTGATTTGGCCTCAAATATTTTGGCAAATCATTTCACATTTTCTTCAGCACGATTTATCGGCCACATCTCCTGTGTAGGATGGTTTAAACTTTCTCGTGATGAATCATTTGACCAGAGAAGGACAAGCAACACTTTGGTTATCTATTTGGTAGATTAATAATTTTAGTAGAACTTTGAACATACTGTCAATACAATTATAAAGCTTCTATTATAGCTTATATAAAATTTGCTTCCAGTATATTAGATTTGTGTGTGTATCAGATAATTTATAATCATTGTGTAATTTGGAAATTTTACTTGCATTCAACTCTCTCACATCAGCCTTTGCTGCACACTTTCACCCCCTGACTGCTGGTTTATTGCAGCGGAGGGACCACCATGAATCCTTTTCTTAGAGAGCTGAGGGTCCTCTTACAGCCTCCCTTGTTTACGCATATCAGAAGTGTGAGCTGCAGAGACCAGTAGACAGAACAGCTACAAGCCAATACTGATCTCACATGTTGCAGGCCCACATTAGTTGAGTTTTATTTAATAAACAAGAATTATTTACCAAGATAGCTATCTGCAGACACGATTTCAGCAAACTTTTAGATGATTATGTTGCTGATCTTCAGCGTTTGGCAGATGATACGTGCCTGCTGCTCTCTTTACAGAGAAAGGTTTTTTAAGGACATTTGGCTCATGGTGCAACGCACACTATGTATAATCAAATTTAATCATCTCTGGAAGCCATGAGATCCATGCAAATGCTGGGAGCCCAAAACTGCTTACAACACACTTGACATATTTATCTTAAAAACGTTTATATTCATTTTTGATAATTATTCATATTTGTCAAAGTTAATACTTAAGTTGTAAAACAGATCAATGAAATAAAATGAATTGTTTTTAAATGCATTATTTTACACAAATGATGCAGAACAAACCAAAGTATTCAAAGCAGGAGTATTTGAGAGCTATGATGTCATGGCTCATTACCTGACTAAGAGCTGACATAATGTGTGACCAAAAGCAAAACAAGTAAAAGCATCAACCTCACTCCCCTTCTCCATTCTTGTCACTCCACTTTGATGAAGTGGGCAGTCCAGCATGAGGCTCCTTGTGTCTAACTCACTGTTATTAGCTGCAATTCAGAGATGTGAACCAGATGTAGAGATACAGCGAGGTCAGTGTCAAGCAGGGGTCGGGTCAACATGGGATGATTCAAACTATTTTGTCTTGTTTTCTAGACAGGTGTAAAACTACCTACAGTGAAAAACGTTTTAAGGAGATACTGATGTCCAAAGACAGATATAAGCAGGTTTCATAGCAGCAGTGGATAATAGTGGGAAATCCTGGCGTTATGCACTGCTAAGATGAATTATTCAGACATCAGATGAAGGAAGAGCGGACAGGTTGTGTACAAATTGAAGCCAGAGATGGTAATGTGTAGCGCAGTGTGGAGTAATACAGCTGTAATATTCTGTTTTTATGGTAAGATGAAGCAACTGTAGTTGCATGTTTATCATTTAGGTCAGGCAGAACATGGCTGAGATACATTTCTGATCCAGACGGTTTGATTAGTAAAATATCTGACAGCAATCCGAATCTGTACCAGAACACCAGAGGCAAATGTGACCCATGTAGCATGCCCACCAGGCTAAATAAGAGCTTCTTCTTTGGTGCCTGCGTGAGCCATCAACCCTGCAGACTGACGACAGCAGAGTGAGGCTGGATAAACAATCAACACCTCAAATTGAATTTTACAGGAAACAGCTGTGGGGTCAAAAAGGTGAACAAACTGCCCCCAAAATATGGTGGAGTGTTTCTTATCTGAAAGGACGACAGGAACACTGTACCTGGTAAAGGATCTATCCACAGAGGTGAAAATATGATTTAAAAATAAGTTAACTTTTTAAAGTCAGAACAAGTTAACCTGGTAACTTACGTTAGCAGGCCATGCCTCTAAAAACCTGGTGAGACTTAAAAAAAAGTTTTTTTGTGGTAAAGAATTTTTATTATTTTTCCTGGCTGGGAAATAAGAGAAGCAAAAGTGTCTTAAATCCGACTTTTTTTGCCCACATGTATGTTGATATCTGATTTTTTAATGAAAGCCTAAACACACAAATCCAAATCCTACTTCCATATGTGGCCCTAAAGCAAATACATATTTGATGTTTTTCAAAGCAACCTCTGTCGGAACAGTCATATTGCATGTCATCCAACTTCTATGTCATTGAAATGAGACAGACGTCACAATTCTGCACTAGAGGAGGCAGAACACGCAAACGCAGTGTGCCGTGTTGGATGTCACGTCTTCTTCTGCGCCATAGGAAATAATCATGACCTCCATTGTTAACATAGCCTTAGAGTTCAAGGGAAGTGGGACACATTATCTACATATTGTTTCACAGCAGTTACATTATAAAATACAAATAAGTACATACCTACACAAAACTGCTAAGAAAGATGCTGCATTTGGCAAATTTTAGGTGAAAGTTAATATCTCTCTTCGTGAGTGTGATGCTGTGTTGGTCTAAAAGAAATTTGAGCTAAATGCAACATTTGTCTGGTCGAAGGCTGCAACCTAAAAATGTCATGAGCACAATAAACTAAAAACGAATGGAAATCCAATCAGAGGGCAGGAAAAAAAAAAATATTATAACACATAATAGAGAGGGATAACCTCAACATGTGTCAATATGTAGGTATTTTTTTTTAATGACAAATGGATAAACAGCCTCCTGTAAACCCAAATTAAATAGAGTTTAAACATTAGCTTATGACAAATATGTAACAAGTATGGAACTGAGTTCCCCGGACGATTCTGGTGTCAATACGCCCTAAATCTATGTAAAGACCAGTTAACATAATCTTCAAATATGCACAAATACTTTCTTGTATTTTCACAACAGATTTAGTGTGTGTGTGTGTGTGTGGGGGGGGGGTGTGTTCTGTTTGTTCACTTCAAAGTTAGGCTCTTAGTAAATGAAACATTCTGCTGCAAACTAAAACAACTCAATTGCTCAAGCACCATTTATAGCCCACAGTTGTCAAGAAGGAGCAGTGGGGCGGAAATAAGACATCTGAGGAATGTTCTGCATTTTGTTTGGTTTAAAAAACTGGTTTAAATCTGCGCTAACAGTCCTCTCAAAGCCAAAAATGTGTTTACACTGATGATAATTAACTATTACATATTGTGAAATGTCAATTAACAACACCGATAGACAGTGAAAAGAATCAGCTACAAGTCCAGACTCGCCCTCTTTGTTCCATCTTCAGGAATGACAACAAACTGTCTAAAGCTTTTTTAAATACTTTTCTGGAAAAACACATGAAAAGTTTATGCAAACAGATTATTCAAGCTTGTTTTTGTGGGCATCATACTTGTCAGAGATGAACATCCCCCAGGTCAACTAGGAAAGAACAACTTTTCCTTGTGTTAAAGGGGAATAAAGATAAAACGCAGAAAGAGGTGTTTCCCTGCAGCAGTAAAAACACAATTTCAGGAGTGAAATTGAACAGAACTTGGCAGAATCGGCTTTTTCCATCCTAGGATCAGTTCCTCCAGGAGACTTTATCCAGACTGATAACACAAAAAAAACAATAGACGCACAACACACTATGTACAAACAATCTACAGCAGCAACCACTAAACACAGACATGCCCGTCTTAATGCTGTGATTCGTCCAAATCGTCCCTCTTGAGACAAGGGATGCTGTGATCCTCCATAGTAAGGAACGCACTGTAGCCACAATGCGGTCCCAGTTACAGTTACAACATGCCCCAGTTAATCTAAAATGAGTGTTTGGAAGTTGACTCAAAGTCATCTTGTTTACTATCAGCTCCTGCTTGTAGGCGGTCAGTTGTTCAGTTTGGACTAAACTACACTTACACAGATACCAGCGCTTAACAAAGTCACCTTCAGGTCTCTTACCATCATAACAACCAATGCAGTGCTTTTAGCATTGATGTTTCACCAGCCTTCTGCACCATCCTCTCCTGCAGCCATTTAATTGTTAATCAGGCTGAGCAGAATGTAGGTGCCACATTAAACTCTGACCTTCCTGTGTGTGAGCTATCAACTCTGATCCAGTCATGTAGAAGACCTTTGGCACAGCCAAGTGCAACCATATCTGAGCGTCTGAGCAAACCATTGCATTCTCTGCTTAGGCAGCAAACGAATAGCAGTGCAGGTGAGTAAAAAAATAATAAATCCTCAATTTTAACTGGAGAAATATCTCTGGACAATCCTTTTGTTATATTACTATTAACAGAATAATACAGGGGATTTGTTTTATTTTATAAAACCCAGGCTTCAGGGAATACCTTGAAGAAATGCAGGAACATGAAATTTACTATTTCTGTCAAAGAAATATAACCAGAAACTGAAATCCCCACTCAGAATTTCACATGGGGTGGCTCGGTAAGGTAGAGCGGTCGTCTTGTAACCCGAGGGTTGTCGATTCGATCCTCAGCAAGTCGAGTTCATGTCGAGGTGTCTTTGGGCAAGACACCAAACCCCTAATTGCTCCTGATGGGTCGTGGTGAGCGCCTTGCTGACAAGCTTTTTCCACCTTGCTTAATATTTGACTTTTCCTTGATATTATATTAATTGATAAGCTATTGCAGATTTCCACAAAATCACATACAGATTTAGTCAATAAAATAAAATTATTTTCATCTGTTGCTTCCCCCAAACTTGTAGCTTTAAAATGTAGACAGTTGAATAAAAGTTAATAAAAAAAGTCTGATTGCAACTCATACCTGGTATACAGCATGTTGTTGCCTCATTATGAGCAACTTCAACCATCACTAACTTTCTCTTTTACTCTCTGGATGTTTTCAATGAGACACAAAACTGCTAATCTGAGTAAATTTCTGTAGTAATCTGCTTCTGTACTGCTTCTCTTCCCCCTTCCAGGCTCCAGCCGCTCTCCAAACTGGATGACCACAAAACCACCGAGTGGATACATCTAACACATGGATCTAACTTGGTGGCGAATAACCTCCCTGCCTCTGAGCTAATGGCAGCGTTGCTTTCTTTAACCACCCCAAAGTCAGAACCCACTTTCTGAGCATTGGAACCCCTACAATGCACTTCTAATGAGCAGCAGATGCAAAAACATCCATACAAACGCTCACTGCGCAGTCGATACTAAATAGCTTTTCATTTTCTAAAAGTCCAACATTCCTCACGGAGGTTCAAGCTGATGTGAAAACCGGAAACTGAAAACAGACATTCATCCCCGCAGGGCGGCTTTTGCTTATGTTTTGCTAATTCTGTCAATTTTTCCCAGTTTAGGCCATCGTACATTCTGCACACGCACAAGTCAGCAGATTTTATATAACCACACAGCTTCAAAGGTGAGGAGGGTTGTATATGAGCCAGGACCTGCCTGTATTGTTGGAATCAAAACAGCTCCAAAATAATAATAATAATAATAAAAACAAACTACTCTCAAATCCTCAGCAGGATTCAGTGTGTCCTGACAAACTGGGACCACAGGGATGCTCTCAAAACAAAATGATGAATAAATGGTTGAACTGCGTCAAAGTCCCCAAGATAAGTCAATTAATTTCTAAATTCCTGCTAAGTCGTCCAGATATTTCCCCATCCTTGTTTCTCAACATCTACGGTATGAAACATTTACTCTGACAGCTCCCATCTGCTCTCAGAACAGGGGTTAAACTGTGCACACAGCAGGGTCATTACACAGCATCACCAACTCCTGTCATTACTGGTAATCTGCATCTCATAGCTGCTGTCTGGCAACTGGAGCGAGCTCGGAGACCAACATTTAGCCTGAAAATATGAAGTATAATGTGTCATGACCTCAATGCATACATAAAAACCTCATAACAACAGTGTGAAAGCAGCTGTTTATAGGCACTGCTTGGAGGTTTGTAAAGACTTGGTGGATAGCTTGAGAGAAGAGGACATATTTTCCACACAGGATTATAATGGACAATTATCTGGACAGAATATTGATCAGAGTGAAATCAAAGAAAAGTAGACAAAGTTGATTTAGCTAACCTGGAATAGGGGTCCACATTTTAACTGTGTAAAAACTGCCAAAGTAAGGCTACAAGTATCCAAATGCTGAAATCACTGGCTTGTGTTGAACAAATATGGAAACCAAAACACGTCATTAACAATAAGCAAAAGTAATGCAGTGGCAGGAAAAACAAGGAACTTGCTAATTACAAGTAGCAGAAGAAGAAATGAGTATTTGGAGGAGGAATATTTAAACTGAAGAAGAAGAGTTACAAATGCTTTGCCTCAGACCCTTCTCCTTAAGTTCTTGACTAAAAATGGTTTGAAAACAGTAAATACTGTATGTGTAACTTTAGGCTTAGGGTTTTGGGACTGTGGGGAGGAAGAACCCACACATCCACAGTAAGAACATACAAACTCCACACAGAGAACCATTTCTCTGAGATGACAGTGCTAACAACTACTAAGCAGCCCTGCATAATAAATAGTTACATTAAACATAAAGCAATAAATAAGCCTTCATTTCATAACTAACTTCTTGGAATACCATATGAGATCAATCAAAGAAAAAATGAAGCAACTGGAGATAAAAATCTCATCTTGCTCCCGAGGAAAGTTCTGGGTCTTTGATCATTTTGCAGCTGGGAAGCTGAAACAAGACCAGGCCTCCCCTGGCAGCGACAGACGACTCTTTTTAAAAACCTGTGAAAAGTGGCACACCTCTCTTTTTATAAAAAAGCAAACAGACAACAACAGGAAAATAAAATATTTGCTGGGGTAGGTGATGGGTGAGAGGGGATGTACGCAAGAGCCTGAGAGAGGAGAACAGTTGATGACTGTGCAGCAACTTCTAACAAGCCCAATGGCAGCATTATGCCAGAGACTGTAAAATAGAGGGTGTGTGATGCTGGAATGTTAAATACTAGGGGAATGTTATTTATTTTCATAAATACCAACAAACACTCTCTTAACAACATGCATGTGAGTATACAGTCAGCATGAGATACAGAAGTGTTTACTGTACGTACCGACAGGTCTGAGTTCAGATCGGTCTGCTGATCTGAGCAGCTCTACATGTTCTTATGATCTGTCTTGAGTTCAGTATCAGCACTTTTTGTTTTTTGACACACTGTCATGTCTTTAGCTCATAAAGACGTCAACAAACCTGGAAATGTAATAAAACACAGATATTGCTCCTAAAGTAAAGAACTCAATCTAAAGATCAAGGTAAATTCTGCATTGTTGTGACAAAAAAAAGAAAAAAAAGAATAACATGCCATTTCTTCTTCCAAACACATGCTAGTTAAAGCATAATCCTTCTATTTACAAAAAGATGAGTAATATTTTTAGAACTTGGCAGACATCTGTGTCTAAGACTGACTTTGCTCATGTCTAGACAAGAAAGCGGACTTTTACAAATAAGCTCAGCACTTAATCTTTCACTGCTGATTCAGATGAAATGGAAAAACCATTTGTCCACAGACTCTAACAAGACTGATAGACTTCTTTCGCCTCTGAGCGGTGGAAGCTATGTGTCATCACCCAGGCATGTGAGCCATGGTCTGCAGTCAACAGTAGTGGAAGTCGTCCGAGTCTCAGGTTCTTGTTAGGAGATGATGCCAGCTTCCCAACTGAGTGCAAACTGGGTTAAAATTACACTAACTGCTGAGTTAATCCTTTAAATGCTCTATTACTGTTACACATATAACTCTAAGCGAGCGGCTCACATCTTATGAAGGCTGTGGTCACACATCATGTTGTACATCTGCAGGTTGAATATTAAGCCTGATTCATCTGTTACATGCTGGTTTGGAGACATTATTGATGTTCTGTTTACAATTCAATTTTCTTTCACACAAAACATGCCAAAATAACCTGAAATAAAGCTACTGATACCACACATCTGAGAAAATGAAGACATCCATGAGTGTTTAAAGTTTGGTGAAGCCATGCGTACTCTCAGTAATTATCCTGAGAATACAGCAGACACAACTAAGTGACTTGCTCTTGAGGGAACACAGCACAAAGACTCACACAAAGCATCTGAATGGGCTCTTACACTCTGTTCCCAGCTGTCCTATTTTATCTCTCTTGGACTGTTCCCACGCCTTGTACTCAGCAAAAGCCCAACCTAGGATGTAGGATGAAGCAGGAAAAAGATGGAAAAAGGGTAACCCACAAACGTTTGTTCAAAAATAACACTGCATGCAGAGGAAATAAAAAAAAGCAAAGGGCTTGTTGTGAACTAAGGGCTTAATCAAGTGCACAGTCATCCAAAATGAGGAATTCAGCTGCTTGGATTGAGCTCCTGTTTTTTCATCTGAAAGTGCAGAAGCACTCAGAGTGCAGCACTCCGACAAGTTCTTTCTTTCTTTTGCCCATGATTGTGGGTATTATTTTTTAGTTAGAAGCTCTAATGACCAAATTTCCCCATAGCGAAGAATCCTTCTTAAAAATCTAGACAATGATCTGGATCACCCCCAAATCTAGTTAACTTGTTCCATTTCTAAGATTTCCTGAAAACTTTATCAAAATCCGTCCATAACCTTTTGAGTTATGTTGCTAACAGACAGACAATCAACCCAAAGCCGCTGATTACACGACCTCCGCCCTGGCGCTGTGCATCTGATGTATCCATTATTAAGGTTACTGAGTGGATTTTAACTAACAGAGATGCAATGCTACTGTTTTCATTTTTCATTTTCATTTAATGCACTGTTTTTATTTGTATGCTTCTCTTGGCTTTGTCTCCATTTTTTCAGAGGGAAATATTGGATTTTATTGTACTTTTAAAATACTTCATATTTATCTGACCACTGGCATACTGAGACGATGGCCCATTTCAGCCTCTCCAACTTCTTTCTGAGTGTATTAGCCTACTATAAAACCATGTACTCGTATGAGTTTTATGTAACAATTAAAAATACAGCAGGTGTACCAGCTCTTTCATCCCGTGGTTGTATTGCTCTGTGTACTGTGTGACTTTTCATAACACACGCACACACACACACGTGTGCCGTGCAGCGGTTGTGAGCTCCTCAGCTCTTGTATCTCTGCATTTAGCAACAGCTGATGAGGAATGCAGCAGGTAAAGAGAACACCACTCCCCACTGAGTGAACAATAGAGTTCATTTAGAGACTGTTTACTTCGGATTCAGATCTCCTGCTTACCTTCTGATAAGCCTGCTGGAGGTAGTTGTACGGGATCCTCCTGTTGAAGTCCTGCACCACATCCTCGCTGACTTTGTGCATAGACTGAGTCCCAAGTTTGTCCTCGATGCATTTGTTTAGACAAGCAGCCCTGTGAAGGACCACGTCGAAGAAGCGCAGGTCCGAGAAGGTTTCATCAAACGGATGCTGGTCTTGGCACCTCAGCCGGCACCGGACTTTGGTGCGCCGGACTTCTGAGTAGCTGCTTAGCGCTGCCTCCATGTACCGCACCACATTCTCGTAGTCGCTGTTATAAAAAGCCCGCACAGCACTGTCATGTAACAAGTCGTAGGGCTCCAGGAAAGCCGCTGATGAGATGACCACGGTGGAGAGCAGGACTACTGACGAGATCAGAAACAAGTTTCCATCCATCCTTTGCTTCGGTTCAGGCGGACAGGAGCGACGAGGTCACAGCAAGAAGCGCAGTCTCGTTTTACAGTCCATTTAAATGTCTCCTCGAAGATATACTCAGGACGACACTGGAGCAGGGCGGAAATAATGTTAGCCGATCAGGGAAAACACATTTTGTTATGACCCCCTCTCTAGCTAGGACTAACTCCGCCCCTTTGAGAGATGAATGGCTGCACAATCACGACTCACTCCTGACAAGTAAATAGGCCGGGTCGTGGGGAGTCACACCACACAGCTGTTCAGTCCAAACTAAAGACTAAAAACATTTTATCACATTCACTTCAGTCTCGTGCAAAGTTATTTTAAAGACTGTTCTCAAATCTTCTTTTGAGTACAAAAATTATTTAAATTTACTTTATTTTAGTGAGCCCAAAACCGCGATGAATTCAGTTAAGCAACAAAAAACACGAGGTCCATTATGGATCAGTCGTTTTCCAGTTCGTGCTAATAATAATTTTTATTTACAATTTCAGAGAAGTCTATTCTACTGAATAATGAACCATTTTCTGCGCTTTCTTCTGGAAATTTCTGCTGTCAACAAAAACAAATTGTGAGCACGTGAGAGTGCGAGAAGCTTTAGTCTCCTCATTTAGTGGAAGCTGTCTCCCTCTTGAGGGGATTTCAGGTGTGGCCCGTTCCAGCTCATGTTTTCAAAGATGTGCACGTAAATCTAAATAGATAAAAAAATAATTCACCCACCTGTTGAGAAACTGCTAACTCAAAACTATATGAAACTGTCTGCGTTTGTTTTATAATCCTTGATGAGGTTAACTCAAAATGCAAATGACAGTAAAATAAATAAATAAACCATTCTGAAAACATTTTTGTATTTTGACATAGCGTGCATAACGTAATGTGAGGTCTTTTGTTGAACAATTGCCATCTTTTTTTTTTTTTTTTTTTTTTTCTTTTTTTTTTCTTTTCTTTCCCCTGTCCTGTCCAGCATCTTAACATACAGAACGGAGGTCTGTGTGCCATATTTTGCCGGACAGATTTGCTCTTCCAAGGGAACCATGTTCTATGAATGGCTGCCCTTGATGT
>JBAMHW010000016.1:17309114-17334610 GCA_037177495.1 Rhadinocentrus ornatus | reverse complement strand
CTTTCCTTGTATTTCTTTAATTTTGTTCTCCAAGCTCTCCCGCTGTCACTTCAACTTTATATATATATATATATATATATATATATATATATATATAAAACAAAAAAAAGTCTATGCTATAAGCATGAATTCAGGTTTAAGACAAGCACTGTACATGCATTTCTATTTCAGATTGTAAATGAAAAGCTGATAAAGATATTTTATACAGCAGTAGAATATACGCAAGCAGATATTTTGTTCATTCACAAAAGTAATTATTGGCTTTCTGTGGCTTTAGCCCTTTGTGATTATTTAATACAGCTGAAATGCATGTACACAGTTGTATGGGATCAGTAAGCATGCACAGGGAAACAATGAGTCATATACAGTCATTGGGTTAAAAAAAAAAGAAAAAAGACAGCCAGTTAATGTCCATGGACTCCTCTTACTGTAACATGGTGGAGCAGACATCAAAGCCAGAACTACCAGCATTGTGATGAAGGCGTTTGTTGTTTTAGTTGATAACAGCAAAGGGGATGAATTCCTTCAGTCATAGGCTGTGTGGCACATGGAGACGGGCTTCTTGTTGCACAGCATGAACTGCAGCACAAGTGTACAAAGCAGCTGCCATGTTGTTATCTAAGACACTGTAGCAGCCATCTTGGACCAGACAGGCATTTCCCACCAAGGGTTATGAGAAAATTGCATGGTTACAATATATCCAGCAGAGGCCTTAAGCCCTTAAGATGTCATGGTCCAAAGACAGGAAAAACATCAGCAACCAATGACTGCAGCAGATGAGGAGCCGCTATTCTACTTCCACAGCTATGAATCAAGGGAGTTTATTACACAAGGCTGCACATTTGGCTTGTCCACCAGTTAAAAGAAATATTAACATTTTACAAAAAAAAAAAAAAAAAAAAATATATATATAGCACTTCCTCCACTTAAAATATTCAACTCATTAGATTGTCCCAAGGCATTTGGTCAATAGAGTGTGAATTAATGAAAGCGAAGATAAAAAATAAATATGAAAAAAGAAACAGAAAAGATAAAAATAAAATGGAGGACTGACAGCATCTTAACATGTTTTGGAGTCACCGCTTGTGATTGGCACCTAGAAAAGGAGACAAAAAAAAAAAAAAAAGATCCATTAGTGTGTGAATTTATCAATTACACCTTTAGGATGAGAAAATTATTATTCATCTGCCTGGTTTCTACTCCCCACAAAAACTTATTTTTATAGAGAAAAGAAAAATTTATGGTTTAGTAATACTCATCACTTCCTGTGTGCCACTGGTCTTTTCTCAGAAAATGCTCTCCACTGGCTCAGAAACTGATTATGTATGTTACTTTAGGCAAGTAAGAGCCAACATTGAGAGACAAACAGCTATTCACGCTAACTCCTGGGAATAACTTAGAGTGACCAATTAACGTAACATCTTTGGACGGTGGGAGGAAGCCAAAATACTTGGTGAGAACCCACGCATACACGGGGAGAACATGTAAACTCCACACCTGTTCAAACCTCCACCCAGCCGAGGCTCAAACCATCGACCTCGTTGCTGTGAGGCTGTGGTGCTAACCACAACACCACCATGCACCTCCCAAGATGATAAAAATCCATCATTTACAAACACCTTTCATTCCTCACATGACTGTGGGGTCCGCAGCAGCAAATATCTGCACCCACAATGCAAGAAGTAGTGATATGACATGTTATACATCCCAACTTCTGTCAGAGTATTTAACAACAGCACTGCATGACGACTGTTGCTGCTGTTTTATCATTTTTATACTTTTCCTTCTATTATGTTTGTTTTCAAGATGGCTACAATGTGCAATTTTTTTCTATATTCTTCTGAGTTCAATCTGTAATTTCTCTCAAGAGCAACTCTGTATGGTTTGTTTATAGCCTTTACATTGTGTGTTCTTCGCCCTAGATGTGTGTACCATACCTTGGAAATGGATGATGCAGTGATGCAAATTTCCCCATTTTAAGATGAAGGTTTTGTCCAATTAAATTCAATAACAAAATAAATAAATACACAAATTACTGCGGTTCTTATAGGATGTATTATTATTTGATAATATTTTAAAGTGTAATTACACACCCTACAGCTTGCGTGACTCCACCCACTGCCAAAGTTGAAAAATGCCTGAAACTGCAAGGGTTTGGGTGGGAGGTGTAGGTTATCAGAGAGTGTAGAGCAGCGAAGAGTGGGCTGGACGGGATACACAGGCAGAGATGATTGACAGACAGCAGCTCAGCTCACTAGCAAGATGCAAAGCCAGTTTTACAAAGCACCTACGCCACAGAGAGACTTTTGAGGTGGAAGACTTTTCCTCTCCTGAATCTCCTCAAATACACGTGAACAAGGTGGTCCTGAACCGTATCAGCCTGAGCCGTTAGCGCTGTTACGCTGGCCTGTTAACAGCTCCAGCAGCTCTGGAAAGCTGTGGCGACTCGCGGCAGGTTGTGGCAGCTGCAGGAAGTGCCGCTGTAAGTTGCCGTTGCCACAATTTGAGCTGCTGTCTGTCGCCAGATGAGGATCAGCAGGTAAAGAATAAAGTCCGGTGTTACTTTTACATCCCTCAAAAGCACAAATCCGTCCCATTACAGGCATATTTAATCGGAAACTCTGTGAAAGAATAGAAGTTTGAAACTAGCAAATCTACACCATATAAGTTCACATCCCTTCGTATGCATTGGTGGATGTGGTTTTCTATGTCTGCTCGGCGAGGACCCATCTGTTTGCATCTGGAGGGAGATTTTTATCACTGTGGCAGGAAAATGCCCGACACTTGATGGAACAAGAAAAGAATAATATATATTATTTTATATGCATAATATTTTCTCGTGACGTAGATACCTCTCTATGTCACAAAAAAAACCATAACCTGGTTTTACCCTGTAAAGGGCGTTATGAGCCAGTTTTTACCCACAATAAAATTGAGTCCACATCATTCTCACCTTGGCGACGTTTGTGGGTGGCAAAAAGATAAACAAAGCAGACGTACTGCCACCGGCTACAGGTAGCTTCTCACGTAACAAAATAAAGAGCACAAATTACATTTAAGTCTTTAAAAATGGTCTTGTTCATTCGTTTAAATCTTGAACAGATATTCTTATTCACGCGACATAAAATGGAAACAAAAACAGTTCATGTACAATTTAGGTATCTCACAGTGTAAACGCGACCACGATGAACCTGGTTGGATATTTGACAAATTCAACCTCCACCAGTTACCATGGTGACAGAAGTTTTCAGTGTAAAGTTGGACATCTATTTTCCTTTGTGGAATAAACAAAACAGTCTTTCAACATCGGTGTTTTCTCACAGTAATTGTAACGTTAACTCCTAAATACATCACTGGGACATCCCTAATTTTTACATTGCGTTAACATTATCTGCTGTTTTTTACTCAGCTTTGACATAAAGAAGAAATACTTTGTTTGGGGCACTTTTTACAGCTGAAGGTCTAATATCCATCCTTCCATGAAATATTTATAAGCCTGTAATGTAAAGTGTATGACTTAATTCTGCCCCTGTAAAGTGTGACTGTCGATGGACTAGGTAGTTGTAAATGTCAAAGTAAGGTAAATCGGGTAGCAATATCTCCGTCAGTTGGAAAGTGTGAAGTCCGCTAGCGCTATCCCTGATGAGACACAGTTGACAGTCACTATAGCGGGAGCGGGTCCCAGCTAACTTTATGCCACCCAACATGGCAGCGTAAACAGTATCAAGTCCGTGAGAATGGTCCATGCACTGAAGTACCTTTGTAAGTAGCCTCAGGTCTTGCAGGAGGGCGAGAGGCAACAGGGTGGTCCGTGTAGCCATAGCCAGAGTTCACATTCTCATAGTCATGTGTACGAGGCTGAGGTGGCCTGAGACAGACATGAAAAATGAGAGCCAAGACATTAATGATATGGTAGAGTGTGTTTTATAGCTGACTAGAAGTATCTGGTCCTTAGTTTGGTCTTGTACCTGGCAGGCTTGTTGTGGTATTTCTGCCTCTGGTAGTCATACTCCTCTCGTGTTCTAGGTCGTACAGCTTCCTCAGAATTAGGCTGGAAACCAACAAGAATTAAGGTTCTTGTGCTCCAACAGAAACAGACTTTTAGATAAAATAAAGTGACAGCAAAAATAATTCACCATTTCTTGCTTGAAATATAAGAATGGTTATGGAAGATTACCCTGAATTCTCCCTCTTGCCGCCTTTTTTCCATAGCCATCCTCTCCATTGCCAACCTCTCCCTCTCTCGTTCTTTCTCTTTCTCCCGTTCTCGAATCTTCTTGTACTCCTTCTTTTCTTGTTCCATCAAGTGTCGGGCAATTTCCTGCCACAGTGATAAAAATCTATTATTTGAACAAGCAAGAAAAACAAAAGCTCCACATCCATCAGAATTTTATGTGTGGTCACTACACCTCATATGATAATTTTCATACTTAAATATATCAGTAATATATGAATTTTTTCCACTGCAGGAACTTTTTCTTTTTACCAGAGATTTTAAAAAAAAATTGGGATAATACTAATGGAAGAAAAAACAAAACTTATCCTCACACCCAAACTTTTCCTAAAAAAGCCCCTCGTAGGTGGGGTGTGACTTTTCAGCTTCCTATTACATGTCCAGTCAGTCCCTCATTCTGACAGAATGCCAAAGGTTGGTTCGATTCCTCACCATGGGGCCCCGGTGCATAATTAACATTGTCACATAGAGGGACAATGTAAAGACGCCTTTGTAAAGACCTTTCCGGAATAACCACAATGTAGTTGTTAACAGATTAGTTTTATATTTGTTGTGGCTCCAATAAGAAGTCATAAAATTATACATAGAAGTGAATGTTCATGATTGCTGTGTTGTCGCAAAGTGAAAATTACTTAAAGTAACCTTATACATAAAAGTAAGATGGATTACGTGATCCTCCAACCTGAAAAACGAGATTCCCAAATCCCAACAACCAGCTCCAGAGGTTAGTTGTGACCTTCACCAAAAGTTCGCAAAATGTTTAGAAAAGTTTAATCTCAACAATCCAGGCAATGTTCTCTGACCCATCACAGCCAACTTTACCAGAACCTTCAGTCAGTTCCTTAGTTAGTTGTGCTTGTGTTCAGTAGTTTTCAGTGACATGCTGAAAATCCTGTACAATCTGCTGTTGAAAGACAGCAGTTTCTGTGGGGGTTCTACCACTTAAAACTTCCATCTCGCTCCCAAGGCCACAGTGGCAGAGCCAGGCAGGCTTTGGCTGCATATTTGTCCCTGCACGTAGAGCCTGTGACCGGCTCAGTGTTTCCCCAAAATACATCTTGAAAGAAATGCATAAAGAAATGTATAAAAGGAGACAGAAATAATTAATGTAAAAACTAATAAACAAAAAGGAAACACTACAATCAGAAAACAACAAAAGCAATGTCAAACTCACACTGGATTAAAAGCCAAAGAATAAAAGTATGTTTTCAAAGAAGATTTAAAAATGTCATCTGAGGAAGCTTGTCTTGTATGTAAAGGAAGCTCATTCCAGAGCTTTGGGGCAGAAAAAACTCATCTCTCAACTCCAAATCACCTCTCGTATTCTTTTGTGATTTTGGAATCACCAGCAACCTCTGGTCAGCCGACCGGAGGGAACGAGAAGAGGCATAGGCGTGCAGCAAGTCAGACAAATATGCTGGCGCAAGACCATTTAGAGACCCAAACACAAATCACAGAACCTTAAAAATCACCCTAAAATGAATAGGAAGCCAATGCCTTGTAAATGTTAAATATCGTGCCGCAGCATTTTGCACCAACTGAAGGTGTGATAGAGTTCCCTGACTAATTACAATTAAAAGAGAGTTACAATAATCCAGCCAAGAGGTTATAAAAGCATGGATTACAGATTCCATATCACGCCTTGAAAGAAAGGGTTTTTATCTTTGAAAGATGTCTAAGATGAAAAAAGAATGATTTTACCGCCCCATTATCATGGTTCTCAAACCTAAGGGCATCATCAATTTTTACTCCTAAGTTGGTGACAACTGACTTCAAGTGTGGAGTCATAGCGGAGAGATCAGCACAAGGGGCACTGGTGAAGCAGTTGGGACCAAATAAAACCACTTCAATTTTACGTTCATTAAAATTCAAAAAGTTAAGTCCATCCATAACTTACCGTATTGACTCGAATATAGGACGACCCTGACTATAAGACAACCCCCCTTTGTCACACTATTTTTAACAAAAAAAAAATCCTCATCCTATTTTCGGGTCAATACGGTAATATCACTAAGACAGTCAAGAAGGGGTTGAATAGAGTGACCATCTGACTGCTTAAGGGGGAAGTACATTTGACAGTTGTCAGCGTATGAAAAGAATGAAATCCCATGATTGCGCAAAATAGTTCCCAGTGGCAAAAGGAACAATGACAAAAAAGAAGAGGCCCAAAAGCAGAGCCTTGTGGCACCACCCATGGCAGGTCAGCACTGGAGGAGGTAGGGAGATTTATCTTCACACTCCTGTCCAAGAGGTAAGACTTCATCCACTGGAGAGCTGAACCCGTAATTCCAACTCATTGGTCCAGCCGAGAAAACAAATATCATGGTCAACGGTATCAAAAGCAGCTGTAAGATCCAAAAGTTTCCCTGTACGTCATCAGCCTAATCAGAAAAAAAGGTTTCTGGAACTTTACATTGTAGTAGAAAAGCTAACAACAAAGATTACTGGGAATTATTTTGCTCTGATCAATAAATTCTTGGTAATAAAAGTTCCTGGGAATGCAAGTAAAAAAACCTCTATTAACACTACTTCCACAACTGGGTTATATATAACCCTGATTTGGACGTGGATTTAAAGACTTTGAGTTAGATGTCATTAAAGCAAACTTCAAAAGGCTGAATGTAGGAAATTAAACATATAAAAAGAGGACAGACAGCATAAAAGTTTCCAGATCCCCCCTCACCTCATCTTGTGCCACTTGAGCTGCACGCACATGCATCTTGCTTGCCTGAAACAATAAAACAAATGTTATTTTCCCCCTAAGTTGCTGCACCATCATTATGCAACAAGATAGTAAATATTTTATTAGAACAAAGTGTTAAACTTTACACTGTTTAACATAGAAAAACTATTCAAGAGCACTAAATTAAAATCAGGCTCAACCACAAGATTTTTTTTTTCCTGATGCAAAAGATTCTTTTTCCCACTTAAAAAACAAACAAAAAACCCAACTAAACTGATATATAATCAAGTGATTAATTTTTTTAGTTTGCTACACCAGGCCTCTCAATTTTGACATAAGACCTTTTTTTTTTTTAGAATAAGTGTTAGCTTCAAACCTATATCAGAATTGAAATGTAAATTCTTCTAATCACAGGGAGGAAATAAGAGCAAAACGTTTGATGCTTGTTCCCTTCACTGCAGGATGTAGGTTTCTTATGTCTGGTTAATGCATCTCTAAAAAAGGATATTCTGCACTTCTGCACACACAACTGGAACTTAAGTCATGTTGCAGCCTCAAAAGGAGCCTCATTTCCCCAGAGATGAAACTTCTCCCTTACAACTGATCACTCATCCAGTGTGAGGCCTTAGTGCCCTCAGAATTTGTGTACATTTCTGACCTACAGCTTCCTCTTTCCAGAGTATCTCACTTGAAAAATTCAGCTTATTCACATACAAGCATTAAGTTAATGTTCAGCTCTCACTGCTTGTAGTTTTCAGTGATCACAAGTTTAAATGCTGGACATTTAGTTTTGACTTCAGGTTTAAAGTTTTAACAATGTTGCACAGAACTGGCTACCTTACAGGAGCACAACACAAAGTTTAATTTTATAGTTTCATTGTCCACCTTCATTTCCTCCTCTTGTATTTTTCTTGCGACCTCCATGTCTTTCAGCTCCTGCTCACGAATATCAAGCTTCGTCAGTCCCTTGGTGGCTTCACTCAGTCCAAACTCAGTTTCTGCTACGACTGCTCCACTGACTTTGTGCACAATACGACCTGCAGGAGCAAACAACCCCATTAATACAAGAGCATATATGAATTTAAAATGCATTGATTACTGAAACAATTGTGATTCATAGGAATAAACAAAGGGAAATTTCTCTCTACATTGCCAAGAGAATTGTGAGAAATTGTGATCACAATTATCCAGACCTGGAGGTGATATGGTTAATCGTTTTAACAAATTAACAATTGAAAGCAAAGACATATAAGACGTAACAAAAAGTCCAAAACTCCTGGATAAATATAATGATTAAATTGATTACATCAATGCCTTGTCTGTCACATCAGCACATAATGTAGAAGAAGTAATGAAAACCACATGGCAACTTAAAGGGCTGCAGCGCATCT
The DNA here is from genome assembly GCA_037177495.1 of Rhadinocentrus ornatus. NCBI lineage: Eukaryota > Metazoa > Chordata > Actinopteri > Atheriniformes > Melanotaeniidae > Rhadinocentrus > Rhadinocentrus ornatus. The sequence continues at coordinate 17,326,302 of JBAMHW010000016.1, read as the reverse complement.
CCACTGGTTGTAATTATTTGACTTGTTTATAAGATAATACAGTTAAGAGCAAGACTTCCAAGCACCAGAAAGAATTTGACTATGTTGCTTCTTGTTTTGATGACATAATAAATACAACCAACCTGCCAGCCCTGAAACCCTTTAAAAATGCCAAAGCATTTTGGTTTATTATTCAAGGAGCTACTTTGACTGGGAAACCGCAGCACACGTCAGTGTCAGCATAGCTACAACTCAGCAAATGATCCGAGAAAGAGCAAAGCCCACAGCACAACAGCAAGCCATCAAAACCTGTAGTCAAAAAAGACCACTGCTATAAAATTAGAGAAATCAATGTTATTAGTTACAGGGAAGTTAGATCAACCCACCACCTGAGATTAAGCACTACAGAGAGCAACACCAGCACACCACACATACACCCCTGCAGAGGCTAAAGGGGTTCTCAGGGTGGTACCTGTCTCTTTGTTGGGATGACTATGACTGTGCTCTATTCCAGGACCCTCCCCCTGCTGGGGGTCCCAGAACTCCCTGGAGTTCCTGTGTCCTTCATCACTCCTGAACTCGTCAAACACCTCATTGGGGCTAGAGTGGGCACGCTGCCGGCTCCCAGCCCTCCTCTTACCATCATCCTCTTCCTCGTCCCAGGTGGCTCTGCTTTCCCTCGGCCAATCCCTGCTTTGTTTTGTCTCTAAAAATTCTTCTTCAAGTCCCCTCTCCCTACTCCTGGCTCTAGCGTGTTGTTTGTCCGTGTCTTTTTGTCTCTGTTTGTCTCTCTCTCCATATCTGTCCCCACTATGTCCTCTGTCTCTAGATTTTTCCCAGTTTCCTGGCAGCCTGAGATCCTGTTCCTTGTCTCTCCTTTGGTCTTTTCTCACTTGCCTCTCCCAGTCCCAGTCTCTGTCATGCCTATGTCTTTCTCTGTCACAGGCCTTGTCTTTTTCTATAGGACTTTGTGGTGGAGGTGGTCTAGCTGGTCTCTCCTTCCTTTTTACCAATCTGTCTGTGTCCTTCCCCCCTTGGTCTCTGGCTCTGTCAGCATGTGCAGGCTCATACTCTGGGTATCTGTCCCCATGCTTGCCTCTGGACAGGTGCTCTGGATATGGATCTGCATGCCTGCTTTGTCCTCCTTCTGTCCCTAAGTGGTGCTCAGGATATCTGGAACGGCTATGGGGTGCCACAGAGTCCAGTTTTGGGTACCTGCTTCTTTTGGGTTCAGCTGAATAATAATCTGGAGAATGATCTCGATGTGAACGCATTGGAGGGTAAGCATCATTTCGGCCAGGGGAACTTGATTTGTGGTGGGCATGTTTGACCACGTCGAGGGGTCTTCCAGCTGAGCCGGACAGAGTGGAGGGAATGATGATGGTTGATGAGAACATGGAAAATGTGAAAAACAGTACAGACAATGATTTAAGCAAAGATAGTTAGTAGGCACAGTTCAACACATCACCTGTGAGGTGAGAGTTGATCCAAGGAAATACCACATATAGATGGTAATATTATTCTTATTGCAAACTTCTATTACGAGCCCTTAAAACAGCCAAAAATGCTGCAAAACCTTCTTCTAATACAGAGTGCTGTTTGATCAACAGTTGGAAATAAATGTGGCTTATAATGTGTAAAAAGGAAAGAAAAAAAGTGCAGCATGAATATACTACTGATGTTTTTTTAAACTTGAGAGAAAACAACATCTTTGTGAAAACCAATTTGGTTGGCGTTGCCATTTGACCGAAGTTTGAATTAAAACAAATGACCGGAAATGAACATTCAGGAAGCACAAAGAACAGCCTAGTCCTTTTGTTTGAGTCAGTGCAAAGGAAATCCTGTAATCTAACAGGTTGCAGTTTTTTTTTTTATAAAGTGACTGGGCTAGACGGAATATTTGCCCTTGTTTCCTTCTCAATTGTAAAAATCTTTGATCAACCCCCTCCTTATTTCCATCAGTGCACGTGTCATGTGTCGCTATGCTGGCTTAGACAAACACAGTCAGTAGGCCCTCATTTCCTGTGAGAAACACCCAATTATACCGCCTGATGAGAAACCAAGACGTCTCAGAAGTGTGACTGAATCTCGGTTTATGTTTGGTTGTGTCTCAGAACAGCAACTAAAACTTTAATATTCTGCTATGAACTTTACACTTTGACTTACAACACTACACTGGTGATCTCTTAACATGCAGATATCTATGGGATGTCTTTACCTTTTGAAATGCAGAGTAAACAAAGGAACCAAATCTTTATTCTGTCTTTAGCACATTCATGCTTATTCAGTTATAGTCACACAAAAACTCTACAGGGATATTATACATGTGTGGTTCTGTAACTTACAGGGCTGTAAAGCAAACATAAGGCAACAACAGGTTGCACAGAACACTGAACCAGCAGGTCAGGCAGACAGAGCCGTTTGTCCCGTTTACGTGTGTCAACAATGAGGCTATGTCTGTCCACACAAAGCTGTGTGCACTTCAAACATCACCCTGAAACTAATCAAGCTTGAGTTTCTGTGTCACTGATATTGCAAAGTAAGAATTTTTTTACATCTATATGATTAACTAGTGGAAAATTTAGTAAACAGAGAAAGCACACACAGATTCCTTTCTGCTTACCATCTGGGAGTAACATGAGTGAGGTGGGTTTTTCCTGTCTGCCTGGCCCTGTGTAGTAGAAGAATCATGCCATGTTAGATTCAGCAGGCTGAGACAGATGCAGAGTAAAAAACACTTGAGTTCCCACCGACACTCAAAGTCACACTTGTAGTTCAAGAAATATGCAAGACTGTGCTCAGACCTTGACACTGCACTTTCAAATATTTATCATGTTTCAGAAGCAGCTCTAAATCTCAGGAGGGGAAACAAACTGAACCATCATCTTTTATAAACCACCTACAGTAAACCTGCATTTCACAACATGATGATGCAAGACTCAGGATCAAATTATCCTGGCAGGAGGAAACATTTTGCAAGGGACTGAAAGAAAAGAGAAGGATTAAAATGAGCCAATGTTTCTGTTGCAGTAGAAAACAAAAGCCTACAGAAGGATGAATCATGCAGTCAGTTTGGAGGGGGATATCTGAATGAAAAGAAGCAGATTGAAACATTCTTTGACACAAAGATTCTTGTAAAAATTCCAAAAACAAAAGAAAACATACGAGTCAGCTGAAACATTTGTTGTGTATGATTATGTAAGAAAAAATATGCAAACCTAAAATTTTTATCTTTACAGTATGTATTCATCAAACATTATGAGAAAAATCATTTAATATTAGTGCAAAAAAAATCTGGTACCGAAGCCAACATAAAACTGGATCTGGAGCACTGTTGAACCCAGCAGCTACTCTTGAACTGAAGCAAAATGGGTAGTTATTTGTCAGCAGGAACATGCAAGTCTGCCTTCAAGGTTAATTGTGTGACTAAAAATGTATCCCCAAATCTTTGCCTCGAGTCAGCAACACTCTTCAGCTCTGTGGACTTTAAAAAGCTTGAGGAGAAAGAAAATCCACTGAGAAAAAGATCGTCACCCATTTTCATCCATATAAGCTGCATATGAAACAAGTGCTTCATATGTACAGACAGGAAATATCACAACTTGAGTCAGTGTTGCTTCTCTCACCTGCTTGATCCTCAAAATATTCCTCATCAAAGTTTGTTTCCAGCTGCTTCTGTCGTCTCCTCTCCTCTTTCATTTCTTTCTCTTGCAACTTACGAGCGATGGCCTAGAAATAAAGCCACAGTAATCATGAATTTAACCAATCTTTAAAAATACTGCTTCTAATTTCATCCTCGTTTAAGTGGTGAGGTGAATTGTATTAAAAAAATCCAACATGGACGTGTTGCAGATCTCTATTCTCTATTTAGCAGCATATGACATATTCTGAAAGATTTACTTACAATATAACAAACAATTGATGGGAGAAAATTTTTTAACCATGCTGATGAGTTGAGAAATGAAATGTTAGAGTTCTTTCATTTAACAACATAATGCTAATGAAACATACAACTCTCTCAAATTTCTATTCTGTGTAAAGGGCAACACAAACACTATAAACAGCGGTTTAAGAGGAAAATAAAGGCCAAGTCCCTATTGTCAATACAAGAACAGAAATGTATCAACTGGTGATGACTTAAGAGCAATGTTCCAATCACTGCACTACATTGTACCAGACATCAAGCCAGTGATAAGCAGGTGCAACAGTCGTCCGTAAACAGGCAGAAATATGTTTCTTACCGCATCCTTTTCTTCCTGATGTCGCTGCTGCTCTGCCTGTCGGACCAGTTCTTCCTGAATCTCCTGGGCAATCTCATTATCTTGCCGTTCACTAGCATTCCCACAGATTCATAAGCATTCAATGAGAAGAAGAACAAACAAAATATTAATAACATGCTAACAGATACTTAAAGCACTCATTTATCTGCTCATACGAGGTCTTGATGGACCCATTCACTTTGTTAAGTTATAAGGACACTTGAATATGACTCAGTTATGAATTCCAGCCATGACACTTTATATAAATAATAAAATACATTTTAAGTAATCATATTATATAAGGGAGGTCAGCTTGAAATCATCCAGCAGGAGCTTGTTATGAAGTCGATCTGAAAAACTTCCCTTGGCTCAGCTGTCTCTTAACAGTATGATTTTGACAACAACACCATCTGCCTGCAAGGCTTCAGTGCAAAGATCATGTCTCAGTGCGCACACGAATGCGAGTTAGATTCCTTGCCGACAGCAGAACAGATGTATACCCTGATTTGCACCTGGAACTAACCTGAGCGTACCAGTTCCTGAAGCTGGCAAAAGCAGACTGGCTACCTCACATCAGTGTCAGTAACACGAAAGAAGCGCTGCTGTACTTCCATGTGTCTGCGTGTTCCAGCTTCTGAGAGTAGGTGTATATGAGGTGGCACTGTCACGTGGAGGCAAACAAGAAGCACTGGCCTACATCGATAGTCTGTTCTTTCCATATGGCTTCAATACCACCTGTTGAACCATCTATGTTTTGCACATTAGAAAATAAAGTTGAAACTGAAATCTTACTGAGTAGCCAATATCAATAACAAGTGCATATCAGAAAGAAGCACTTTGACTCCAAGCGATCTTTTGCAAGCTTCTGTTGCAGCCTAAGGTTTGGAGTGAAAGAGAAAAAACAGAAAACTTTTCAGTTTTTACACTTTGTGTCAGTTTCTGTATCGAGCCAATGTGGTTAATATGTGTTAATGCTGCACAAATTTGGTCATGCAGCTGGATCTAAGTTTAACCCACAGAGGAATTATAATCTCATAGCTACAAATACCACATACATGCATGCTTACACACTGCATGCATATAATCTGGCTTTTCTTCCCATTTAAGGTCAATAAATGGAACTGCAAGACAACTATGACCAGCACTGATCAGCACAGCTACCGAACAGCAGCAACAGCTCTTTATCACAATGTGACTAAGGAGATTTTAAGTCAGTTGCATCTTGTGTTCTTTTTCTGTACATTCATGTTGTTGATTACTGACTGTTTATTTACACCTCTTTCTGTAAAGCCCTCTGAGACAACTTTGTTGTGATATAGGGCTATACAAATAAACTTGATTTGATTTAATTTGATTGGTGAAAAATTTTTGTTTTTTTGGCTAAAGTCCACAAAGCCATTACCAAATCTTATCATTGCTGTTTTTAAACCCAAACTAAGTCATGCAACACATGAAAAGGGCTACAGTTGCTCTGCAAAACTCAGGGGAGTGCTCGATCACATTGCTGGAGGACCATTAATCTGATGTAAATGTAAAAGTTTTAGAGTAAATACACCAGGTCGAACTAGCTGGAAACAGATACTATCTTCACAGTAACAACTACTGGCATTACCCTAGCTTTACTTTACTGCATACAATTCTGCTCTTCGATAACCGTTGATACCACTACAAAAAAAATTTAACCAAGTAAATGAACACAGATTTATCCAAAAGGACCAATTATTGTTAATATCACCAGTTCAACAATTTCACCAGATGATCATTACGTCCTTTCTGAAAGGATTCTTGCTGTTCCTTGGCTGGCTTTTTTTGTGTATGATTGTAATGCCCATTTCATATTGACAGGTGTGTGTGTGTGTGTGTGTATGTGTGTGTGTGTGTGTGCGCGTGCGTGTGTGTGTGTAACTGTTGAGACACCCACATGTCACCATGTTGTTTCTGGTTCTGGATCTTGGCCCTCTTAACCTCCTCTTCTTGCAGCTTCTTGGCAACCAGCAGATCCTTCTGCACCAGGCGGCTCTTATGGACGTTGGAAGCCAAGTGGCTTTCAACTGCAGAAACAAACATAAACAGTGCTCTTGAAACTGTGTACACAAGCAGGTTGAATTGCACTACTAAGGTAGAATTAGATAAATAATAAACAGGAGTGCAGTTAGGAGTTCATTTCTTTTTAATGTTGTCCACTCTGTGGCGCAATAATGCTGTAAGGATGGCCTGAGGACAAGATAAACATTGAGGATGCAGACACCTCAGGCTTGTGTACTGAACAAGCTCTTAGTCTCTGAGAAATGAAGGCTTGCAGCTGAGGCGTCATTCCAAGGTTGTGTGTTGGCACGTTGGAGCCATAACAGATAATAAATCCTTCTTGCTGACGCACTCCCAGCACTTCAATGTACGGACAGCATCATTCATTCACTCGGCTCCGTTTCATCCAACTATTGATCTGTTCCCAGCTTTCGTGTGAAAGCATCAAATTAGGTTTGGCAATTTAACCATGAGAAGCTCCATAAAGTTTCTGCTTCTGACCAGTGGGATTGAAAAAGGAAAATGAGTCACAGCTCTGTCAACTTGATAAAAAGTCAACAGGTTAATATTGATTTCCTATATTTACTTTTGTTTTTGGGGGTGGGGGGTGATGTTATGATCAACTGTTAAGCTTATGACATCCCACAAAAAAATTTGTGCACATTAGTGATGTCAAAACCTAAGATAAGATTATCATTCATGTGCTGTCGTGTTTTCCACCAGAGGATTGATCAATTTTGCAAAAGCATTAAAAATTTAATTTACTCATCCCACATACAAACAATGAAGTCTTTGGTCATTCACAAAAAATGGTCAAGGGTTAGAAAAACCCACATCACCATGTGAAACTCAGACACTTCCGTGGAGAGTTGCATAAAGAAAGCATGATTAAGAAATTTGAATATACTGAATAAACTGAGGCAGTCGTTACTCCTTTAGAAAAGGATTGTAAGTGCAAAAATAAAGGCTTACCTTTTAGAAGATAGTTAACCATTTAGTACAAATAAAGTGGTCATCTTGTAAAAAGGAAAAACTTGTGAAAAACAAAGTCTTTTTCCAACAACGATGGTTTAATGTAGAATTATAATGTATTTTTAATATGCCTTTAACCTCTATTATACAAAGACTTGAGGTGCTTCATTGATACAACGAAACAACAAATTAGAAAAAAACAAAAACAGCTTTGAGCCCAATCAGAAGTTTTAATCATTGTTTATTCAACACCCCTAACTAGTTAACTTGCAATTGGTTTTTACATTTAAACTTTCACATCTTTATAAAATGTAAACAGTCTGGACTCAACAAATAAGTTAAGGACAAAGAGATGAGAAGATAGTCCGCTAAACTTGATACAGTTGCAGACTCTGTTCAGTTAGAGGCTGCGGCACCAGTTTACATTCACACTGAACTACTCAAATGAACCAGACCTTTACGATCATGTATTCCCCTCCTCGCCAGAGGGGGCGCTGCATCAATAATAACTGAAGGATTAGACAAGATTAACAGTGAAGAAAAAAACTGGCTCATTTATGGGTTAATGCCGAAAAACTTCTATTTCCTCCCCACAGGAGGAAAACATGGAACTGCATCAAATCCTAGCGGTCATGTACTGACCACAAGTCAGTCAGAACTGTTGCATTCTTCCACGTACAACAGAGCCATTTCTCCAAACCACAGCCGCCTATCATCCAACATGCATGTATGTTTTGGTTGCATTTACCCACAATGCCCTGCGTTGAACCCTCACTGCCATATTCTTTGTAGTCTGCGTCCTGTATTTGTTTCACTCGAAGCAGACCGAGGCCTACATCAGCAGGCAGACCAGAGTTTGCTTTTTTGAGCCACATCAGAGTTAATTTGTGCATTTACACCTCCCCAAATCTACTAAACCTTCCCAGCAAATAAACTAGGATTTAAATCAGAAGGGCTGGTGTGAATGTGCCCTCAAATAATAATATAAATGTACTAAATCACTTAGTTAAAAATACTAATTCTATGTAATTTAGACACATCAGATAGATGATTTAAAAATAACTAAATAAATAAATAAAGTGAACAAATAGTTACCTGGCTTCATGCAGAATGTTTTTTTAACCTTGATGAATGGAGTTTACTGTTTAGAACCCCAGCTTATTTCCAAAGTTATGTCCCTATGCATGGTTTGGACCTTGCAGGATTTTGTTGTTGTAGTATGCTTAACTTTTTGCAGAAACACTGGAGGCATGAAGAGATACAGGAGAGAGCCTTTTTATGGCTTAAGTTTAAGTCCACAAGATAAAGAGTTAATTACATAAAAAGGTAGACCAATGAATACCCGTGATCACAGCCAACATGCAGGAAGGTTATAACTAGGTGACTTCTGACCTTTGTGGCGGTTTGCTGTATAATTCACATTTCCATTGAAATCTCAAGTGGTGAATTTGTGGAAACAGAAAAGCAACTATGTTCTGTGTTCAGTGAACAATGTTCAGCCCTTTGAAATGTCACCCATTGTTTTCCACTGTATAAATGTATCCACCCTTAACAAGGTCAAATGTGAATAAGTGTAGCATTTTTCTAGCTGGTTCCAAATATTCCTTTATGAATTAGGGAAAATGAGGAATGTGTGGAGAAATGATCATCATTAATGTTATCTGCATCTGTAAACGATGAAAGAAAGGCCTTGTCTTATGTCAGTCTATATTTATCATGTCCTCCTGGCAGAAAAAATCCTTTCAGCCTAACACAGCAGGAAACTGCTTATTGTACAACAAGAAGCTCTTGATAAAAGAAGGGACATTTTAAAGCAATAAACCATGAGATTTAGTTTAATGCCATTAGTGTAAAAATCCAAAGCAGGGGAACAATGTCTCTAGAAAATCACTCCCTTTATCTATCATGTGAAAATATGCAGCAAATTACTAACACATGATCTTACATAAAGCAGTACTAGCTGATCTAATGGGGCATGCAGGGACAAACACATAGCTAACTAAAAACATGCAAGTCTAACACTCACTCTCAGACACACAGACTCCAGTGTTAAGTGATCTAAATCAGGCCTTCTCCGCATTACAGCTGCAGCACACAAAAATGAACATGATCCAGATAAACCACATGGACTGGCAGAATCCACAGCCCTGCTCTCACAGTACTGTTGTAGCACCCTGCACCATTCAGTTAACAGTTTAGCTGAAGCAGGGCCTAATGAGGCCACAGCCACCAATGCTGCATTTTATCCTGTTACACTTCTCATCCTCTCCAAAAAGTCATTCTGAAAGTCATATTTTCACTGTTACACCAAAGAAAAAAAATCACATTTCAATGCTGGTTCTCTTGCAAAATAAGCAATAAGCAAAGAGCTGCTTGTTAAAAAAAAAAAGTCTACAGTGACATAGTGTTAAAATAAAAGAAAACATGTCTACATAGTCTCTTTGGAACTCCCAAAACAAATCAGAATATTTCACAGGAACCAACAAAAACAGCCACATTTTTCTGTCAACCAATCTTTGTTTAAACTGAGAAAGGAGAAGTTACTTAAACATGAGAACATGGGAGGTCAGAAGGAGGAAATAAAACTAGGCCAATTTGTCTTTACTTACTTTCTTGTTCCTGGAGGTTGTAAGCCAGGGAGTGGTCCTCCAGCACAGCAAAGTCTCGGCACACTAAACAGACATAACAATGTTTTTAGATCAGCTATGGTCATTCCGTACTGGCATCAGCTTTTAAAACCAAAACAACAATCCAAAACATCATAGATTCTTGATCATAATTATTTAAAAATTAACAGTGAAAAGGGTAAGACTAAATTTATTCCTGCATGAGCTGGAAAACACAGTGCTGTGAAAAGAATACAAAAATTACAACAATGCATTGTACTAAACCTACTGACAGTCAGATAGATAACTTAGTCATCTAAAAGGTTGTTTGCTTATTTTTGTCAAAAACTACATGATATGAAACTAACAGAGGAACCTATCTGTCCTCAGACCAAATAACCCTCAACATATGCAAATATGCAGCTGATAACATCTTTAAAATAAAATAAAAATATACACACAAATGTAGAATGTGTCAAATGAAAAACTTTTAAAAGAGTTGAATTAGAAGCATATTTAACATTGTGCCAGAGCAGTCTTCCAGAAAAAAAAAAAAAAAAAAAAAAGATACCAACTGTTGCAGCTTTGCGAGAAGAATCTGTGCCCATTTTTGCTTAAAATAAGATTTTAGCTGTTCTACAGTCCTCAGCTGCCACTGCATGATTCTCCTCCACAGATTTTTAGACGTAGACAGATCTAGACAGGTCACACTATTTTAGGTCAATCAGTAAAAAGGTTTGACACCATCCTGCTGAAATAATAGCAAGCTTAGCAGGATCAAAAACCCTTCGTGGTAGTGCATGTGTATTAAATTCCAAATTACACACCTAAATTAATAGTATCTTCATTTTTATGCAAGTCACCTATGCAAAAATGGGTTCCTACATATTATTGCAGACACTGGCAGCTTTTGTGGACTATCTTTTTTTTTATCTTTGGCATGTAGAACCAGACTCCTTTTTTCCTAAAAGCTGAAATGTGGACTCATCTGACAACAGAACTTGTGTCCACTGCCTTTGTGTCCATCTGAGATGAGCTGGTGTCAAGAGAACTAGGCAGCATTTCTGCACAGAGCTGACATATGGCTTATTGTTGCACAGTACAACTTCTGAAGCTAGCCTCAGACTGTTGAGTAAAGCCTTTTCTGAGGTATTGCCAAGCCCACGTGGCTATACTGATCATGGTGGCATAAACGTTTTCTGATGCCTGAGGGCTCAAAAATCATGCACATTAAAATTAGTTTCTCTTCTTTTTTTGAGGGGTTAACATTAAAATGTGTTTTCATTCTTTTTTCTTTTTTTTAATAATATAATTTTCAGTAAAAAAACAAAACAAAAACTATGCTGAATATCCCTAAACATTAATCACATCAATAGCAGATTCATTTTTAAATGACATCAAAACAATGCTTTATAGCCATCGAAGCAGACCTTTGCAACAGTTGCACTTCTGCAACTGCTTTTTGCAGAAAGTACAAAAACAGCTTTTCTCTATTTGAGTATCTGGGACCAACAGGTTTTCAAATGCAGTCAACATCCTGTGTAGCAGAGTAAAGGAGATATTTAAGACCTTTCTCACAACCTCAGATAATTACGGATGCAGGCTTAAATGATCTCTCAACATGTATGAAGTACAACCAACTTGATCATCAATAGCATTTTTTTCCCCAGTGGGATTTTCTGCTTATTATATATTACATATGCATGTGGAAACTTTAAAGTCATACATGATCTTGTATTCTCAGCTCTCCTCTACCTAGCTTTTATTACAGATCACACCAACAATTAGTTTCCTCTCACAGATTACTTCATATGCACAAAAATGAATAACTATTATAGCTGACATTAACTATGCTGTATGTCAGTACAAATTAGAGAAATTTGTTGTTGCTATTACTACAGACAGACTGGTAAGAGGCTCAGATTGGCTGACTGTCGTAGATCACAGAACAGAGATAAACATGCTAAAAAGAGAAGGCCATGACCCCCACAATGCCTCACCGTGGCTCTGGCTAGTTTGGAATTTGATTAATGCAGAGTATTTTTCAACCATATGCTTAATCTCTTTAACCAGGAGACCTGAGACATCTTGCTGCTGGTTAATCTTGGCGTAACTGTATTTTTAAGGGTTCCACAATCTGGGTTTGTGTGACAGCTGCTTTTATAGCTTGCAGAAACCTCAGTGTTTACAACAACACCAATCTACAAGTAAAGGATTAAAGCTTCAAGAATTGGTTCATGCTCCCACACCACCATTTAATCATTTTGACTGGGAATCTAAAAAAATTAATAAATAAATAAATAAATCAACCTTTCAGCACTGTCCAAAATGCCTACAAAGGGCTAGTTTTGTTTCATGTTGCAGCAAGTAAACAACCTCAGCCCATCTTCACACAACGGAGCTGTAAAAGTGGACAACTAACAAATTTTTATTTTATTTTTTCCCAACGTATGAGGGAAGGAACTGAAATTTTTCCAGCAGCATTAGCGGTCTCTCTCCTTTTCCTCTGCAGAATTGATAAGCAGTGGATATGCTGGTTTCTTCTCCCTCTGACCAGAATAACAAGCATCCTACTGAGCAGCTGCTTCACTTAACAGGACGAGTTGCTTCCACCAAAACAGCAACTCTTCCATGATCTATTTGAGAAAAACTTAAACTCAGCTATTATTTATATTTTAACAGTAACAGCAGCACATCATTTTTTAAAAGTCTCAAAAGGATATATTAGGACCATTTACACAATTAAACGAAAACTGAACCAGAATATCATATGACATAATGCCTCTTGTCATCAAAGCTAAACAACAGAACTGTAACAAGCAAACCTCTCCAGTAAATCATTGCTACAGCTAAGTCACCTCACCCATGATAGGATGTATATTTTCACACAGTTGTCTTATTCCTATTTACATTTCAGTTCCCGTAGACCATTTTACTAAAACTTAACCAAAACGGACACGTCACCAAACACACATTAAATGTACACTGTAATCCCGACTAGACAGATTCTGTCTGGGATACAAAATATTTCACATCTACAACCATAGCTAAGTAGTGTGATTAGTGTTTTTCGTCTCCAGTATTTAAGACTGGTTAGTTTGCTAGCATCCAGTAGCAGGCTGAGCTACTTAGACTTAACGAAACACCTGTGTTCACTGATTAATGTTAGCCATACTTGTGTCACCGAACAGCTGGCTAGCTTGACAGTTAGCTGGGAAACATGTTATGGACATTACCCTCTTTCACTCCAGGTAGTTTATTCTGGTCGATGCTAACGTTACAATCAGCCATGTTGTCACCGATAATATGTCAGGATTTTTTTAAGAAAAAAGAAAGAAAAAAAACCCGCTAACGGTGAATTACACTTCCGCTTCTTTCGAAGGCTAGCGGCAGTCTGGTGATTGATCGCCTTTGCTCATAAACCCGATTGATGGTTCAGGTGCTGGACGGCCCTTTTGATTAGTTTCGGTAGCCACCCTCTCCCAATAAACTGCTGCTGAAGCTAGCGTGTCAGATTTTCTACGAGCGTCCCTCCCTCCCTGACCATAGACACTTCCTACAACCAGACCAACAAGAGATTTGTAGTTCAGAAATACTTCCGGTATATGAACGCCAAAACAAGAGATCAACAAACAAACAAATAAATAAAAACTAAAATAAATAAATCTAGAATAAATAGCTAGAAAAATACGTTATTTATTTATTTATTTATTTAATCTAAATTTATTTTATATTCAAGTCGGAGAGATTAAAATACTCCTTTTCCGGTATGATTGTTGCTAAACGTGTTTAACTTGATGCACCTGCTGCAAGCTTCACTGCTTCAAGGCAATCTCCTTAAGAAGTCCTGCTCACATCGAAGGCTGCACGGGGTCAAAGATGTGATCCAGACGACTTAAGACGCTTATGACTGTGTTGGGAAGAAATATCAGGAAGATTTCTTTAGCTACAGTCAGGAAAGTCACAGCAGATGGTCAACACACCCTTTTTTAAGGGATTAACAGGAGTTACATTTACAAATGACAGTTCTACAAAAAATAAAAATCATGGTTATACTATTTCTTTTTTTTCCTCTCATATTAACATGTCGTGACGCTACAGCTGCTGTGGTTGTAATTATGTTAAAATGATGGCCCCCTCTAGTGTTCAGCTGATCTACTTGCAGTTGTTTGCCATTACGAGTTCTAATGAATAGACAGCAGCCTCACAGTCTATAATGTCCATATTAACACTTAAAGTCTTATGCTTTATTTTCAGTAAAATATGTGACCTTGGCTCCTGTGTAAAGGATGCAGTAGGTTGGTTAGAAACAGAAACAAGATTAATGACTCCATGACATTGACTTGTATTCCATTTATTTCTTCACCAGAAACTGAGTGGACAGAATTTTCTGTTTCTAAATTACGAGGCCACAAATTAGTCATTTTTGCTAACATTTATGTAGTTTCAATATTCAAAAAGTTGTTAGCTTTACTGACTATTTAGCTTGCTAGGATTTGTTTGTTGAAATATGTGACTAAAAATGACAATTTCTCATGAATTTGTACAAGTTCCACATTACTAGTCTTAGCAGATATTTAGTTTTCAACAGCTTAATAACTACAGATCAATGATTGTGCCCATTTCTTGAATGCAAGGTTGCTAAGTTACACCTAAAGTGATTTTTACAAGTCTTTCACCTGTTATAGCAGGTTGCCAGCTGTTGTTATATGTTCACATTGCATGAGCAGAATGACTGCCCCTCTGGCAGAGGTGTAATACATGATTTCCTTGATGCACAGGGCAGACAGCAGTGACCTAGGAGGAGCTGGGTGATTGGCTCGGCCTTAGTGATGGATGTTCCTTCAGCTCCAAATCAGTCATGAAGCCAAGATTGAGGAGATTCATCTCTTGCTGTAGTGCTCTTAGGAACTAAATCACTTTGCCTACATCTCTTTACCTGGATCCACATGACCATGTTCCTATTTAAAGAAGCAATTATTGTAAAAGAGAAAGACTTGCAGGTGCCAAGAACATCTGATTGTGCTCTCTCATAACCAGCTGGTTGATTGATAACTTCCTTTCTGTTTGATTTGCCCATGTCAGAGTGATGTAGGGTTACTGGCCTCACTGCAACGTCAGACTCCTGTATTTCATTCAGACGCCTCATGGTCCCTATGAAAAGGTGGAAAGTTGACATAACACATGAGGACTAGTTGTTGATTTAAGACACAAGCGGGGTCGACTGGCCCCTCCTCAAAGCCTAAAAAAAGTATAAATATAGTGACCATATGGACTCAAGGTAGTGAATAGCTTGCGTTGTTTTGAAGAAGGATCATAACACGGGTTAGGCTTATTTAGGACTATAGAGTGCAATGGACAGAGTTACAGTCGTGAACTACTGTTTAGGACTTCTGGGTTTGTTACTATTACAAGGAATGATCTGTGTGGAGGCGAGGAGCATATTTAATTCTGGTAAGTGTGCAAAGTGATCAATTAAATGTGTCTATGGTAAAAACCTGATAGTTTTACCAGCAGAACATTGAGAATGCTGCATGCAATTAGGTTTTTTTTTTAAGTGCCAAGTTCATGATCATATTTTCTTCATTATTATTGAGTGTCATTTTATTTGCTTTGCATGTGCAGGGAATCATGTTATTAATCCCAGCGACGATACAGATATTCAGAACAAGATTCTAGCATTATTACTACACAGAAGTTTGGTCCCTGGAAAACAAGATGATCCTCTGGGTGAGATCCCGCATGATGAAAAAAGCGCCAGTGATAAAGAATACAAATACACATTTGTATATTAACTAGGCTTTTTATTCACAGGTATGGAGCTTAACAATAAATTAGCTGAGCTTGAGGAGGTAAGATTTCTGTTTGAGTTGAGTTTGAAACAGCTTTTGAAAAAAATGCATTTTAGTCAGGAATCTTAAAATGTGACTGAAACAGACTACTGGTGAATGATTCCAGTTTTTCCAGATCTTTGAGTTTTTTTTAAGAACAGTTGACACAAGTCACAAAATGAAATTGTGTTGCACAATTGTGCAAACACTTGATAGATAGAGCACTGATGATAAGATATATCTATGTAATCTTTCTAATCTATGTTTACAGCTGCGGGTGCTGAGGGAGGATCTGGAGCTGAAGAGTAAGATTACAACAAATTTGGCAGAAGACAAATCCATAACCAGAAAGCGAGGCGAACGTAAGTTAAATACACACTAATAACACTTGCAATTATTTTTAACCATGTATCTCTACAGATATAACTAATCTAATTCTGCAAATCTTTTCTCCTCCTGTTAACAGCTTGCTTCTGGAAGTACTGTGTCTGACATGGATGCATAGGCAGGATAACTGTGAAAACTTGCTGCAAAGCCCAGTATAGCCTTAAGACTTGCAACACCAGTCATTTAAATCAAACTGTATTTATTCTAGCAATATAGAGTTGTACCATTGTCAATGTCATTAATAAATATTTCATTTCTGTGCATTGAAGTGCTGTCATGAAAGCTCTAAGCATTGTTACTGTACAGTTGGTCTGTAAATATTCAGTAACTCTTTGGAAATACTTGAGTGTCAGACATGACAAAAATGTACTTGATTGTAAAGACCTTTTACATCTTTCAGCATGATTTCTTATTTGCCTGCTGTCTGTGTTTTTGTCGTCCTCCTGTGACCTAACTGGGTATAACATTTTGTACAACCACTGCCAAAAATCATCTAATCTGCTTTTAGAGATGTACTGCTGCTGTTTTACTATGTAAATAAAATATGTATATGAATTTTTTTTGCTTTGCTTTGGAATATGTATAGAGAATATCACATATGTATGCATTATTTCCATATTTGTAATATTTTTTATAGAAGACTCCTTTAGTATGTCTTTATCATTAATCTGCTAGTATGAAATAAATGCAATACATATATAAGATTGAGGTAATGGGAATCTACAAGCATGTGGCTCACAGCTGCTGGGATGTGTCATTTACTCTACAATTTAATTAATCTGACTGAATCTTTTGGAGAAGGCTAACACAGCTGAATCTAAAGCTTAGTCTAAACAAAGGCAGCACTGAAATGAAAAGGTGTTAGTCATACAGTGTGTGCTGAACAGAGTCGGTTTGCCAAAACACAGCATCATCAAAGGGATTTCCTGTTGACTGAGTGTGGTTTCAGTAAATAGCAGTCACTTGCTCACTCAGGCAAAATCATCACAACCAGGGCAGAAATTACACATAGATTGCTCATAACATAATCTAATATCAGAATGAAAGTCAGCATTTTAATGAGGTAAAAAACATTACTGCACCATGTATGTATCAGTTTACATAACTTGCTGCCATATACATATATATA
>JBAMHW010000016.1:17269727-17281429 GCA_037177495.1 Rhadinocentrus ornatus | reverse complement strand
GCCTATAATTTCCACCTGTTGTCTATTCCATTTGCACAACAGCATGTGAAATTTATTGTCAATCAGTGTTGCTTCCTGAGTGGACAGTTTGATTTAACAGAAGTGTGATTGACCGGAAGTTACATTGTGTTAAGTGTCCCCTTTATTTTTTTTAGCAGTGTATATGTAGCTGCTGACCCCATCCTGTAGCTGATGAATAATCAGACTGGAGTTAATAACTGATTAAATATTGTCTGGTCTCCGTCAGTGCCTGTCAAGCTACATGGAGCAGTTAGTAGGAATAGAGTCCAGTCTGTGCTCTCAAGGAGAGGGCTACTTCTTCAAGCCTGTATTTCTGCCCAGGTATGAAAGTTAAACATGGTTGGGAACGCATAATTATTTATACTTCTACATATAGACTTGTTACATTTTTATTTATTGATTGATTGATTTATTATCCAGATGCCTATAATATGTTTTCGTGCCTCTTCTTTCTTACTTTAAACATTTCTTAGCAGTAGAATTTCTTACACAAAAAAAAGCAAAAAAAGGTTCTTTGTACTGTTAACATTAGGCTTTATTAAAAATCAATAGTAAATATGTTTTGAATTTGTATTGTTTAAGTGTTTGATTTATTTTGTATATGCATATAGGGCTGTTTTTTTTGGGGGTTTTTTTTTTACACTTCTTGTTCACTGGCTCTGATCAAAGAGGCTTGCAGTCCAACGCCTCTTCCTCCATGTCTGGTCCTGCTGCAGTGGTGCATCTGATATAATCAGGAGAATGCAAGTTTATTAAAATGAAGAGACGTTTTCTGTTTGGCACTTAAGAGAAAAACCCAGACTGCTCCCAAAAGACAATGAGAAACATAGTTGTTGTTTTGTTTTTTTATATTTATTAATTTTTTTCAACTAAATGCTGTTTTATCCTAGTGGATATAAGTTTTAAGGCAAGACAGCAAAGGTAAGACATTTTATGGCTATGTTTAACAAACAAAGCATTAATTGGGCCTTCTTTTACATCTGGTTTGGTAAATCTTGGTCATAGCAAGATGAAACTTACAGATTTGAAATCTGTGAGATGTGTGCTTTCAGTAGAGGAGTCGTTGGTCTGTGTTCAAGCTGTTGAATGGACACAGGGAGCCATAATTTCTGTTAACATATTTTTTCAGACTTTGTATACCTGGTTTTTAATTGTTTCTTGTCTTAACTGTGTTTGTTAGTCATAGAAATGGTTTTACTGAGCTGTAAGCTGAGATTGTGTGAATACCACACATGCTTATAGTTACATGTACAGACCTGACTTTACACCAGTAAAACCGGATGTTAACCCCTTAACTCCTGGTAGCGGAGGGTGCAGGCACAAGAGGTTAAACTAAAAAGTCAAGCTAAAAATGCAAAGTTAGAGAATTTATAGGCAAGTAATCTGGATAATGAATCTCTAAAGGTGCATGAATTGAAGTTATTGTGCATATTGTAAATATTTCTCTCTCCTCACCATCTAGAAGCTGTGAGATTCTAATCCTGCTTTCTATCTGTTCACCTGATGGCTAATAGTCATCAGATAATTTCCCCTACTGTGATTAGAAGGAAGCAGCTTCACAGCTTTGAATTCATCCTGCTGACTGTTTACCTTTTATTTAGTAAATCCTGAAAATGTCATCCTTCTTTCTCATAAATATTTGATTTTATATAAATTAATAAATATTTTAACTGTTCGAAGAGAAAACTGATGCTAAATCTGTTTATTTGTTTAGTACAGGGGTCTCCAACCTTTACAATCCAAAGAGCCATTTGTTGCTCAGCCCAGATAAATAAAACTCTTTTAGAGCTGCAAATGCTACGAGACCTTTTGAAAAAGGACTACTAATAACTTTTGATAAAACTATAGGAAATTTGATATCATTTTTGAAGAACCACGTTTTTATTTCTATTTTTAGGTTTTAAAATAATGAAAAACATATAACTTTTGCAAAAAGAAGATGGACAAACTTTCTTCTATGGGATGTAGACATTTGTGGAAAATTAAATTGTTGAAGGTCCAAAGAGCAATTTGTACAGGTTGTAGATTTAGTGTTTGTAAACCAAAAGTCAACCAACAATAGTCGCAACACTGCATGCGATTAATCATGATTAAAAATGTTAATCGTTGCCCAGCACTAACCATCTCTGAAAACTCATGGTCATCCACTAACTCATGGTCTGTTAAAAATAGTCTCTTTTGTCCTGATTTCTTATGTGGTTTTTGTAATAATGTCAGGAAAATCTTGAAAAAGAATCAGTGTGGGTCTAAACAAACATTAAAATATATCAACATGTCACAGATCTAATTTAACACATTGGCAAAAGTCAAGGAAGAAAGTCCCTGGAGCTTTTCAACAGCTTCAGAAAGACCAGCAGCCATACAATGTGATGAGAATATATTTAATATAAGGTGCATAGTAAAAGTTTCTAATGGCTGTACAGTGCTTTAGTAGGAATCATATACAGTACATTTGTCCAAATCTATAAAGTTAATTAAAGGAGGTGAGTCAAAGCCCCGAGCTGATGCAAAGATGAATCTTGCACATTACTTTGAATAGCGATGCCAACGACCCAGCTGCCAAAACAAGAAGGAGTAATGGCTTCAAATAATGACTTGTCAGAGTCAGTATGAAGAAATGAGACAGAAATAGCTCTGCTTAAATAAGTTAAGAAGAAGAAGAAAAAAAAAAGAAAGACATGGCTATTTTTAATGTGTCCTTTTCTCTTTCGTCTAATTTTAGTTAAATAATGGCTCTTTCAGCCTGCCCAGGCTTTCCTCTTATCCATCTTCAAAAGGCTGTTGCAAGCATTACATGAAAGACTAGCATTGAACATTTTCTGCACCTGGATACACATGCACACACAAACACACAATTCAGTTCAGTTTTCAACAGCATGCTAGTTAGGTCTTCAGATTGGAGAGAAGCTTTGTAAAGTTTTGTGACATCTTCAGGCATCATTCTAAAACACAATAGAGTTAATGGTGTCATTGACTTAATGAGAGTTTTGACCTTCTCCCTCAGTGGATAGAGGCATCGGCTCAGCACTCAGGACACAGGAGAACACTTCTGCCCATCAGCTTCAACTTTTATGGACAAAGCATTTGGATATTAATTGGCCTAATGCAATTAAAACCATTCACTCGGTTCCACTCAAGCACCTTACAGGACTGCACCATGGGTTGAAAACTGATGAAGATTTAGGGTTAAATTCAGGGGTGGCTCTAATTCAGCGGTGACCCCCCTACTGTAGAACCGTACACAACACAGAAAGTTATGTTAAATTTGTTAATTAATTTGACATAAACCGATTAAGACCTGAGACATTACTGAATAGGAGCACTCATATGTTGCATTAAGTCTTAAAAGATATTTCAATTAAATTTAAATTTAAGTGTTTACTGTTCAAACAAAAGTATTCTGACGTTTTCATGACAGGTGAGCTTCTTCTGAGGCTTTGTTTTTTTTGTTCGCATAGACCTGGAGCCAACCCAAAACAGTGCTCAATCTATAAAAATCATATCAGTTTATTTGTAGGCTTCATAACTAAATGCTACGTGTGTATGTCCATAGCACACAAACAAAGTCATTTTATTTTAGATGTTTAAACATTTTACTCAAGAATATTGCAATTACTTGTCATTTAAATGATTACATTAAAAAAGCAACTATCAATAAAAACAAACTTTAGTGAAAAAACAATTAAATAATATATAAATATACACCAAGTTTTATTGAACACTAAACAATACAAATGAATGAAGCAAATATTTGATATTTCATTACACTGATTTTTGCTGCCCAAACTATGAAGAATAACAGATAAAAGTGTCAGCTGATGTAATTTTTCTTACTTAAAAGCTGTGACCCTGAGAAAGTGTCTGTTTGGGGTTATTTGGATTCTGTTTATTAGTTGAAACAGAAAATATCACTGAGATCAAATAGGATAACATTTAAAGATGTCTGCAATTCTTTTTCTTTTTTTTTTACTTTGAGAGAGAAAAATAGCAAGTCCTGGCTCAGGCATTGCTGTTGATGGCTTTGTGACAGAAATAAGGGGCGAATGCCTCAGTTTCCTCTCCCTAAGAGACTGATTGAAGGACACCTAGAATTCCCTCAGAAGAGGACCTTGGCTGAGGCCATGGTGCTGGAGGTGGATCATAGCAGTTAACCTTGGAGACTAGCTAGCAGGCATTGTGCTTGGCTCCCTCGTAGAATGTTAGTTTTGGCCTTGCAGGTGCTGGTAAGAAAACAGCTGTCCTCGGTCAAGAAAAAACGGTTAAGGTTAAGCTGCATAAAATAGGACCAAAATACATTAGTGATCTCTTGACCCAGTAGGAACCTAACAGAACCCTCCGGTCATCTGGATTCAGTTTCTTATCAGTTTCCAGAGTCAGAACTAGACATGGAGAAGCTGCATTCAGCTTCTATACTCCACATGTCTGGAACAAACTCCCAGAAAGCCTCAGATCAGCTGAAACACTCAGTTGATTTAAATTCAGGTTAAAGACCCACCTTTTCTCTGATGCATTTCAATAGTTTTTATTTAGAAGTCCAAATCTGCATCTTGTTCTTTTAAGCTGGAATCTTAACTTTATTTCTTACATTTTTTCTATTTTATTTAAGCTTTTACTTTCTTTTTATTTAATTAATTGCATTTCTTTTAATCTTTGTTTTTTCTAATGCACTTGTTTTGCTTTCTGCACCCTGCTGTAATGTCTTATGTGAAGCAGTTTGAATTGTCTTGTACATGAAATGTGCAATACAAATAAATTTGCCTTGCCTAAATTCCACTCAAGTAGAATCTGAGTTAAGAACAACATAGGGGCAAAAGTATTTAAAGCCGCAGTGTGTAAGAATTACTCCCATCTAGTGGTGCGCTAATATATTACAAGCAACTGAGAAGTGGTCTACTGGAGCCTCACCATTTAAGAGTGTTATTACGACTACAGAAGCCGCGGAGATTCATGAATGTGAAGTTCGAGTGTCCCGTCAGGTGATGAGGAACAGAACGATACATAATTAATATTTTTTTATGCCAATAAGTTACAAGCGTGCCCTCCATGTATTTAGTACCAAGCTACTGCTAATAGCTAATGTTATTGTATGAAATTCGTTTTTGTGACTTGCAGACTCAGAGATCATCTGATGAAGGGAGAGGATGAGGGAGTAAAAGCAGGGCAGTGGACTGTCGGCGCTGCTGTAACATTACTCTGTGTTTAACAACATGTATTTCAGCTGATTTTTTCAGGGAGGTGGGCGACGTATTGATAGAAAATAATTATTATCTGAGATATATTTCTACGTTAGAATGTTGTGGTTCTGGTGATTAAATCACGCCCAGAAACTGGTTTTACTTTGGTCTACTTTGTCTGACTAGAAGGAGGACAACTACCCCCATCCCGTTGACAAATCAGCTGAAAAAAATCTGAAAAACAAGGGAAAGCTCTCGGAAAATACGTCTGAAAGAAGCGCACGGTCGCCTGCTGGTATGACTTATGTGAAGAGTAACAACTGAAAACTGTTGCAAGCTTTCCTACTGTAGGCTAACTAACAAATTAGCTGTTTCTGGTATTTTATATAGAAAGTAACAGAAAATGATCTGACTTAAACGGGAGGATAAAGTAGTTGCTGGACCACCCTGCCCTGTTTCTAAGATAACGGCAAAATAAACTTCACTGTTAGATTGCATTAACTCACATATCCAGCAGAAACCTGCAACCTCCGCGTTAGCTTTGAAGTCCCTCTCCTTCAGCTGCCTCCATCTGGTAAATACTCCACTGATGTACACTCTTATTTTCTCCCAGTTATTATTTCTTTTTCTTTTCTTGACTATTTTTTTTCCTCCGTCTCGTGGGCAAAGAGTATAGATGGTCCTCCATTTCAATGTAAGCTGGCAAGCTGAATCATCCACGGCAGCTTGGCTTGTTTACAAATGGCCCTCCCCCTCCCCCGAAACAGCGGGGACTCACAGGCAAAAATGCACAAGTCTAACAAGTTTGTCCCCCTTTGGACAACTGTATTTAAAGATGGTGATGCAACATGGCAGCCTCCAGTTGGGTGCGCCACCACCTATGTATTTATAAACATCTAATTCTAAGCTATGAGAACCCTTTCATTTGGATGGGACTGTGATTAGACTTTGGTAAAATACGTATTTATGAAAGCAATTCTTGATTTTTGCCAACAAAATAACAAAACTACACACTGTACCTTTAATTAAAAATAGTAATGTAGCTAATTAAAAAAAAGGAAAAAAATATACTGTAACAACATAGTTTATCCCCCTTCTGCTATCTTTAAACACACTTATCCTTTCAGACTTCTCCTATAAACTCTAACATATTACTGACATTCAGTTAACCCAGGGGGAGTCATTTCGGTACACATGTCAGCACCGTTATCTCAGTGAGGGGTTTGTGTGTTGTATCAAGGGAGCTCCCTGAAGTAACCTCACCATGGGCCACCAGGAGCATTAAGTAGCAATTTAAATGGAAATTAAACTTCACAGTGTTGACAAAATGGACTGCACAGAAACAATAATAACAACAATAATATAGAATAGAAATTACTTGTTGAGAATGGCCCATTTGTTTCTTGATTTGTGTGTCTATTGTTATCAATTAAGTGATACTGAGCTGGGAACAACTACAAAGTCCTATTTAAGGAGAATTTTTATTTAATACCTGGTAATGGTTAAGTTATGGTCCTGGTTTAAATACCAAAAATGGCTTCTTTCAAATCTTTTAATTGTAAACAAACTAAATATATTCATTTGAACCTCTCATTACCCAAATGCTTCTTTAATCCTAAAATATTCTGCACGGAAACGTGTTTGGGTTTATTCAATGACTGTGAGAGTACTTCAAACAGTGAGCCAAAAGCAGGTGAGACTGGGACAAATCAGCTGATGAGCAAGATGACAGATTAATGCCGACACGGTGTCGGCTTTTTCACAGAGTAATAACAGCATACAGACAGATAAAGGCCTGGCAGAGAGAAAAAACTTTTGAAGACTATTTAAGTTCCTTAAGCAGCCAAATAGAGCTATGACACAGTATTTGGACAAGGGGCCAAGATTGTGTGAATCGTCTGTGTTTTCTGAACTGGAGGCTAGTGACTAATACAGCTCAGCCCACGTGGTTTTGCATGTGCCTTCGAGGCTTTCAGACGGAGACCACTGTGAGACCCAGCAGGAAGCTAAAAAATCTGTGGCCTTCATCTGTTCAGACAGCAGCGGCAAATGACTGTGTGATTTCACAAAAGCCAAACCAACCCTCCATCCTGTCAACCTCATGGCATGATTGCTGTCAGGCAGTCGCAGCAAACACTGACAGTCTGCAAATACCAAGCATTCATGTTGGCATTTTACCACTGATAATAAAGCATTTAACAAATAAAGTTCTGTGATCTTGAGATATCTAGAATTTACCATTGTTTCTACATGTTTGTTTTATCTTCTTGGGATATATCTTTATTATTTGCATTCAAGGAGTTCAAGAAGGTGAAGTTCAATAACAGATAAATTAGATTTAGCCATGTAAACCGCTTTATAAACAACAAAATGTGCTATAATACTAGACATTGGTTTTAGTGATAGTAGTAGTAGTAGAACTCTCAGTTGAATTATTATTAAATGCAAAATGAATTTACAAACAGCTGTAAAAACTATATGATTATTGAAAGTGAGTGATGCTTAACAACTTTTGAAGGTGTGTGTTTGTTCATTGACTGCTGACCCATCAAGGTTGAAACCTTTCTCTCATACTGTGTGAGTTTGGAAATGTTGCAGCCCTTTTTGACCCTGCACAGCATTAGCAGGCGTTAAAAATGGATGGATGGATGTTTGCTGTTGTTTGCACCAGAAGGGGAGCTTGACTCAGTGGCCAGCCCCTGGGGACTGGGACCTGCAGGTTATAATAGCCTGCTTTCCACAGTTCTAAACCATTATATAACAATTTCACATCTTAGCTCAAATGCTCTGCTGCATTTAATTTGATGCTTGTTTACCAGTCTGGGGCAAGAAATCTTTTCCTCCTCAAAAGAAATAGCAGAATTTTTATAATGCTTAATCTCCTTTCAAACTTGCAATTCAACAGCTAAAATCATGCAAACAGCTGCTTGCACAATTATTCAAAAGTAGTTATCACAGCAAGACCTGGGAGCAGAGCACAAGAAAAAACACGTGTAAATAAACAAACATGCTCAGACTAGTAGGGATTTATAAAAAGAGGTCACCAAAAACTGGATTTCAATGTTTCAAAAGTTTCGTAACAAGCTGTATCATAAACTGCAGATTAAAATACACATAAGTGTGTTCTAAAACTTCATTTTGTTGAGAGCTGTAATGACTGACAAAAAACATTTAATTTCATGTTGCAGGCGTGTCACATAAATAAGTCTTTAAACTGAAACTGTCCTGTCGTTTATCTGAACTCTTAAATGTGATTCATAAATCCATCGTGTACACTCGACATCAGGGAGATACTCCTCATTTAAAAGTTTCCACACTAGACATAATTTTCAACTGTATGATTTCACAAATCACAAAGTCTGTTGTTGCAAATCCTCTGCAGGTGTCACGCCCTCACCTGGTCCAGCCACCACACCGTGGATTCCTCATCCTCCACACCTGTTCCTTGTCATCACCCTGCCACATTCACTCCTGTTCTGCACTATAGCCAATCACTCCCCAGATCCTAACCAGACATACCTGTTTCCCATTCACTCTTCCTGCCATATACACTCCAGCTCCACACTCATTCCCGGTCGGACCTCGTTGATTCGACTTGGACTATGCCTCGCTCCATTTCCAGCTCTGTGTTTCTGGATGATCTGTTGACTCCACTGGCTGTCTCCTACTTGTAAGACTAGTTCACTATCTTCTGTTATTCAAATAAAGCCATGTTAACCTTCTCCTTTCTCCGAGGGGTCCATTCGTAACATCAGGAGTATGATGTTGCAAATAGAATAGTTTTTTCTCATGTTTAAATAAAAAGGAATCGGATGCAAGTAAACAAAGAGAGGCCCAAAACATAATTTTATTAAATGCCACTGATGTTTAATAAAGCAGCTGCATCACATAGAAAGGAAAAATGGACACAGATTCAGAGCTTACAATATATTTGTTATACATCACCTTAGACCTCCACTGGTGCTGGTAGTGGTTGTTCCTCGTTTTGTTCCCTTATTTAGGCAACTACTTGGTTTTTTTTTTCAATATTTTTCCAGCTTTTATAAAGAACACATTCAAATTTTTACTGCGTAGTTCAGCACTTAAGGCTTACTCTAGTCTAAAGACATTCCTCTAAAAAAAAAAAAACACAAAATAAAAACTCCTTTTAACTGAGGCAGAGACATTCCTATTGTGAAATAAACCTTTTTATAAGAAAATCCACATAAGCAAAAAGGAAGAGACTTATACGGAAGAGAATTAGGGCCACTAAAGAAAACAAAAAATTTAATTCTGACTTTAATCTCAGAATTATGAGATTAAAGTCAGATTTAAATTTTTGTTTTCTTCAGTGGCCCTAATCCTCTTCCGCAGAATTAGGAACAGCTAAAAACTATGTTTTCAACTGCATTTGCAAGATTTAAACATATGCTGGTAGAACAGCATACAGTATGTTCTACGAGTAACACAACACTTTTCTTAAACATCTAACTTAATTTCAAAAATATTACTCAGAAACTTTTTTTTATCTGAGCTAAAATAATTTTTTGTTTTTTACCAACACAGAAGACATTTTATAGGCTGCCAAGGTTACATTTTAACAACATGTTATTTCTGATATTTTGTTTGGCTTTAGACTGTAACATCACCTAGGTAGGGTTAGAAAATGATCACGAGGGATAAAACCACCAGAAGTTGCATATCCCAACCATCTATTTTCCATCTAAACATTGGTTATCCAGTGCAAGGTAAAGGGAGGGTTGCAGCCTATAACAGTGGCACAGGGCTAAGACACGGACAAACATTGACCCTTGCTCAACCTTAATCCTAGGATGTAGAGTCACCAAAAACAAAAGATGTTTTTTGTATGCAGTACCTGGAGACACGCATGCACAGGGAATACATGCCAATTCCGCATAAAATGGCCACAGCTAAGTTTTAAAACTACAACCTCAGCTGTGGCCAGAGGTAACGGTGCAAACCACCACACCACCACACAGCAAACCTGCATACTCATTAAATATAATCAAAGTACCTACAGTATATGACTGCGGTTACTTACACTACATAACGTGTTGGGGAGAACAGTCTCAGTTGAGTTCAAAAGTGCTCTTAAGACAAGTAGGAGGATTACGCTCAGCAATCTAATGTCCTGTTTCTCTATGTTTGTTGCTGTTGTACTTTTGAGACAAATACATCTACATTACAACTTTATTCTGTCTTGGTGGATTGTAATCCATATCAGCTAAAAAAAAACAATCATCACTAGCACCGTTTAAATGTTTTCTTGTTGCCATTTTTACTGTCGGTAACACTTCATGTAAGACATCCATGTAAGACATAATGTCCTGGGTTGCTTTATTTATACAAGAAAGTACTTGCCACACATAGTATCAGGTTTAATTTAATTCATGTTGTTCTTTTTAAAACCTATTTTAAAGCAAACTTTAGACTGCAGATATAGGGTCTTTGTTGATGCTGGCAATGTTTTTGACCCTTTATCCACACTACAAAAGCACTCTGTCTGTAAAATAGAATATATGAGTCCAGTAGCTGATAGGAAAACTGACAGGAAACATACATGTGAATTTGTGAGACGTTTATTGTTGCTTACTCTCGGGAGACTTATTGAAAATGAAGAAAAAAAAAACCCGGTGAACTCCCTTGTAGGCAATAAAGTGAGCTTGGTGGTATTATGTAAGCCAGACATTGCTCTTTTGACGGACACTGGCAGCTCTATCATTTTCCTAAATCCTGGCTCATGTTTTCTTTCTGTTCAAAGATACCATGCATTACATGCTGAGATTTCAGAGGTTAAGTTCTTACTTAAACAGTGCAATAAAGTTGAATAATTGGACCACATTTATTGCATCTTTTCATAGTTGTTGAGTTTGACTGTATTTTTTATTTTTGAGAAAGGATAAAAAGTTGTTGTAGAAAGAAGATTATTTGCTTTTCCTAGCTGAAAGGCTGCTGTGAGAAAAAAAATCCAAAGTTTTTCAAAGTTGTGTGGACTGTGAAATGAAAACTCCTTTTCCCCTTGTTCTCTTATTATTTCATTCAGTCTGATTGTTCTATCTTGTTGATGAGTTCTGCATTTTTCCTGCACATGACCATTTTCTGACAATATTCAGACATTTTAGCTGCATGCAACTATGTTTAGTGTACTTTGATAGATACAGTCTAATTAATCAGTCAGTCAGAACAGAAAAAGCCTCTGCACAGATTTCTTCAAGAACAAAGGAAAAAAGTCCATCTGCCTTATGTTTACTTATTTATGACAGCTATGACTTGGACTTGAATTGACCCCCCCCCCCCAAAAAAAAGAAAAAAAGAAAAAAAAGAAAGAAATAAGAGTTTAGCTATGGACATATTTCAGTGGGATCAAACGCACACAGAGAAACATGAAAGACCAACTGGGTGACAAATCTATGCAGGAATGTCTCATTACATTCAAGTCAAGTTTATTTGTATAGCCCTATATCACAACAAAGTTGTCTCAGAGGACTTTACAGAGAGAGGTGTAAT
>JBAMHW010000016.1:17244641-17260660 GCA_037177495.1 Rhadinocentrus ornatus | reverse complement strand
AATGTGATTTCAGAATGATGCAAAAAAACACAAAAAGTGAATAATTTTCCATCCCATATTTGCAAAATAGGATTTCTGAGGGGGTGGTATTATCAGAGCCTGGGAGTATAAAAAATTGCCATCAAATCTGATTTATTTATTTACTTTTTACATAATTCCAAATATATAATTTATGCCAAGTTTTATTCTTTCACAAAAAATGCAATAAAAAATAATTCCATAGAAATATATATTTGTATATAATAAGAATTTTTTTTTTATGGATACAGTCACTGGCTTCAGTACTCAACATACATAAATAATTATGGTGCTTCTGAAATTTAACTCTCAATTTTTTTTAACCAAAATGTGATTTCAGAATGATGCAAAAAAACACAAAAAGTGAATAATTTTCCATCCCATATTTGCAAAATAGGATTTCTTTGGACGATATTATCAGGGCCTGGGAGTGTTAAAAATTGGCATAAACATCAATTTTAGTGCATTTTTATTTTTAATATAAAGTCAAATTAAACTATTTGTGTCATAAGCCTAAAGGCCTTTACACACCTATTCCAAACATTTCGCCCGACTAATTCGCACGGCAATATTTTTTATCGAATCAATGAGAAGTCAATGGAAACATTCACATCAGTAACGAATTTCTATTAAGCGATTTTGCGAAATTTATTTTTTTGGACTGAGGTTGTTTTTTCTTAATATTTGCATCCGACAGATACACAATCGACCAATCAGACGGCGTATTGATAGCGTCACCAGAGCCGGTGTTGCGAGATATGCAAGTGTCAGTTTTTCTGCTTCTTTCACACTTTGTATCACCGTGGCCGAGCGTCATACTACATTTGTCTCACAACTCGTGTTTGTTCGACAAGCGAGACAAGAATTACAGAAACAATGATCACAAAGACAATGTGTGGCAAACTATTGCCAACGAGTTGAATTATGAAGATCCGAAAGTCGGTTCTGAAGCGGTAGTGGTACAGCTTCAGCTCCTGGACTAAACAATTAAAGTCCCCAAGCTCCTCTCTCTTCTCAAGGATAGGATGTACCCAGTGAGCTCATATATTTTTTTTTGACAGCATCAGCACAATATCGTCGTTGCCTGATGTCCATGTTTGTTTTTCCCACTTTCCGAATATATGTTAGAATCTTAATTATTTATTCGCAATTTCGTATCACACTTGGTGTGCATAGACAAAAACTTTGAAATTTCTCCTACGAATTATTCGCAATATATCGTGTCGCTTATTCGCAACGGTCCCGATGTGTAATGGCCTTTAGATGTAAAAAATAGTTTCAATGAAAAGTTTTGCCATATTAATATTTTAAATTTGTACATAATTATTTATTATTTTTTTTAAAGAATGGGATTGTTGGCTTTACTTCTCAACATACATAATTATTTCTGGTGTTTCTAAAATTCAACTCCTCAAATGCTACTTTTTTGTAGCTAAACTTCATTTGAGAATAAGACAAAAAATAAATACATAAATAAATAAATAAAAGTGAAGCCTGTCGACATTTTGGAGCACTTGCTAAAGTAACACTCTCCTTTTGATATGGCTGAGTTGGCTTTTTCTCTTTCCCCAGGCTCCACTGCCCGACCTTGGCTGAGGTCAGCACGTCCTGCCGCCTCCATCATCGCTGGATGATGGAGGAACATGCGGCTCAAAGTTGCAACATGCCACAAGCGGCTCTGGTGCTTCTGCAGGAAGAGACACAGCCAAAACAGTTTTGTTCTGCCTCCAGTTTAGGTATAGTGGGCAAAAACCTCCGCTCGCGGCTCCTCTGGCTGGAGCTTGAGCGCTGGCTGGAGCTCGGCTGATGGGGCAAGCTATTGCGCGGCAAGCAGAAATGTATTCAACAGCTCCAGCGATAATTGAGATGGCAGAGCATGCTGTTGATCACCAGTTACTAATGCTGTTTATGTTATGGTTATGATATATAATAATTTTTACCTGTTTCAGCCACAACTGGTCATTTTGATCTCACAGGATTTTGCACTGTTTTATTTTTAGTTTCCTGATGTTTTGGATCAAATGATGTGGAAGTATTCTGTAAATGGTGGTATGCAGAGATTGATCAATGCTGTATTTTAAATCATACTGGACCTTGTAGGAATTAATGTCCACATCATCAAGAAGTGCACTGAAACACATACAGCTCCAAGGGGTTTCTGCAGTTTGCTGGCAAAGGAATGTTTAGCAGAGTTTATGAGCCAGAAATATTCTTGTCTTCTCTCTGCATTGCAATCGTATCAACCACATGCACGCTGCCGTTGTAAGTGAAGCAGCATGTGCACGTGGAAAGAAGGCAAACATATTTATACTGTCATGACAATCTACACCAGGGATGGCTGGTATAAGTAGGCTACAGGCCTTGGCCCTTCCTAGATTTTTCAATAAAGATGAGAAAATAATAAATAAACAAATTAATTAGTTAATTAATAAAATCTTTGAACAGACTGTTTTAATTATTGATCAGCCAATAGCAGCTGCAGAGCAAAATCTACATTTAAAAACACAAAATCTGTCAAATTGGGCTTATTACCCATTTTTATTATTATCATTTGATTTATTCATTCATTTTCTTGATTTATTTAGCAGATGTGAGCTTGGACTGCTCTTGTTTTGTCATTTTCTCCCAGTTCTTATAAATAAAACACATGCTGATGTATATGGGAGTCTATTACACCATTAGAATGTCTAATTAATATCTGTGTGAGACTCAAGTTGTTATCAACCTCCTACGAAAATTAACAACCCTCAAGCAGCAGTCTCTGGATCCTTGTGTCTCTTCCACCCTGTCATTCCTCTCACCATGTGTCAATCTCTTTGTTCTGAAAGTGTCAGTTTTTTTTCATCACAGTAAACAACAAGTAGAAAGGGGAGGGATAGAGACCAACCGGTCACTGTAATAAACATAGCACTGATTTGTATGTGAGTCAACCTGTTTAAAAACAGATACAGAAAAGATGGAGAATATGAAACAAAGACTCGAACAACATTGTTTGGTGAAATGCCTTATTTGACTACTGCCTTACTCATAATTATGCCCATGCACTCCTTACATAAGAGCTATTTAGTGAAGCTTTAAAATGTTATTTCAAGCACCTGTGGTAAAATAAGTCATGCTTTCTTGGCCTCAAGTTCTTCCTGATGCATGTCTTGTAAACTGGAAATAATTTGCCAATGGGGTTTTCTTGTTTGTTTTGCAGCATCAGCTGCAGCCCTGGAGAATATCCTGAGTCCACAACAATTTTAAGGAAAACTGGCAAAACCTGTTGATGCAATAGTACCTAAACTATTTGTTTGCACTGATGCTAATAACGTTAATAGAAAATAACTCAATTAAAAAAACAGAACACCTGCATCCAGGGCCTACTACACTTTCTTACTTGCACTTGATTCCAGACTGCCTATTTCCCTTCTGACTGCCACATAGTGGGGGCATTAATAAATCCCGCTTCACCACACTATCTCCTTGGATTTACTAAGCCTGTTGTTTACTTACATGTATCTGTGCAGTTCCTATGGAAATAAATTATAAATATCTCTGCATTTTAAGACAATTAAAAAGCCTTTTCAGCTTTTGCATCATAAAAAGACCCTGACTGTAAACTGAAACAGATTCTCTAGATTGGTTTTTCATGTAATAATAGCCCCTTTCCAACTGTAGGAACCTTTTGCAGTTCCTATAACCTTTTCAGGAACCAGGCCATTTTTTCGCGCATTCCGACATATGGGAACTAGGGCTAAAGACCCTCCATTCCTATAGCCATTTTAGCTCCTGCTCCGAGGCAGGGTCTTTTCATGGTCGGAACCCTCATGACGTAGGTGTTTGGTCATCCGTTGCTACACTCCTTACCGGAGTTCTGCTTATTTACTTCAGCTTCTTGTGACCCCGGAATTTTTTTAATTCACTGTTGCCGCTGCGGTTTCAGCTACAGACAACAACACGACAATGGAGAAAGCCAGCGACAAATAGACCGACGAGGAGGTCAAATCTCTTTTGGCCATCTAGGCCACCCAGGACATCCAGAGAGCTTTTAAAGAGGCAGAGCATAAACACGGCGATCTCTTCGTAATCCATATTACGTTCTTAGAACTTCTCTGTCAGAATGCGCCTTATAACTCAAACAAAAAAGACAGCCTAAAGATTTTTTTCCCTGCAAACAAGAAGGATGTGCCTCTCAAACACAGTCATACATTTTTTGGGACATTACAAAGAGAAAGTTGTAATAAACACAGCCAGCTTCTCTGATCTAATGCTGCCCAGCTCCTCTGTTCTTGCAGTTGTGGCCTGCACCTGGCATCAGGAACAACACACTCCAGTTCTGTCCTCTTGCTGGTAAGATTAATGCTACTCTGTGCCATTTAAATGCTGCCCAAAGAACACAATTACATCTGCGAGGGAATCCTAACTCTATTTTTTGACACAGTTTGCCTTAAAATTCCACACCTCCCTCTACCTCTCCCTCGCTCCGCCAACTCACCTCGTCTGTGAACAAAAGTGCAAACACACCGGGCAGAACAATTTCGCCTTTTTATGGAACCTGTCGTAATAACTTATAACATATATGTTGTTACTTACTAACCAGGAAAAGAGTTAGCTTGGAGTCACATTGTAGCCTCTTTAGCTCTGGCAGTGCTCTCAACTTTGGAAATACAAGGCCAATGTTCATCCGGGTTATGCCCCTTTCTTTAACCATAACTTCTTTGCCAATGGCCGAAGTATTTTTTGAGAGAATGTCAGATCCTGATTGTCTGCAGGTACACGTTGTGTTCTGCTCTTTGCCATTTCTCTTCAAAAATATGAGCTACCGTTGCTCGCTTGATTAAAACCTTTTTTACGGGAGGGACGGCCGAGGGCTCCAAGAGGAGAGAGGAGGCGGTGATTCACAGGAACCTACATAAACGCACGGCCGGGCCGACTGGTAAATATCAACACAGAGAGACAGTGTGTGACATGACGCTGTACTCTAGACAAAATTACATCTTAAGTTCTTCACATAGCGATTTTTTTCATTCCTTCAATCTAAAAATGACAAATTTCTGCTAATTGCTCCTTTTAGGAATTGTGTTGCATGTTTATTTATATAGCGTGCTCCCCCTGGGACCCAAAGCTTAAACATTGGGGCTCTCTGCCCCATGACATAATGCTGTAAATGCCCTCCCTATTTCTTTTCTTTCATTTTGAGATCCTGCCCTTCTAATGGTCTCTCCATGGCCCTGCAGCTAGCTGAATGTTAGTGAAATGGCCTGTTGTATTTTGAAAATAATTGCTATCAGCTGTCAACCGTTGGACTAATTGTCCCGTCTCATTTTGTAATTGCCATGTTATATCTCCTAGCTGGGACTGGCTCCACAACTTCACCTGCACCCTGGTTCACTGCCCTTTGGACCATTCATTGCTGCCACAGTCCAGGGAGAAAAGGGCACGGCATCCCCTTGTTCAGTGGCAGCTGTTTTTTTTACTTGACATGCACAGTTTGTAGAGACTGCTTGTTTGTGATTTGACACGTGTTGTATTGTATCTGTCTTGCTGCGGTCGAGGCTTGCGTCTCTACGAGTGTTTTTTGTATTGCTGAAAATTGTGTGGAGACTGGGACAGCTAGATTTGCAACCTTCACACTAGTTATCTTTTGTTAGGTTATTAGTTAGTTGCTGCTGCTGCTTCAAGCTGTGTTATGTTTTGTATTCAGTGGAGTCAGCTGAGTTTTGTTTCTTTGTTTTGTGTGTTACTTAGACTTGTTATTTTCCATGTACTTGGTCCCTTCTATTTTGTTTCTTTGATATGAGCAGCACCACCTGTCTATCCCTCCTGTTTGCATCTGTTTGTGTGAAGTTCACCTTCCATTTGGGCACATTGTGGGTTTAAAAAGATTAATTACAGGCAGGCAGGAGGTTACTGGTTTGAGTCTTGGCTGGGGGGAGGTTTGAAAAGTGGCCTTTCCGTGTGGAGTTGTTATCATCAGATCATTAGAGCAATTAGAGAGAATAAGTAAGCAGTGTTGCACTGCACTGTTTTTTCCCTGAATGTCTCATTTGAACAGGTTATTCTTTGAAGGAACAGGAAGAAATTTCAGATCCACTGTTAACATTGTTTAACTACAGTTTGTTTGTTTTTTCAGTTTTCAGTACAAAATAAAATTGCAACATTTTAGAAACGGTGACCAAATTTCTTTCTGAACAGTTTTAAGGTGTTCTACACAGAAACAGTTAGAAAGCTGCGTGAAGAACTAAACTATCATGGAAAGTAAAACCACATTATTTAATAACAGGTGAAATACATTTACTCACATGCCAGCCTTAAAACATTTCAAATAGAGAAAAACCAGGCTCGTTCACTAAAACCTAAAAACAAACAGCGTACATGCTTGTGTCCTGACATGACAATTTAAGTTTTTAGAAATCCTCCATGTCAAGGTTTGTACATTGTTTGGCCTAATAGCACCCCAGATCACGCAAACACAAAGTAAAAACAATACAAAATAAGGACAATAAGCTGCAATCAAGGAAAAAGAGAAACTTATAATAGTTGTATCATTAACAGATCTGTGTTGTCATCTGTTTCACATAAGCAGCTAGGGAGGACTTTTTCATAGAAAATATATCCATCACATCACTAATAGTTTCTCCTTTTCTCTTTTCCTTTTTGAGTGCTGCAGAAACACAGAAAAGCTCTTACTCTGTCATGTTAATATGAAGGACCTTTGCTGCAATATTCAGACTGTTTGTCCCTTCAGTCAAGCTTCTGTTACAGGCAGGTGTCAGCAGGTGAGTGGCCATGGAGTGATGCGGGAGAATTACAGGCTAGAGGTTTATCCCTACCTCCCGACTTTCCACAAGTCAGCCACGAACTGACTGAATAAATAGATAAATGCTTGTTTTGCAAAAAAACAGATGAAGTAGGCAGTAAGAAGAGAAGTAGGTCGTCTCTTAGGGTGGGTTCAAGTGCAAATGGGTGGGTCTAGGCCTGGTAGACCCACTCACACCACCATGGTAGGTTCAGGGTGTACCCTGCCTCTCGCCTGCTAATTACTGGGATGGGCTCCAGCTTTCCTGTGATCCTAAAATAAACCAAGCGGTTTAGAAAATAATTGAATAATATAATGATATATTATAAGCAGATGTCACCTGTCCGCTCCCAAGCGTACCTGGGTCCAAGTGAAAGCAAGCTATAAAAACATTCTTCAGACTGGTAAAAATTTCTCATCTGAACTTTAGAAAAAAATCCTCCAGTGGCTAATATTTTACATAAATATTGCTGTAGGTTTACCACAAAAGTTAATACTTATTTACTTATTTCACAGCCAATAAGAAGACTGTTACGTCCCCAGGCCTGTGGCCTGTGGCCATAATGTATGCATGGATTGCGGTAGCATTGCATTTTAAGGATTGATGGCAGATCCGGCCGAGACCTCCCCCTTAAGTCTGCACCCCGATGATTGGCTGCCGCCTGCTCAGGCTCTGACAATACAACATCTTAAGGACCAATGA
Source organism: Rhadinocentrus ornatus (assembly GCA_037177495.1). Taxonomy (NCBI): domain Eukaryota; kingdom Metazoa; phylum Chordata; class Actinopteri; order Atheriniformes; family Melanotaeniidae; genus Rhadinocentrus; species Rhadinocentrus ornatus. Next base: position 17,253,158 of record JBAMHW010000016.1, on the reverse strand, counting down.
GGACCAGCTGTGGACTTTAAAAAGGAGGAAGTAACTGCAATCAGGGCAGCTGTGTTTCCTCAGATTCACAGTTTGCCTCTGGGATTGAACATAGACGCTGGTGATTTGGAGAATACCCTTATTGTGGTTCTGAGCAAGTAAAATTCCCCTTTTGTTTTGTGCACAATTGTGCTTGAGGAATTAAGTATTGAGAAGAGACGCTCTCACCATTTGTGAGGAGCTGTTTTGAGTTGTAGTTTTGTGTTCTATTTAACTTGTTTTATAGAGATTTTGTTTGAGTTGATAAAGATAAATTTAAGTTGCATATTTGATAAGATTATTGGATTTTGGTTTATATTAAATTAGTAGTTAAGTTTCCTTTTACCTGTATAGATAATCGTTATTGTTAATTGTTTAATTGTTAAATTGTAAACGGAGAAGTGCCGTAAGTTAAGGACACCTTTTGTTTATTAGATTTTCGTTTATTAGATAACCTACCTTTGGACCCCTTTAGTTGTGATTTAGTGTATAATAATTCTGTTAGAATCCGGATTGGGAATAAATTTTGTTACATAATTATTTGAGTTGTCTGGTTTTCATTTTGTTGTCGACCCTGAAGACCCTAGATACAAAAGAGGTCGTAACTAAGACATCAGAGGGATGGAAGACAGGTTACCTTGATTAGCCATTTTGGAACAGAAAATAAAAGATTACTGTTTAGTGTAGGTTAACAAAACCAGCTAAATCAGTAAACCTGCTTTTTGGAATACCGAAAACCCAAAAAAAAAACAAAACAAAAAAAACAAAAAAAAAACAAAAAAAATAAACAAACAAACAAACATAAGAATATTTCTGGCTTTAAACTCCATCATTACCAGCCTGGATCAAACTGCTGCTCTTCAAGCTTTTATTTATTTAAAAGAATAATTTCCCCCCTTAAACCCATAAATGATTCTCCTTTAACTTATCTCTTAAACTCTTCATTTTAGTTTAATTGAAGCAGAAATATTTTGAAAGCCATTCTGACGCTGCAGCAATAAATACAGTTTCCTACTGAAATCATCCCCCCTTCTCTTTCTAACAATTTGTACTTTTAAAACTGAATCAGATCTGGAAGTTTCAGAGTTTGTGTTTCTAAGAAAAGCTGATTGGTGGGCTGCTTTTATTCGGCATTATTAATTAATCCGGCTCGTTTTTTGCTTGTATTTAATGATGTACAGGACTTCTGGGTGTATTTACCCACACCTCTACACAGTAACTGGTAAAATTAACGTACAAGAGAAGAAGATAATGTTTTCTGTTCAATATGTGCACTGTTTTCCCAGGTCGCCAACACCCCCCAAACATGAGCAGAGGAAGAATTTAATCCCTGTTTACATGATCAGTGATTGATTTTCTGTTTACATTCCTTCGCTGATCCTAGTATTTTCAGTTCCACTGGGATTACCTGCTGCAGCTCCACGTCTGAGCAAAATATCTCTTACCATCTTTCCTGGTCTTAGTAAGGACTCGAGCAGGAGCGTTCTAGACTTACTGCAGCTGTCGGAAGGACTTATTTGTAAGGGAGACCTGTGAGGACAGCATTACAGTAGTCCAGTCTACAAAAGATAAATGCATAGACCAGTTTTTCTAAATCCTGCTAAGTCATCAGTCCTTTAATCCTCCAGATGTTCTTTAAGTGATAACAGGCCGACTTTACAACTGTCTTAATATAACAGCTAAAATCCAGGTCTGAGTCCAGGACCACTCCCAGATTTCTGGCTTAGTTGTTAGTTTTGCTGTTTGAAGCCGAGAACTGACTTTTAATCTTTCTTACTTGGCTAGTCTTCTGGTGAGATGGTTATGTAGATCTGTGTCATCAGCATAACTGTGGTAACATATTTTGTTGTTTTTCATAATGTGAGTGAGTGGCAGCATGTAGATGTTGAACATCAGTGGCCCCAGGATGGAGCCTTGGGGAACTCCACAGGTTATTATGGTTCGCTCAGATTTATTGTTACCTATAGACATTTAATAGGACTCAAACCAATTAACTGCAGTCTTTCAGGCTGAACCAGAGGGAAAATGGACACAAGTGCAGGTAAGTTAAATAGGTTTTAATAATTCTTCTCTTATAAAGATGACCGGTGTAGGTCAAACTAGAGTCAAGTTAATGCTACATACTGAAGCAGTCTGAGCAGGGAGTATATGTATCAAGGTGACAAGGTGCCTCCACTGAGGGTAATGATGGGACACAGGTGTTGTCCTAGATTGCTTGGGCAGATGACTCCTGGGTAATATAGTGCTGAGTCCGGTGATCAGTAGACAGGGGATGTGGAGTGCCCGAGAGGAAGGAGCAGGCATGACACAGTGCCAGAAATTCCTAACCAGTTTTCCAGCCGGTCTAATGAGATGTTCTGGTCGACACCCGTCTGTACAACCCTGAATCCAAGAGATAAAATGTTAATAGTTACAAGAAAACAAAAAAAAACACAACTGAATTTGCCTAAAAGTAATCTCAGTCCTTAGAGACTAATTTTAGACTGCGATGCTCGATGCGATGCTGTGCCAGTAGCAATGGTACTGGTCCATGCACAGATGCACAATGCACCGATGAACTGCTGCACCCAATGCAGTGATTCAGGGCTTTTTGACCTTTAATGCTCTTGGAAGTGAAAGAATGTGAGCGCTCTCTCAGAGTTGTGACATGTGGTTAGACCCTTCAAAGACTGACCTCCAGACCCCAGCAGTCCACACACTGTTTGAGGCTGTGTGAGTCTGAATGGGAGGTGTAGGGGGGCTGAGAGGGAGGCTAGAAGGCATAAGGAAGTGAGCCTCCTCTGATTTATGCTTCAGTGTAGGAGCTTGCAGGCTGGAAACACTGATATGAGCTTATTTTTAGCCAAAGTTCAGTCAGTTGGGAAATATACGATTTATTCATGCTTTTCTGATCTGTTCCTGGCTAGATTCTCTTAGAGGTGACTCCACTGATGCCCGATCAAAACTATGAGAGTAACTAACAGCCTTTAAACAACACTACTGAGATATTTATAATCTTTACTATTTTATACCTACATTCAGTTCAGAGACAGAAATTAGGAGTTACGTTTTTGCAGAGGTGTGTGTGTGTGGGGGGGGAGGGGGGGGCTGCTTTGTTTATTTGTGTATGCATGTGTGTGCATCTCACTGTGTGTAAAAGAGACTATGGTGAGTGTGTGTTTAAATTGCTGTGCTATCTGTTGTGGTGTGTGAAGGCTTGTTTTATGTTAATATGCATGAATTGTTCATTTAAAGCAGTTTGTGTTGCTTTCAGCATGAAAAGCGCTTTATAAATAAAGTTTGATTTGATTTGAACCATGGTCCAAACTGAACGGCCTGCAGTCTGCAGGCTTCTGAAAATTCCTTCTTTTGTTTCATAAAAACATCTGAACAACTTCAGACCTAGCAACAACTAATGAAGCCAGTCTGAAACTGTGAAAGTAGGATTCATGTTTTTACCCTCTATACCAGGGGTGTCCAGCTCCGGTCCGTTAAGAGAATCAGATGATTCAAAGCTAGTTTGATCCAGAATCGGAGCCGGACGGATGGAAAAGCCATTTTCAGCCTCACTAATGTGTCCTGACTCATCAGCGAGTGTTTACGGAGGAGAGACGTTTAAAGTCTGCATGTAAGCTGTGTGTGCAGCCACATCAGGCGTTAAACAAACACAGCCATGATGGATTCTCTGCTCTAACGCACAGAGAAAGGAGAAGGAAAACATGCTCAGACCACCAAGTATGTGGTCTGTTTGGCAGCCAGTTAGTGGCTTCACATGCTTTTCTAGCACATACAAATAAATACACTCAAAGCGTTTATAAGCATTTATTGTGCATTCCAATTGTCCTCGAAACTCGGAATTCCAGGGAATTTCTGCCGTAAATGACAAAGTTATCTTATTTTTCCGAACAGAAGTTCCAGAGGACCCTGAGATTCCAGATTTAAAGATGGTTGGGCCCAGCACCACCTGCACTTTATTGTTGTCTTTATTAAAACTCTTTGTAACAAATTTTTTGTCTGTTATGTTTCTAGTGGAAACAGCAGCGAGCTGTTATTGATAACTGCGTTGTTGACGGCAGTTTTGTTCGTGAAAAATCACGTCAATATGAGGCTGCTGTTGTCATGGTAACATTTTTACGCCGTGTTGGTGATTGTCAATGTTTATATGGCTTTGTAGACGCTCAGATTGGCTGTTGTGGAGACATCCATTTTTTCCAGTTTGTTGCTGGAACACCGTCTACCATGTAATGACATCACATATTCTCGGCCGCAACTGGAATGCACCATAAAGCTCAACATCTAGAAGCTCCAATGCTACAGCCCCTCAGGGACAAGAAGGCCGTTGCTCTGCCAGTAATTTTAGGGACTAATATGGAAGCTGATCAGATCAATGAAGCTTATTTGTGGCTTTAACCAGAGGATTTAACCCAGATTGTTCAGATGTGATGTGTTGGGGGGAGCCAACATGAAACGATGATGATGCAGAGCAGAAAGCGTTCAGGAAGCGTTTACGTGGCTGGGATTGCCCTGGAAAGTCACCCCTCCAGTCCTTTTACAGCCTGTTTGTTGTGACCTAAAATCCTGGATGCTGCATTTTATTAAAAATATTACTCATCATATTCCACCAAGCATACTGGAAGAGCACAGTCATCTTCACCTGCAACTTCTTGACCACACAGCAACAAACACGTGATGTAATAAGATATAAAAAGATTATTATTCAAGCTGGATGTGTTAATAACTAATTAACATGTTGATCATTTTATATCATGTTACCACAGTTTTTACTTCACTCACTGACTTTCAATAGTCTAGAACTAGAACTATTCTCTAGTCCGCGGAGTCCCAGGTTGGCCCTGAACCGGCTGTCCGTGGAGTCCCCGGTTGGCCCTGAACCGCCTGTCCGTGGAGTTCCCAGTCAGCCTTGAACCAGCTGCTCCAGCCTCAGAGCAGGAAGCGGGACCTTCTGTCAGCGGACCAGCTGCTCATATTTAGTGCTTCTGTATTCTCAGTGGTTCATTCTGTGAGGAAGAGAAAAAGTCATTTTCCCATGTTAAAGGATATTTGTGTGTGTATGAAAACACCTGCCCGGACACACCAGATTAGAGGAAACTGAGACAGAAGCACACACCACAAGAAAAACACACGCAAATACAGCCAGGGACGCATACGTGTGGAAGCAGAAAGCACACACACTAAACATGCAAATGCAGAAATAATGACATTCTTCCAGTAGGAAACCTTTCTAGAAGGAAACAGAGTGTTTGCTTCAGTGTCTGTGTGACACAAAGGCCAGTGTGTGTGATATGGCCTTGCTTCGAGCAAACCTATTGTTCCTGATTGTGTAAATGTAAAATTGATGATTGTCATAAATAGCACAATGGTACACGAGTAACTGCAATGGAGGACAGGAAGAGATAACATTCACATAAAACAGCCCTACATTAGTCAGACTGTTCCTTTAATGATCTGCTTTGGTTTTTGTTCTGAACCGACTGCTTATAAATGAACTAAGGGCTGTAAACGTGACGTCATGACTGGATGGCACGTCTACATAAACTTGGACCATCAGTCGACAGAGGGATTTAAAACCTGAAAGCTTTATATTCTGCTGCGGTATACTCTGTCCATTGTTGTTCTAGTAAAATATCACTTAGGTCCAGTTATGCTGCTGGTTGTCTCTGCAGGAGCGATATGTTCCCTTCCATCCAGAATAGACCCTGTGGTTCTGGAAGCCAGAGCCATGAGGGTCTGTGTACACTGAGATGATCAACCTACTGCAGCCACTCATGGAGGCTGATGGTGTTCCATGCTCTGCCCAACAGCAGCAACCGCTGTGGCATAACAGTCATGGACTCTGGCTTCTAAGGATTCTTCTCAGTGGTAGGGCTAGGCAAGTTTAAATAAAGGTGCTGGGGCTGCTGGTTGACTGGTGCTGACTGCTGTGATCTTAGAGGATGATACCCTGTATAGTACATGAAATGTACAGCATACAGCCTGCTTGTCAGAGGCCAGATCTGCTCATTCCTCCTGTTAGGGTTGTTAGCAGCTGCTATCAAAGCGTGAGTTGTGACAGTTTAAACTCAGAAGTCTGAGTTTGACGAGTAGCCAGGCAAGACGTGTGACTGGAGAGATGGTAGATGTTTGGCTGGCCTCATCACTCCGCCAGAACACCAGCGGATGCTGACCGTGGTCCAGAGCATTTCCTTACTGTTCCTTTAAACCTTTGTGTCGTGATCCAGAAGATCTACCTCCTGGATTGCACACGAAAAATAGCTGCCCGTCCATCTGGGAAGAGTTGTAATGACATCATTCTACACAGAGAGAGTTGAACCCAACCACAGTTTCGACTATGTGGATCTCAGAAAAAACGCAGAAAAACATCTCTGACTCAGTTAGCATGCTAAATGCTAAAGTTAACACCAGTCCAATTAGACAAAAACTGAACAAGTAAGGCTTGTTTGGGAGGGCTGCAGGAAAAAGATGGGCCGCCTCTGGGATTTTAAATATGCTGGTGGGCCTGTTCAGCCTGGTCGGCCTAGTGGGCCTGGTGAGCCTGGTTGGCCTGGTTAGCCTGGTGGGTCTGGTAGACTGGTACCATCAGAGTTTGTACCAGTTTAGTACAGATTTTTAGCCAATTATGTGTCAGTTGAAACATGAAAAAACAAGTTGGGATCTGTATCTGAACCAGCTCTGAAATGTGGTGGAAAATCCCAGAGCAGGTCCACAGCATGTTGTTGGCCTTCACAGCTTTAGCTCCTGGATTATAACTACGGTTCGAGTCTGTAACAACAAACTGCCCTTCGTTTCATTAATTCTCAAATGATCCTTCCAACACGGTGTGGTGCCACAGTTCTGCTTTACTCTTCACAAAGTTACTCCAGCTTTACTTCTTAATCCCGGAAGCTAGATATAAGTCCAGGGTGACTGCTACAGTGGAGGAAAATCAGGCCACTGGTTGGTCTCATGAGCTCAGCACTGAAGTCCTGCAAATACCCGGCATCTTGTAGTCTTGGAGACGGCTGCCTCTCCAGTAGCTTTCCTGTTTTCAGCTCTTTTCAAACTTTTTTAACCTCTTTCCCTCTTTTTTTTTCTTACTCTTTTTGTGAAGAGATTGTGTGGTTCATATGTCCTATGGATACTTTCAACTTTGAGCCAGTTTTCTCACTTATTACGGGAAGAACTGCTGGCTCTGCAAACAAAGGGACAAGCCGGGATACGACACCCCATTCCGGCGGAGCTGTGGCTGCAAGGCCGGGGCCAAGCTAAAGGCAGAGCTAGTGGAAAATCGGAGGTGTTACAAGCCATCGATTTCTTCCGTCATCATGGGGAATGTGAACTCACTGCCGAACAAGCTAGATGAGCTGTCCGCACTGAACAACCAGCGGATGAGAGCAGCTTCTTCATCATTACGGAGACATGGCTGAACTACCTAGTACCGGATGCTAACGTGGATCTGCTGGAATTCACTGCTGTGAGAGCTGACAGTGAAACAAAGGCGAGCGGGAAAAGCAAAGGTGGGGGACTCATCATGTATGTCAACAACCGCTGGTGTTACCCAGGACAGTCTCATGCTGACAGGACCTAGAGCTGCTAGCTGTTAGCCTGCGGCAATATTATCTGCCGCGGGAGTTCAGTCATGTGATCACCGTCTGTGTTTACATTCCTCTGAGAGTGGACGCAGCCACGGCCTGTGAGAAAATCCACTCAGTCACAGCAAGGCTGCAGACACAGCATCCTGAGGCATTTATGATCATCTCTGGGGACTTTAACCATGCAACCTTGGACTCTACTTTGGCAGTTTTTAATCAGGTTGTAGACTGTCTGACTTGAAACAACAGGACAATTGATCTGCTGTATGTTAATGTATGGGATGCATACAGATCAACTCCCGTCCCCCATTAGGGAAGTCTGATCATAACCTGGTCCATCTACAGCCGCTGTATACCCCCCTGGTCCAAAAGCAACAGGTGACAACCAGATCAGTCAGGAGATAGTCCCCGGAGAAGGAAAAGTGCCTTAAGACACTGCTTTAACACCACCATCTGGGATGTGCTCCTGAACCCGCATGGTGAGGACATAGAGGGGATGGCACACTTTCTGACGGATTACCTGAACTTCTATGCAGACGTGGTCTCCCCCGTCAAGACTGTATGCTGCTACCCTAATAACAAGCCATGGATAACACGAGAAGTTAATACTGTACTCAACAAGAAGAAGGCTGCCTTTAGGAGCAGAGACAGGGAGGCCATGAAAGCAGCAGAGCAGGAGGTGAAACACTGTGTGAGGGAAACCAAGGACAGCTACAGGAGGAAGGTGGAACAGAAGCTGAGGGAAAACAACACGAGGGAGGTCTGGGAAAGGGTGAGGACCATCACTGGTCTTAACACAAAGACTAGTGTAGTAAGGGGGACAAGGGAGAGTGCTAACGAACTGAATGACAACAGATTCAACCAGCTCGTGGGGGGGGGGGGGGGGGGGGGGGGGGGGGGGGGGGGGGGGGGGGGGGGGGGGGGGGGGGGG
>JBAMHW010000016.1:17221725-17237759 GCA_037177495.1 Rhadinocentrus ornatus | reverse complement strand
CCGAAACCCCCTGTGATCCCAGGTTACATCACTGATGATGTGTCCAGGGGCACCATAAGGTGTATCTAATAAGCTATTTATAGACTTAAATGTCCTGAAAAGCTTTTTCAGTTACCTGTTAGCAGCTCTGAATGCTGACATGTAATTACTGAATTATAGTCTAAAAACTTGTTATAAATGAACAAATATTCTAGTTAAAAAAGCATGCTGTGCTAATATCAGGTTGTTGCACTAGTAGCACCACTGCACAACATGCATGTGTTCAAGTATGATTCTGTTACAAGAACAGGTATTTATGGGGGGGGAGGACAGACACTTCACACCTTCAGGTTTGGATTTATGGTTTGTTTAATGTTGCTATTTGCAGCCAGTCAGCATCCTCAGTCCTATGATTATTGTAAAAGCCTGGAAATAAGCAGCTACCCACACATACAGAACATAGGCTTCTTCTGTCACAGTCAGTGTAGGAAGACCTTTTTCATTTTTTCTTCCTATCTTATATTATTAAAAAGTTAAGCTAATCTGTATTGTTTCAAAAATCATGACAATCTGAATTTTTTTTTAAATTTAATAATGTTTCACTGTTGCACAAATATGTCAATCTTATGATGATAATGGAAGTTACACTATTTCGTCCTCAAAATTCCATTTTTTATGTATCAGACAAGTTTCTGTATGCACTGCAACATAAGCTATATTAAATTCCAAACTTGTTTGCTATATTCTATTTTACACTATTTCTATTTATAAAATAATTTACTAACAGGATGCTTTAGCCCTCTTTTCCATCATAGATTCCAACTTTGTTTGTCATAAACAACCTTATATTTTTTCCCCAAAAGAAATCTTCTCCTTTCAAATTATTGTCTGTGTTCATTGGGCGAAAATAAGAAACTCAGGGGTAAATAATCTTACTGATTCTTTTGCCCAGGGGCTGGATTGTTTTTTTCATCTGTGAGAAACAAATTATATCAAAACACTGCACATGGAAAGGACTGCTGTGTTCCTGATGTGGCACTGCACGTTCACTTAGTGTTTAGTGAGGTTTTGGCTGTTGCTATGTTGGTAGAGGTCATTAACACTGACATTCAGTCAGTGTTAATTAGTGCAGAACATAGATGTTCATCCACTGAGTTCTGCAGAAGGTGAAGGAGAAAGCAAAGTAAAGCCACACAAGTTGCCATGTTGTATAATGTAAATTTACTTCTAACACCTAAACCCTGTTTACCCTGAAAATATCTGGCAGTGGGTATGATAAGTGATTATAGTTTTATCTGTCTTCTTGAGTTTTTTTTTGTTTTTTTTGTTTTTTTTGCTTTTAGCATGTCAGGACAGCTTTTGGTGCGTTTCACTTTTGTCACATAACATGATTTCTGCGTAGTGGCATTTTCACATACATCCCTGCCTGCCTTCTTGGAGTTACAGCCTGTGCAATTAGTTGCTTCGTGCAGCTTTAAATTAGACACTTTGTAGTATAGCCTCAGTGCATACTATATGCCCAGATGGTGGTTCAATCCACATAGTTGGCAATGAATTCTTGGTAAATTGTTATCCTTTCCTGCTCACCAAAGTGTAATGAATCTCTGCTAGGTAAAGTCAGGGTGTGTTTCCAGTGGCACTGTAAGGGAAGAGAAACTATATCACATCACATTATTTAAGACAGCAATTAATCACTGAGGTTGTGTTCTGGGAATGAATAAATAAATGCTGATTTGTACAACATAGAGTAATATAATTTATCACATGATGTATAAAAAAATACTTTATTTGGCAACTGAATAGAGCTCACTTTGTCTAGTATCAGATAATTTATATTTATATTTAATCTACCTTAAAAATGTACAAGTTAACTGTATTATTTCTAAGTTGAACTGTTGGTTAGAGCTATTCATTCATTCATTGCCTGTACCGCTTATTCCATTACGGGTCACGGGTAAGCTGGAGCCCATGCCAGCATTGTATCAGGTGAGAGGCAGGGTACACCCTGGAAGGGTCACCAGTCCATCACAGTGGTTAGAGTTATTGTATTTAAAATGCAACCCAAACAGTGCATTATTATTTTAGCACTTGATTAATTGCCTGTTGGAATGCTGTGCGCAAGTTAATAAATTATAAAATAAATAAATACTACTACAAGCTAACAATACTAATAAAACTACTACTGTAACAACTATTAATATTACTAATGATAATAAAAAAAATTATTAAATGAAAAGAAATTAAGTGAAAGGATACTTTCTAATTCTCAAATGGAGACATCCTTGTAGACAGGTAGATTAACTCATCTCAGTCAAAAACTATTTCATAAGACTGTTTACATTTGCTGCCCCTTTGTTACACGTTTAGGGTCGAAAATTTGTTATCCTTTCTATTGTAAAGTCAAGTCAAAGCATATATATTGCATTCAAAAACAACCATAGTTGACCAAAGCTCTACAGTTCATAAAAAAAATATCAGAATATTGTTGTTTTTTTATATATAATGGTAAGTAATGCCAGTATTAAAAGTTGCAAATAGGTTTGGAATTATTTGGAATTTAATTGATCAATGTGCAGTACACCACACAATAAAATAGCCTCTATATATGATGTCATGCTCTTTTTTATGAGACATAAAAACTGCATAAAATACACTGTAGGGTAATCTTTGTTCTACTTCTAATCCATAATTAGCTAGAAACTACCGTATGTCTTGCATGTTTTTGGTTATATAATTGCTTCTCCCACTGAGGGAGGACTGGGAACAACAGCTGATGCAGATAACACACTCAGACATTATTATTAAAGAAGTTATGCATATGAAAAATACATATAATATTGTAGTTGAAGTGAATTGATGCACTGTAACTGCATAAATGGCTAAATAACACGCTTGTTTGGGGGGATTGTTCTTCTGAACACGCTCTGAAGTAAAAGAGAAATGTGCTTGCGTGCCTCCTTGTGGAGCAGATACGTCAGCACTGGAGGAGGCGCCAGAGGGCTGGGTTACAGAGGTGAGTTGACAAACAGGAGAGAGCGCACTATAAGAAGAGACTGAACCTAGAGGAGCTTCAAAACATTTAGCCGAGAGAGGTGGGAAGAGGGAGAGAGATGCGCTTACAATAAAGACTTAGATGACGGAGAAATAGTATTTTTCCTGCAAAGACCGCGAGGCTGCGTCTTCGCAATCACAAAACGGTGCTTCTTAAAATCCAGTATAACCGCGCAGTGAGGAATTTGCGAGCTTTTAAAAAGAAAAGTCGCGCTCCCGGCGCCCCTCGCAGTCTCCGCACTTAGACATCCTTGATGAGCGCAGAGTGAGATTCAGCACCTGAGGAGAGGACAGCTCCGCTGTGTCTGCTACTCCGGACCTCCGGTACAAAAACTGTCACGCCTTTCAATGTCCACACTTCCAGTCTGACACTCTGCCCACTTCAAGTCTGGAAGTGTGAAGATCCACCAACGGAGAGATCCGCGACTGTGTGCTCAATATGTACCAGGGGCATTTACAGGTAAGAAACCAGGCTTTCATTTTGCTTATTTTGCATTAACTGTTAGCTGTGATGGAACAATTAAACTGACATGAATAAGACGCACACCTTTGTGCAGCCACGTTCATATCAAGGGCTTTAATTAATCTTTATTATTATTATTATTATTATTATTATTATTATTATTATTATTATTATTATTATTATTATTATTATTATTATTATTTCTATAAACACAACATTTATATCTTAAGAATATTCTGTTATACACACACAAAGAAACAAAAATGCAGATAATTTAGTTAAACTAGTTTATCAGTTACAGTTTGTATCACTTTCAATATTCACTGAGATGAGAGATCCCGACAGAGCGACTATTGCGTGCCCACTGCACGTGCAGGTGCAAGACAAAGGTAAACAAGAGGTCAGTCAACACCAGGCAAGGCTTGCAACTGCTGTACATCATTACTTTTTATGCTTATGCATAAAGTAAGATAGCTTTGATGTCATGCAATTTGACATCAATTTTCATACAGCAAATCGCATCCAGAGTGCGGACTCAAATTCATGTGAGACATTAGATATGAAAATAAAAAGCATTAAACATGACTAAATAGCCAATGACGAGAAGCCCAGTCATGCATTAGATATGATTTATCAGTAGGTATCAGAAGATTGTTGCAGAGTTTTTAAATTATCTGTTATTATATCACATCTGTTTGATGTGATATAATAACACACTCTCAAGCGCTCATAATGCAAAAGAATTACCCCTCCTGAGTGGTTAATGAAAGCCTCTTTTCTAGAGGTGAATGGACTGAAATTTGTACTCTGGTTGACAGAGAGACCCCAGCTTCCAGACAGTTGATTATGTAATATAAAACTGCTCCTGAGTCAGTACTCTGGAGCATTGAAGACTAAAATTTAATATTTCATGATATATTACTCAAGCTGCAGTATTCATTATAAATGCATGACGAAGAGGCCAGAAGTTCTTGTCTAGAATGCCACAAAGGTTTCATTTGGGGTTGGATGAAAAACTCTGTGCATTTTTATCCCTTATATGTAAGAATATAAAATATTCTGTTTTATCCATGTTTTAATAATCACGCTGTATATGTTTCTCATTACATGCATGCAAGTTGGATCAGTCTGTACAATGTTAAGATCATATCATGAATAAAGATACTGCTCTATCTTAGCAATATATTTTGTATCGAGCTAATTAAGCAGAGCAGATGTTCTATTAGTCAGTAATTAAAACTGATGCCTTCATTTTTTTGTTGACAACACATTTTTTGAAGTCAGATTTGTCTGTGTGCATGATAGCTGAGATGTAACAATGGAATTTGTAGCAATGGAATTTGGTAGTAATTCTATTAGATTATTGTCCGATATAAATCTGGAAATTATGCAGTCGCTTTTTTATGGGGAAAAAGTTTATATGATTTTTTTTCATGATAACTAAAGACAAATGTGCTAAGTTTTATGAAAATGCAATTTTGGTTTAAAACATAGTATATGTACAGTACATTTATAATTATTTCAATATAATACTATACGAAAATGTTTCAGAAACTTATTTCTCCAAGAATTCTGAAAAAATGTATTTATTTTAAATATGTGTATTTTATGCAAGAGACATAGTGAAATATTACTTGGATCTTAATTATGACCACTGAAATATTAACGTTTACGTTTCCCACTGTAGATGCGACGTCAGAATGGAAGCTCAAGACATTAATTATTCAGAGCTGTGGGTCTCTATAGCTTGGAATTTTAAATGATGCTCTTCCATAGACATCTTAATGTGATGCATCCGTTGCTCGTAGTCCAATCAGATTTCTTTACCCGAAGTTCATATACTTGCAAGTCAGTTTTTATTTTACAATTGTCAGTCAACATTTGTTGGTTTATGTATGTTTCAGCTCATAAATGATCATCTAGCTGCAGAAGCAAAATGAGGGTATCCAGTTTCCATTCTATTTCTTATTTTATCACTCTCTCATTCCTTGGGTAATTTTGAATATGTGGGTTAATATAGAGTTTAATCTGTGGAGAATTTTGTTGTTGTTTTTTATGTGCACACATATATTATATAGACTATACACTGTACAGAAGTCCAGTCTGCACACAATAATACAGTATTCATAAATACATTGGCATGAGCTGGGTCTCATAAACAATGGCAAACATTTTTGCTGGTGTGGATTGGGCTCTGAATGGGTGATAACTGGGCTTGATGAGACCAGTGCTGCCTGGTAGAAGCACAATGCTGGGCTCAGGTCCTGTGATTCTTCAGTCATTCTTTTTATCCACAGCCTATCAGCACTGGTTTGTGTTGTGCATGTAATTAATGCATGTATTTAGTGAGGTGAAGATCACTTATTGCAAGGTTGTCTAGCTCCTGTCCTCAAGGACCACAATCCTGTATGGTTTGAATATATCCTGGCTCCAACACACCTGACTCAAATTAATGAGTTATTCTGCAGAACTTCATAGGCTGATTAATTTAATTTAAGTCAGGTGTGTGGGAGCAGGGAAACATTAAAAAAACTGCAGGACAGTGGCCCTTGAGGACCAACTTCGGACACCCCTGACTTACTGTATCCGGTGTTGAAAAAGATTGATGCAGATAAAGACAAGCTGTTCAGAGGTGTGGATGTCAGGTTCATATCTCTTTCTGCAAGAGTGCAACTAGTGATGCTGCGAGGTGAGATGATTCAGCGCTTTTGCTCATCTTTATCAAAGAAAATGCTTTACAAGAATACAACAAAGACACATTGTTTCATTTGATGTGCTGTATGATTCTCTTTTGCTGTACATTTAAGATCATGCTATACTCTTTCAAATGAAATAGTTCAATGATATTTGATTGTACAAAACCATTGTTTTTGTTTCTCTGGTGTTCATGTTTACATTATATCTAATCATGGGAGCACTTGTTCTGTGTATATAAAAGACACCCTAACTTAACGTAAGTGAGGCTTTCAGGCCATTAGATATTTACTCACGAAAAACAAACAGCACGATTATGTAATGTGATTACCATATTCAAAGTCCCCCATGAAACATCTTGGACGATGCAATCACTGATCAGAAGTAGTTCAAGTCTCTTAAGATCTCAGTCATTTGCATCATTGTTTTATTAGACTACTAATTTCTTTTTACAGTGGTTTGCTGGATAAAATAAAATGTTTAGAGGTTTTTCTGCAGCCAGTGATACTGACACAGAATCAGTTTACCTGCCAACCCTGTTTAGTGTCTGTCTGCAGTAGTGCAGACATTTGAGGTAACACCATTTGTGTTTTGTGACAAATATTTTTCAGCAAAAAGTGTACTGACTTATTAAATTAAGTATATGTGTGTAGTCAGATTTGTCTAAATATTAAATAACATGTTTTAACTATCTAAATATGAGGAAAAAAAGTGGTGGATAGAGCATCTTGAATGGCTTTTTGAATAGTAAATTGCGAACCGGCTCAGTAAAAACAGCTGGAAAATCAATCACATCAGTCAGCTGATATTCATAGTTGAAAGGGCCTCACAACATCAGCAGGAGTCTCTATGCAAACATGCTCCTAACACCATGGTACACATGTTCATTAATCAAAGTCAATCAAGTCTTCATGTGTTAGTATTCACCCGAGCTCAAGCTAAGCTTCCTTCCTTTTTGAGGCTGTCATAAAGCCGCCTCTAACAGCTGTAGTGGTCAGCTTCAGGCGTGACAAAGGAGTCCTGGAAGCTTTCTTTAAAAGTCTCCTTGATTCAATGAGGCATGGTCTTGATTAAGAGCTATTTAATAGGCCTGACTATTTCAGGAGCCAAGATAATGAGTTAAATCAGGTGGTATCCGGCTGGAACGAAAGCTCCACAGACACCACTGCTTTCCTTGACGAGGATGTGTGACACTGTAGGACACTTGGCGTACACAAGAAACACAGCTGAGTCACTGAATTTTGAAGCCTAATCCGAGGAAACCAAGAAATTCATATTAACTGGATGCCAGGCTGGTAAAAAAAATGTCATAGCCCTCATAGATGGACACTGTCAATTGATTTTTCAACCCATTGAAAAAATCCGCAGTGAATTCCTCAAACTCACTGTTGTTCTTTATCAATATAGCACAGTCTGTTTAGGGTTAAGACCCATGATTTGTTACATATAAACATGTCATCAAGAGAAATATTCAGGCTATAAGAAAAGTATGCCAAATCATTGTTTTTTTCTTCTTATATAGGTATCGTTAAAAGATCTCTTTAACCCGACCTGAGAGTTCTTGAGGATTCATGGGGTAAACACAGATCTGAAGGCATACACTGTACTGCATTTGATGAAAATCCTCAGGCATCACTGTTGCACTTACAAAATAAACTTAAAACTGGTATATTTTAAATCAAACTGTAAGCCATTGTAATTTTCTTTTTTTTTTAACTACAGACTTTGGGCATCAGTTTTTGAGTTAGAAGCTCTAAAAGCAAACTAGTTCCTATCTCCTCATTGGCAGGCACAAACCTACATCACAACCCAGTGGTCATGTAACCATGAATAGCTTGAAACCACTCATACCAGCATCCATGTTAAAGTGTGCAACTTGTTATCATAGTTTAAGTTTTTTTCCATCGATTTTGAAAATTTATTCATAATGTCATACAGAGACCCTCAGTGTCAAGGCTAGAAGATGATATGAGGGGAACTAGGTGGTAGTAGGACTGAACGAATGCCCTTATGTCTATCCACTGTCACATTGTGAAGGAGCTGCTAACAACAACATTGAGAACTTCACAAAAACCACCAACAGACATTTGTTATTGTTACTAGCCAGCCATTTCATGGTATTTATATTCTTTACAGAACAACCATAAGTTTTAAACAGTGACATTATAATAAATGTTTTACTCACCAGTCACAAAATGATCTGAATAAGGACCGCAAGGTGTACCATCAGGAGGTATCACATATTTCTGGGCTTTTGTGTCTTTTCGGTAGTTCGATGGACGATCTCTTGTTGTCTTAGGAAGAGATATGAGTTTTGCAGCCAATCACAGCAAAATTATTTTGCATATTAAAAGGAAACTCTATGAAAACCAAAGAAAATCTATGAGGAGGGACACTGAAAATCCAATGGTGTCACGCTTTGGCAACCTTATGTTTTTACTGGCGAAAGACCGGGATGTGACAAAGTTCACCAATGGTCCAAGATGTTTGTGCCTGCCCTATGCCTGTAAAGAATTCCTAAAAAATTCCTAGATTCAGGTGGTGATCTGAATCACTCCCAAAATCTAATAATTTGTTCCTTATTCCATTTTGGAGATTTCCTGAAAATGTCATTAAAATCCAACCATTACTTGAGTCAGACAAACCAACGCCACCAAAAGTAGAAGCTCTGCCTTGATCGAAGTAAAAATGTATCTAAAGACTCTTGCTTATTCTGTCTTTCTACTCAGATCCAATCCAATCCAAATAAAATGTTGAATAATAATTTAAAAAAAAAGACCTATAAAGGTTTGTTGAAGATGGAAATATAACCTGAGGGATTAGCATTTTTCCACTGCTCACTGAGGTGCTGGCATCCACTGGTGGGAATAGGCGGGCATAAATGGGAATCTCCCTCCTCTGTTAGGGCAGTTAAGTCTCTACAGAGGCACTGAGCAGCTTGGTGAGCTCATAAAGCGGACTATGTGAAGACTAAGAGGGATTCAAGTATTCATCAGCAGCTGTTGTCTTATAAGCTGATTGAGGAAAAAAGGGTTGTTTTTCTCGCTCACGTAGCATGGGAATTTGGTCATTGTGTCATTCACTGTCATCTGTCCTTTGTGCTTTTTAAACTTCTACCATCCACGCTACAAAATTATATGGAGAATGTCAAGATTCAGGACGAACGCACATGGGAATGGTGTAAGTGTAGTGAGTAGTTATGATCAGATGAACCGAAGAAAAGGGTTTTAATCCAATCGTTTTTTTATTCAATATTTATGTTTATGTATATTTAACATTAAGCTTTTGATGTTCTCCTCAGTGCCATAATTTATCATAATTATCTGCTCCTCACTGACTGAGATGATGTGAGGGATGCCTGACTGGCTGAGTCTTTTCATACACCCTGCCAGAGTTTATTTCAGTTAATGTTTGCTAACAGGAGTGTGTGTGTGTGTGTGTGTCGGTGTGTGTGTGTGTGTTTTAGGAGATGTAGTTTTATTCACTTTCTGCTGTTTAAGAATCTAATCCCTGGGTAATATTGCGGTGTCAAGCTGGGATCAGATTGAAATGACATGATGGGGCCTCCTGAGCATTCACATCACATCACTGATCTCCTCACAAAGCGTGTCATGTCACCGACTTACAAAGAGCTGTTTTCTGTCCTTCCACAAATAATGAACTGAAATATAAAATACATTATTTATCCCGGAGGAAAATTACAATGTTCAAGTATGTTTTTTTGTTTTTTTTATTTCAAACAATAATAATAATAATTAATAAGAAGAATTTAGTGCTTTGTTCCTGAGGGTGATGGCTACTGGCAGGAATGATCTGTTACCTTTCTGTCTTGCACTGGACTTGACGAAGCCTCAAACTGGATGATACGAAGAATTGTTCATTACTTTCAGCAGCTTTTGCAGCATTCTTTCCTGCACCATCAGCTCCAGCAGCTCCGGGGTCATTCCCAGCACAGAACCAGCCTTCTTGATCTGTTTGTTCAGTCTCTTTACATCTCTGGCTCTGATGCTGCTGCCCCAGCAAATGGCTGCAAAGCTGGTTCCCCCACCTCTTCACCCAGGATGCCAACAGTTTTCTGTTTACTCTTGTTCCTCCTGAAGTCAAAAAGGAGATGATGATGATGACGATGACGATGATGGCCATGGTGACAATGATGATGATGAGATGAGGTGATTGTTTCCACACCATTTCACATGACTGACAATTTCTCTGTACTCAGCTTCTTGTCCATCACTAATACACCCCACAACTGCAGAGTAGTCAGAGATGAGGCTGTTGGAAGGTTCATGGCTGAGAGGCAAGGTGACAGAGTGGAGGTGTGACAGAAAAGCTGTGGGCTCGTGGAAGGTGTATCGTCTGTTGTACTGGCGGCGAGGGGTTAACTGAACCTGTTGAAGAACATTCTCAGCTCACTCTGTCCAGACTTCCATCAGTCTGATCCTCCCTTTAACTTTAACTTTGAACATCCCTCACGTTGTTCTGCTAAGGCTGCTTTCTAACATTTTTCTGTAGTCCTCATTGGACTTCTTAATCTTTGTTTTAGGTTGTTTTTGTGTCGTCTTTAATAATTCCCTGTCTCCATCTCTAAAGGCTCTCTTTTTGGTGTTTAGCAGCTTTTTCAGGCCACTGATGATCCAGGGTTTGTTGTTGGTGAAGCACCACGCTGTTCTTGTTGGGAAGATGCTATTCACACAGAAGCTGATATAATCTGTCACACACTCAGTCATGGCATTGATGTCATCTCCATGTGATTCACAGAGGACATTCCAGTCTGTGGCTTCAAACCCCCCTCTTGGAGCATCTTCAGCTTTATTAGACCAGATTTTAATAGTTTTGTGGGATGACTGGTTGCTGCTGAACAATTGGTTTGTAGGTAGAGGTGAGAAGAACCAGATTATGGTCTGCTCTTACTAAAGGAGGGAGGGTAGAGAAGCTGCATAAAACCGTCCAACATCTTATCTTCTCAAGTGGAGCAGCTGACAAACATTTGAAATGTTGGTACTGTAGCAGAGAGGGAGACGTTGAAGTCTCCAGAGATTACAATGACTGTGGATGCTGTAGCCTAGCAATGATGGAGCCATATGTGAAAGTGAAGGTGAGTTTAAAAAAAAGTTGTAATGAGTTTCTAATTATCCCATTTCAATAAAAGGTTTGTATTAATTAGTTAATAACATTGTAATGTTTTTATAATAAATTCTGCAAGCAGTTGTAGTTTTATTTCATATCACAGAAATGTACTCTTGAACTATAAATTGATTACATATGTGTATATTCTGCCACTAGAACATCTTTACAATTATTAATGAAAAACAACTAAACAAGTTGCATCACAAATGTTAAACAAAAAAAACTCATGTTAAGATCAAACTTTGCAGAACTAAAAGAATTTACACTCCACAATAAGTGGAAACTTCACTGTCAGCATAGTTCCCAAATATATTGTATTCATCAGAGTGCTGATAAATACGATACATTTATCATATGTTAATGCTTTGCCACTTGTATAATAAAAATAATTATCTATTTTTAAGTATATAATAGAAAACAGACTTCTAACAGAAGGAATGACAGATCACAAAGCTTGAACAACATTATTAAGCTGAATGTCAAGAGGCTGGTCTGAACTAATGACACAGAGTAAATGCCAGCACAATACAGCAAGACTCCTTAAACAAGAATCCTGCATCGGAAGACAGATATAATCAATGTGAAGGAGCTAAATTCAGTTTTACAGCTCTGCATCATCTCTGCTGGTAGATTTCCTCTGGGTGTGTTTCTGCTCCAAGTACCTTAATACGACTGCCCTCCCAGCCCCACGCAGAGTCCCCTGAGATACTGTACAAAGTCACATTTTTTCTCCTGCAAAAGAAAGACAACCCTAAAGCATCTTTGTTGTGGGGTGCAAGACAATGGGTAACTCATTTGTCTCTTCAGCCAAACCCATTCATAATAGTCATCCTCCAACTGGGAATTAATTTGCTCCAAAAGCCAGGCACCGAGTGCAGAGAGCATGTGGTTGCTCCTCAAGGGAGAGATGAGCTATCATGGATGGGAAGTGTTGGTAAACAAATATGTCCTTCACTGTGCTAGAAGTGAGTAACATTTTCACCTCTAAGGGACACTGTGATGATTTAATTTTACCACCATGTCAGTTTATTTTCACTCCTGCCTAACACTGAAACAATAAAGACAAAATTGCCAAATCTGTGACAGTTTTTAATGGCTAGGGGTTTAGTTTTATTGAGACGTTAAAAAATAACAACTATGTTTCACCAGCTGTTAAAAACCCACTCCGTAACTTTTCAACCTTAAAACTCTGCGTACGGTGGCTAAGAAACCGCAATATGCAACTTTTTTGTCTAGGACGCTGTGTGATGTTGCAGCTGAGTTTCGCTTTGCGCACGCGTCACACTAGCAAGCAGATGTAAACAAACCGACCATTTTAAATGCGCACCATGGCTGCTTCAGCAAAGAAACGTTAGAAGACGTTACCGGAGGAAGAGAGGAAACAAAAGTAAGCCGGAGACAGAGCAAGATATAAGACAAGAGTCAACATAAGACTGCTTTTCTACTGCCTGGAGAGAGCAAACAGTACAGATAGTATGCAAGATGGATGCCAAGTTAGCCGTTGATAGAGGATGCGATACTTAGAAAATGGCAAAAGTTAAGTAGTGCATCTTTAATTCCAATGAAGCCCCCAATTACCTGGACCAAACTAAAGCCCAGGTAAACGGAGCAGATGGTGAGGGCAGATTTAAAACTAAATTGAACCTTGATCTATATGCAAGGTTTATTACATGTGAAGCAAATAAAAAACTGCTTTCATCATCATCACAGCTCGTTTTCATTGCTGTTTATAATGTAAGATTAAGATTCTTAGTGCTTCAAGCAAGATATTTATATTTTTGATTTTCAGAAACACAAAATTCTTCCTCCTGGTATAACCTGTACATAGCAACTATGATCATCCTCAGCCTTACACAATAACTTTTTTTCTCTGAGTCGGTTATTCTGTCTAAAAAAAAAGGTCTTTATATTATCTTATCAATTAGCATGTACCCACAAATACCAATTACTCCTCTTATGATCACCTATAATGACAAATTCAATGCTCTGTCACAGCCCTGTATTTATAACCCAACACCCCTGCATTTTGCAGCAGGAAATAAAGCTCTGTTTACAAAGAAGTCAAAATAATCAAGCATAAACCAAAGCTGTTCTAATTCTAAATTTTGAGAGCTTTTTGTCACATGACCACTAATTCCTCTCTAAAGCTTGCTTGTGTAAGCCTGTAGTGGAAACGAGAACCTTTGATGTAATTTGTGCATGCTGAATGAAGATTGAACTGGGAAGGATAATGAGCCTGTAGTTGAAAAATGTGTCTCTCTCAAAATATACAGAGAAAAATATAAATGGAATTAGTTTAGTGTCCAGTGGTGGATATATTTACAACAGTATCTACATACTCCTATGAATGAAAATGGAAAATAATGGAGATCAAATTGACAAGGTTTAACACTCTCCTGCTATTGTTCACAGAGTGTACCTGAAATTCTTCATGTCAGCAGTTCCATAACTCCTTTGTCTTTATAAGAAACTAAGAATTGGTTTGCCAGACACTTTTATGAATACCTCTATTTTAAGTTAGTAAATTCCTTAGCAGAAGTTAAGTTCTTGACTGCAGAGCAGAACTTAGGGAGAAAGTGGGTCTACAGATGGGCTACATCTATGGTCAAGGGTACACCAGCTGAGAGGTCTGAAAGCAGGAAGGCATTATAGTCCTGCAGGGCAGTTACTCAACCAGAGCAGTTTCACAGGCAACTCAGCATGCATCTCACTTCATGCTTGCTCGTGTCTGTATAAGCTTACCATATGTGCTCATGTTTTTCCAAATTCACATGTATTACCTGCATGCAGTCATGTGCATGTGTGCTTCAATATGCCCCTGGGCATACAAGCATGTTTGCCAAAGTGAACATAATGAGGCAAATCATAGGTGTGTGATTCATATATCTCCACATGTCAGAAGCTACAGTGTGCCAAAGATGAGGTCAAAGGCTTTGCTCCCTTAGCTTTTTGCCTGCCAGCAAAGTGAACAATGATACACAAATTCTGACAAGAGCTTTTGCACCTTGTCTGTAATCCAGTTTGCATTCTGAGATTAAAGGGTTTTGGTCATCTTGCTCATCAAATGGAACATAACAGGCAACTGGGATGGATAAATGGCCAATATCTCCAAAAGAAAAGGGAGACCCTTACCACACACTAGCATGCAAAACAGAGAGTTTCAGCAAAATGAAGAAATATGGACTGAGCCTATACAACACGTTTACTACATCTCTGAATTCAGGTGGTCATTTACCAGCTACGGCAGCTTGAAGGGCTAGACTTGTTATACCATGCAAACATTTTACATTTAGTGATGTATATAAAGTATTAAGTGCTATGAATGAGTGTGTGTGTGTGTGTGTGTGTGTGTGTGTGTGTGTATGTGTCCAATTACAGTCAACACTAACAACCAGGAAACTAATAACCTCAGCCATCTGAATATATGTAACAATTACCCAACAACCTTGACTCAAGTCTGACCCAGTCTGAGTTGAATCAATTACTTTTAAGAACGAAACAATTATATCCTGGCTTTAGGCACAGGGAACAGGTTTCTTATAAGTTAAAAATACAACCAGCTTTCCAAGCAAAATTCCTTTTACACAATTAGGAGAATTGTGATTAAATCATAAAATTACAGGCGTGTGAGGAGTTTCCCACCTGTGTGGAGAGTGACTGATGAGAGAGAAAGAATTGGACGGCACTTTAAAAAGCAGCACCCACCAAGTGTTTCAATACAAAGCGGCACTTTGTTTTTCAGAAACAAAGAATGAAGAGAGCCGTTTAGACAGGAAAGCAAAACAAAAGAGCATCTCTTTGTGTCCCAGGGTGAAGGGTGCCTACTCATTTGTGGATTGCTCATCTCTTGTGGCAAGAGGAACATTGTTCCATTATGGCTTCCAACTCTTTCCCCTCTCAGCGTAATCCATCACTGACAAAAGAAATGAGAGTGCAGGTTCCTCTGACTCTATGACAGTATCTGTTTTTAAAGGATGACACTTGTACCGCTTGTTGGCATTATGAATGTGTAGTTAAATTAATTTAGATGCCAGACACAATAGCTGCGTTTTGCAGGAGTGTGAAGAGTATGTTTGTATCAAATCATTGCACGTTCATGGATAAGGTTATTGGACAGACTGACCTCAACAGTTCCTGTGGCACTGTTACCAACATGCCAGCCTATTTACTTGTAAATTCCTAGATAGCATATCCAATAAATGATGTAAAATCTGGCTGTCTCACTTTCTCTGCTTCTCATCACAATTGAGTTAATTACCTCAGGTGGGATTTTTCCTAGACAACTCCATAAATGAGCAAACAGGCTATATCTTTCACGCTGTAGATGGATATGTTTTACATGGCAAAATGCTCTTTACTCTGACCTGTGAACTAACCTCAACATGTCCGTGCTTGTGAGGATCAAATTAATTTCAAAGACTGAAATCTACCCTATAATTTATTTTTTTCATTGTTGAATGAAAACCAACTCATTGGAATTTTGTTATATTTGTGTTAAAATATTACAGAGGTCCCATTCTAATTAATCCGTGTCGCTCTGATATATAACTCGATATCATAACAGAAATGATTACACATGATCATGTCATGATCTCACGGGGTTATTTCCGGGTTTTTGTCATGTTTAGTTTCTATTTAGTTCTTGGGTTAGGTTTTTTGGGGTTTTGGCACGTGTAGTTTAGTTTTCACTGTTTTCTGTCCCTGGCTCGTTAGTTCACCT
>JBAMHW010000016.1:17140706-17169034 GCA_037177495.1 Rhadinocentrus ornatus | reverse complement strand
TGTTAAAAAAGTTGGAAAGAGTTCATGGGTGTAGGGTGGTTGGAAAATTGGGCGGAAACCCCCACCCACCCACCCCCCCCCCCCCCCACACACACACACACGCACACACACACACACACACATCAGATAATTAACACCCACAGCAGCTGCTTTGCAAAACTGTAATGAGTATACAACCTGACGCATTACAGATTTATTTTAGAACAATTTCTAAGAATCAATAACAGTTTTTACATTAAAAGTTGATGCAGAAGATTTTGATGTTATATAATTTCTTTCCTCCATTTTATTCTATATGTAAACCTATAAAAAAAAAAAAAAAAAAAAAGTAAGACTTGTCTGGTATTTTCTGACAACTATCCATTTAGCCTTCAGGTTTTATCTAACAACTGCTTTGATTTTCTTACATTCACACCTTCCCCTTTATCTAATGTTTTCCATCCTCTCCACCTCCTCTTGTCCTCACCTCAGCCTCTCCTCCACCAAAGCGCTGACAAGTCTAACTAGTACACAGCTCCCTTGACAACAACATCTGAGAGATCTCTTGGAGTCAAGCCCAAGTGGCACAATTAGCTAAAGTTTTCCATTACATAATTTTTTTTTAGATTACTACTTCAAGCACTTGTAAACAAAATGTCATAGTGCTTCTCACCGAAGAGGAGCTAAATGTAATAGGAATAGGAAAAAATTGGGTTATAAAGTTAGCCAGAGAAGTAAGTGAACAGGCTAACAGTCCAGGAAGCTCTTCTCCTGAGTTGAGTCAACCTATAATTAGTGTTCACATGCTTCCTGCATTGTGTCTGACGAACATAGTTGATCCTCTGTTCCTATTTTCTGCTTGACAAGAAAAAGGGAAATGAGGAGGACTCATCTGTGTAATTTTAATGGAAATGCTTTGAGGAAACACAGTGATCTACAGTATATACATTTACAGTATCCATTACAGACAGTAGGACAGACTATTATGACAAAACAAAAGGTCAAGTAGAAGAGAAAAGTCAGGGACCATTGATTTAATAAAATCCATCTCATGAATCACCTTATTTCAATAGTTTTCTTCTGGGTCAATTAAATTAGTTGCAGCTTATCACAAAGTGTTTTTGTTTAAGTAAATGTGATGTCATCTTCTTTAGAACATGCTTAAACAGCTAGCTTGTAGCAGAATGTGACTCTTGGAGAGAGAATCCTGTCAGAGTCTCGTTATTTTCTAAAAACTTTATACTATATGGAACTGAACAAATGCAGTAGTTGGGGATTATGATGTGCTTTAAATGTCTCTCAGATGGTACCATTGACAGCTCTGACCTTCAGCCAGTCAGTCACAAAGAAACAGTGGAGAAAGATCATACAAAGAGGATTCAACAAGACACCTCAATGCAGACAGTAACTCATAGATGTCTGCAACAGATGCTTTGAAAGCATCACATAAATTGTTATTCACCGACAGATGTTTTTCTGGTTATCACCCACTCAGCCACTGTCAGATGTGTATTCATGAATGTCATTTGCATTGTTAAAATATTCTGAGGTCTCCTCTGGTTTTCCAAAGAGTACACTACTGGCATTTCATGGATGAGCCAGACAAGATGCAGTTTGTAAACAGCAAAATATTATGTCCCAAATACAAGAAAAAACAAAGGCAAACAGAATAGGAGAAGAAGAGCATGAATTTTATGCAATTATTGATTATGTTCCCTCAAAAACTAGTAGTATTTGCTGCAGTGGCATATTCACCAAATGTATAACTTTACAACCCAAAATGTTGACTATTACAAATGATACAGAACAAATTGTGATATCAAATTTTCACACAGAAGTGTGATGATTTCTGTCTTACAAATGACATTGAATTATCTGTTGTCCGGGATGTGCATTAGCATTTGAGAAGCTAACAACTAGCACACCCAGGCTGGTTACCCACTGAATTATGATGCAGGAGGTGGGCCAAAATTAAGAATCCTGCACATATTACACACTTTGAAGTCCGCTTATTGTTCGCGAAATGGGACAGCAGACCTAGCGACAAGTTTTTACCAAAGCTGCAACGTAGGACGATGAACTAACTTAAACTTTAAGTTTGTATATCATAGGACACTTTAGTGAGCGTTAACTGATCTGAGGCTCTGTTGTTTTCCAGCAGGTACACTCATTAACCCCTTAAAATCCATTAATATGAAATATTTCAGAATTTTAATGCAAACGTTTAACAAACATGTTTTTAATTTATTTAGTTTTTTCACGTTTCTACTACAGTCAGGTAAAAAAAAAAAATGTACTCTTTGGAGCTTTGTTGCTCATTCACCGTCATTTTGTACAAAATTAATTAATGAATTCAGGGAGAAAATAGGCCACGGAGGACACAGTACTAGGCCAAGCAAAGTGCGGGTTTGTGGGGTGTTTTTGGAGGATCCTTCACTATGTATACTCTGTATTGCTGAATCAAATTAAATCATTGACAAGACAATCGTAATCAAATCGACTCGTGAGACCAGTGAAGATGCACAGCCCTACTACAAATGTTGGTCAGAACATCCAGTCAAGTATTCTGAATGAAACTTTTCAGTCAATTAGGACCGATTTACAGAAACAAACAAAAAAATATATATAACTTTGGAGCCTCTTACAGAGCAAGCCAACAAGTTCATTTTAAGTCCGCTTACATGTAAACCAAGTCAGAACTGTTTAATATGATTCATTTCATAAGTTACAGGAGCGATAAAGAAAAGGTTAACTTCTGAAATCTCTCATCTCTAAAATGTTTGCATATGTTTCATATCCAGGTCAATTCAATTAACACACAAACAAAACATGTAAACGAGACTCTGGATGTGAACAATGAAGGAAGCAAATGCTCAGATTCAGGATAATCATTAACTGAGTACAAAAGAAACTAAAGTTAGTCCTTAGTCTTGCAAGATGTTGCAAATAAGTGTTGCAAACTTTTCATTACAAAATTAAAGATATTTAATTAATTCCTGGGGAAATATATGATTTGTTAAATATATTTCAGTGAGGTCAAAATATGTAATGTTACATATTTAATAATTAATTATCATCATAATAAATAGTTTAAATTATTAAATAATTTAATATTATAATATAAAATAATATAGGATTAAAAATGTTAAATATTATGGGATTTAAAATACAATTAACGAAAGATGGACCAATATCCTGTGTCTGAAAAGTCAGGTCCAAATATTGTTTTCAATTAAACTGCTCCTGAAACTTTATATAGTGGCAGTAATGCTCGAAAATGTCTGATTTTATTAACTAACTGTCCACTTTTCATCTTGATGTTAAAAAAAGAAGAAGCTGACAGATTCAAGTGTTCCTTCACTTGAAGATAGCTTATTATTCTATTCTTCTGTCCAGGGCAATGTCAGCATTTAGATCTTGAACAAATTTTTATTCTCTCATGAAAAACTATGGACAAAAAAAATAATAATAACACAAGCATGGGAGGAAGTCATATTTATGTGGCTGTTTTGTTGTCAGCGGATAACAAACAGAATTTCTGACTTCTTGATGCCATTTAATAATAAGGCAGTGTTTAGTTGACTGAGTAAAAAACATCTAATTAAGACAGCATAGCCCATTTGAGATCACTCATTTACTCCATTATTTCTCGTGGCTCAATGATTATTATTCAGATTTTGTAAAGTTTGAAAGCCAAGATTAAATGAAGCTTGCACTTCTATCACATGACTACCAGCTGTAACTGACTCAGCTCTGGCTTAGCCTTCACTCAAAATCAATCAGCTTTAGG
This sequence comes from Rhadinocentrus ornatus, assembly GCA_037177495.1. Classification (NCBI taxonomy): domain Eukaryota; kingdom Metazoa; phylum Chordata; class Actinopteri; order Atheriniformes; family Melanotaeniidae; genus Rhadinocentrus; species Rhadinocentrus ornatus. The sequence goes on along the minus strand of JBAMHW010000016.1, from coordinate 17,165,265 downwards.
TTTATAGAGTGTGCAAATTACTCAGTAACCCTGACTTTTAAAAACAAGTCCTTCCACATGTCCTCTCTCCAGATAATTTGTTACTGTAGTTAAAAACTGGGCAAAGATGCAGCAGCAGAGGGTGAAATCAGGTTACTTCATGCTGTGAGACTTCCTGTGAACTGAATCTTTTTCTACAACACCAGACGAGCACAAACCCTCACTCTAATTACTTGTGCTGGGTCAGCATTCTTCCAGCTCAAAGTCTTACACAACAAAGTAATAACCCTTCTCCGAGTACTATTTATGTGCTTTTTCAAAGGTTTTCTGTCTGCTGCAAAACTTTAATTTGTGCTTAGTTCTGTTTATTTTTTTTGTTTTTGTTTTTTGTCTAAAGCAAATCCTATTGTTTCACTCATCTCTTTTCAACACCATTATAAGTCAAGTGAAAAAAAAAATTACTGTTTGCATGCCTAAAAAAATAGAAATAAAGTCTAAAGCCTTTTTCTATGTGTTTTACCCATTATCGTCAGACGTTCTTCCGACTTTAACAGTATGCTATCGCTCATACATGATGAAATTACATGTTTCACAGCTATATGAATACATAATCACAAGGTGCATTCTTTACAGCATATAAATGTTATGTACACATTTCATAAATAGCCCATTCAGCACTTTTTATCCAATAAATGGCAGCTTGTGTGCATCCTATTTCATGCCTGCTAATTAAACCTTTTTGAACCTTCATTAAAATTCTGTTTGCGAGTGTAGCCTGCAGAGCAACAATAGCAAATGTCATGTTTCCTCTCTGCCAGTTTTATACACACACTGTAGGCTGGCAACAGTAGTGATGGCTTACCCTTTTTTTGTAGGACACAACTGTTTTTTTTTTCACCTCCAAATTATGAAGCAGTGGCTGACAAATTGTCACCAGCTGCACCTGGAGTATATTGAGGCTCCAGAGTGCCAGTAATGATCTGGATGTGACCTATTCTGCAGTTGCACTGGCAAGCTTCCAAACTGGTGCATCACGGGCTAAATTATTAGCATTTCTATGGCTTGGAAAGTGAAATTAGCTGTAATAGCTTGCGAGAGTATTTCTATGTAAAATTATTGTACTTGGATTTAGGTAATTTAGTCATTTGTCTTGAGTAATATTTGAGATGTCATTTTTGCTTTATCTGTCACCAAACACCAGCCCTACCTGGCTCATGCCTGTGTACCAATCTCATATTACTGCAGCACAACAACCTAAAGTCATTTGTAAACATTACTCATACAAGTATCACTCTGCAAAGAGTGACCACGGGGTGTTTTTCAATAACTTCTATGTTTCTACTTTCTCATATAATACTGCTGTGGATAAAGATGTGCTACTAAATAGCACAAGTCACAGACTTTATAGATTAAAAAAAAGACATTCTGTTATGAGACAGGAAGCTTTCATGCGACTCAATACCAAAGAGCAGAACTTAACTTCATCTTAGCAAAGCTGGCGGTATTTGCAGATGATTTGATGGAAGTTTCACAGAGACATTCCAAGCGAGACCCTGAACTGTTTAATTCATTTGTCTTTACAGCTGGTGAGCGAGCAACAAGAAAGTCGGCCGCTACTAAGCCCTTCAATCGACGATTTCCTGTGCGAGACCAAGTGTGATGGGGTTTCCCGCCCAGTGACTTCCAACACAGCCGGTATAGCTCTTGTTTTCCAGTCTGTAAAAATTGTTGGTAACATGCTGACATACACAGTAGACAATTTTGTAAAAAATCTTAAGCAAATTTAATTTCTTTAACAAAGCCCCTGTTCCACTAAAGTCAGGCTTTCTGCCAAAAGAGTAATATAAAACACAAACATCCAATCATGCTGCAGATTATAAAGGTTAACCTGCCTACAGGACCATGTTGGTGCTGTTAACTCATCAGGGACTTTATTAAGGCCCTAAATGCTTGTTAAGGTAATATCAGTGATTGTAACAAGTCTAGAGAAAGAGGGTTTTTTTTGTTTTTGTTTTGGCTGTATAATGCATCTGTTAAATAAGCCTAATACTACTGTTACTAGCAACACAATACATGATGTTTTCAACCAAGATTTACATGCAAAATAAACATAAAAGAACAAGGTTTGTCTGTAGCAACATTAGTTTAATTACGAGATAAAAAGGCATTTGACAGCTGAGGTGCATAATTAACCAAGATGAGCCCCGCCATCTATGTGCTCTATTCAGGTGGGATTGTCAGGAGACAATGCAGTCCCAATTCTAACAATGTTCCTTCCTTCTTCCTCTTCTGCAGCTAATGACTTACTGTCTCTAATGACTCACTCACTCTCCACATCCATCATCCATTGTGTGTAATGTACTTGTATCCTGGTTATTGTGATTTTTCAACATTATGTTAAGCCTAATGACAATATCGACACATTTTTAACAGACTTCAATTTAAAAATTTCAACAAAATCTTCAGGAAGAGAGAAGTCATGCATTCATTCACTCTATAATATTATCTCAATAGTTGGTAAATCAGAATAAATGGTTGGTTTTTTGTCCAGATGCTGTTGAACTATCCAAGTGATGAAGGCAACAGTAGCATCAAATGCGTTAAATCTTTAAAAACAGCTTTACAAATCATCATGTTGCATATTTTTACACCAAATACTCACTATAACCTTTTAATTCTGAACATTGATAAGCTAAACCGATTGACTGATGCTAACAGATGCTCAATGCCATCTTGGTTTGGAGTGGACCCTGATCAATGAACTGTACCATCTTTGATAATTTGCAGAACTGGATTGCACAGCTGACATGTGTCATCTCCTAAATGGCTTCTGACTGCGTTGATTCAGCCGAGAAAAATATGGATGGATGTAAAAAAAAAAAAAAAAAAACTCGCAACCTTCTGTCTTCTCAAAGCCTCCTGCTGCTCCTGCTGTCAGAGTCAGAGGCTTAAGCGAACTGGTGAATCTCAAAATAAGAGTTAAGATGTAAATAATAAAAAAATTTAACATTTTAAATCCAACCTATTTTTCAAATCATAACCATGAACTATAAAACTCATTGAAACATTTGTGATTGCTAAGTTGCTAATAAAAAGACATTTAAAAAAAATATCAAATGACAACACTTTCAGGGCAACATTGATGCATTAAACTTTGTATTATGTGAAACTGACATAAAAGTACTATTGCACAACTATAAATGTTTGAAATTGCTTATATGTGTTATGAATGGACCCCTCAGAGAGAAGGCAGATTAACAGACTTTATTTGAACAATGGAGAACAAAGGAATTATCTTACTTAGGTGCGGGAGAAGAGTGATCCATGAACGTCAAGGTCCGATGGAGAGTGAACGTGGTGCTGGGGTATATAAGGACTGGTGAAGAGAATTATTAAACATAAAAACAAAAATTAATAGATAAGTAAATATAGTTACCCTTAGAGATTGAAAATTACATAGTTAGGGATCCACAGCATTGTTTGGTAGTAACTCCTACCATATACACGACAACGGGTAAGGGAAAGCACTACCATCTCACAATTTTTACATCTTTATTTTACCATAATATAAAAATGTCAACAAATGTACGTCTTACACACATTTTACTGTTCAGATTAAAGGTTTGTGAACTGTGGATTTGGGAGACCATTTTGCAAACTAAATAGAAGGTTTCTGAGTGAGAATGAATAAGATTTAGCAAGCCCAGCAAAATGTATCTACATGAGGCCAAAATCTCTATTCAAATTGAAAAAGTCAATCAATTTATATTTGGTAGCACTGCTTTAAGGGTTTAGAGGGCCTACCAAATCAAGGGTCTATTTAAATGTTTCATTTAATTTTACAATTGAAAAAAGCCTGTTATAAAATTGTCTTTACAAAGTAAGGCAAAAATATTTAAAGATTGACAAAGTTGCAGTGAATGCAGGGATGTCAGTGAGAGTCCTGGGATTTAATTCCTACAGTACAGTTATTTGGGATTTGGTCAGATTAATGCAACAAAGACTGGGCCGCTGAAATGCATCCCTTCACATTTTAAATCCAGCCTTAAAAAAGCTTTTCTATTAAAAAGTCTGGAGCTCTATCATCGCATACCTGCACAGGCACCTGCCTTTACAATATTCCATGTTTCACCAACAAACTTACCAACCGAGACAGACTGGGCCATGGTTTCAGGGAGGTCTTAGAGGTACAGTTAGAGGTTAGGATTTTTTTTAACAGTTATGTACTATACATAAAGTCATACAAATTGACCCTGCAAATAAAATTATGACCCTTGTAATGGGGAATAATATGGAAATAAGGAAGATCACCCCTAATATGAAATGTAGAGCGGACAGCTCTTCTCCACAGTGTATTGTCCTTCTTGCCATGGCTAGGGTATCAATCAATCTAATGTGTGCTTAAGCACATGTATTTAAGAGGAGCATCTCATTACCATCTGGTCACTGCATTAAACCCTCAGTACCTGCAATAAATTGGGGGGAAAAACTTTTGTCTTTCTATCAGCAATTTTCTCTTGCATACTGGTTTAACTGTCGGAAAAATGAAACTTCTATGATTAAAATATAAATAACGGTCCTATCTTTTTTTTTTTTTTTAACTTGAAAAAAAGTTGATAGAAAATTGTAAAATATGCAATAATTAGGAACATCTTAAAATTTATGGATGAAGAATCTGGTCTAAAACAAAACGTAAAACGTCAAAAACATAACTTTTGCTGATGATTGTTGCTTAAAGGCCTGTTACAATCAAACCACCTAATCACATAAATATTATGTCCACCAGTAATTATTTCCATTCTCCTGTTTTAATCTGAATAAGACATATGTTCCATGTCATTTTCCACACCATTTTATCCTCCCAGTCTCGTTATTTCCAGGAGACACATGAGAAACAAATTTGACATCACTGCCATTTTACAAGCCGTTTTTTTGGCTTTTAATCCTAAAAACTGTTCAGGCAGCCAGTGCATCTCTTTTTATTTGTAACTTTGCTCCTTATCTAAAGAGCATTTGGCATGAGAGAAAGGCTTGCTTTTTAATTACGCAGAGATTTCAGACAGCAAATGTTCTCAGTTGGTTGCCATGAAACAGCAGCACGCCACTTATGTAGTCATGTGCCTGTATTTTTTAGCTCAGACTCCACTAAAGACACAGTCAGGGTCCTTGGAGATAAGTTAAAAAACTTTTTAGTGTCATCAAGCAACTGCAGAATGAAATTCCTGTTTTCCTGGGGTTGCAAATTAACCCAGATTTTTTGTGTGGCTTGTGTGATGGGACTTTGTGTGTTTTTTGTGTGTACAAGATGTGTACGTGACTACTACCATGAGTTATATAATGTTTTCATTGTGGCAAGAAGTACTAAAAAATTACAATGACATTATTCCTCTGGGAATTATATGGTTCATTTAAACCTGTTTGAATGGTTTTAGCAGTTATATATTCACATGAACATGACTCTCCCCAGGCTGCACAGTAAATTACAAAACAACTTAGGCTGAAAGTTATTGGATTCAGCCAGCAGCAGAACAAGAAGCTGACTTAAAAAACACACAACAAATCAAAGTAGGATCATAAAAAAAAGGTCAATAAAAAATATGTGAAACAAAAGTGGCTATAAAAAGTCAAACCTCTTGACACAAAGCTCTGTCAGCTCTTCCAACCTTGGTTTGATATGTGGAAGCTCCTCACTGGGCCGCCTTCTCCTTCCCAGAGCTCACATACGGCTGAAATATATTTAGATTTGCTAAAAGAGCAGCAGCAATTTTTTAGATGTCCATCCCACGGGGAATACTCCAGCTTAAGTACCCTTGACAGCTCAACTCAGCATGTCAGAAAATGTGTAGATCAAAATGAAGGCTTCATTGAGATAAATGAAACCTGTTGGTCTGTCTGATGACAAGGAGAATCTTAACTTCCATCAACAATGAAACAAGTTGGGAAAACATCTCAGAGTAAAAGAATAGTCATAAGTTGAACCAAAGATGTTTTGAAGTCCGTAAAAGACAAAACTAAAAGAACAGAATAAACTTAACCTAGCTTCACTATCTTTTTTTCTTTTCTTTTTAATGCATGAGCATATTTACTTAACCAATATTTTCACTAACCAGTAATTAATGCAGTGCTACATTAATTTAACAAATTCTTATTAATCACTTTAAATATGCTGTATTTAAAGCATACATAAATTAGCTGTATTTTAATTATGCCTTAAGAATAATAAAACTCCAAGCAGCTATCGTGACATGCCAGATGGTTGGTTCCACAAAAAAACAGGGTAGTCATCCGTAGAACCCGTTGGGAAGCAGCAGCCAGTTAAAACAAATATTAAGCTCTTGTTTTGGTGAGCATATGTCTACTGTTTTGTATCGCAGGCTAATGCTGGAGATAATGAAATTAGAAGAGCTGCCATTCTCTCTAAAAGCAAACTTTTGCGGAAACCGAGGCAGTTCTACGCCAACATTGGGGGGGGGGGTGCTGCTTTGTGGGAGAGGGCCTTCAAGGATTTCAAAATGCTATGTATAATTAAGGCTATATTATAACAGCATTTCACTAACTGTTATATCTCAGTTAATATTCTAAGTTATCCATCTTTGTGATGACATGAAACAGTATTTGTCTAACAATCTCATCTCACCTTCAGATAAATTATAACACAGCTTGACACATTTTTTCTTTAACAAAAACACAATTAAAGCCAATTTTGCATTTCTAGCTACAGCTCTTTGAGGGATCTCTCCACTTCATCATTGCATGTTTATGCCTCTCAGATTTGGCATGGATGGAAAAACTATAAATGGATTTCATCCAGATGGTGCATCAATGTCGGTGGTTTTAGGAGGGCTAATATTTTTGCAAGTATAATTAATATGCAGTGCAGTTGTTTTTAGTATTCAAGGCAGTTGTGAACTTCAAACAACGCTGCCTTACAACTTCTACTTCAGTCCCTGGACAGATGTTCAGTTCTGGCTGCACTGGCAGGTTCTCTCTGGTCAGCTTCTCTCGCCTATTGTATGTGCCAAATTCAGAATTTTAATAGAGCATGAGGAATAATTCTGTTGTTTATGCTTTATTTCATCAAACAAAATTTATGCGTTAATTCCACAAATTAATCTCTTTGCATTATTGCATCAATTATGATAGCCCTAATTTTTTTAGGGTAACAACAACGGTTAAACCTGTTGGTGCATCTCTTTATTCGGTCAAAAAAGAAAATGAGGCCACACTTTGGTTCCACATCTCGTACCAAGCCTAATGTCAGGTTAGCACTGGCCCCACCCTGGAGTTTCTAAGAGTTAAATTTATTTCTTATTATTCTTATTATTATTTATTTCTTTTACGTTTATGAAGACAAGGGGGGAGTGGTAGACTAGTGGATGCAGAGGTGGGCTTGGGTCTGGAGAACCTGTATTTAGGTCCCCAGGCTGGCAACTAAGGGAAAAACCACTGTGGGTCCCTGAGCAAGGCCCTTAACCCCCGACTGGCTCCTAGTATAACTAGTGATAGGTTAAGAGCAGAGGATCATTTTTAGTGTGTTTTGTAAGATAAGTACTGACAAATAATAAAGTTAACTTAAAACATCAATGGAAACTGTCAAATTTTGGTGGGGGTGGGAGTATTCCCATATATATTGTACTAATTTATATCCTCAATCCTCAACTATACACAAAACTGCCAGTTCAAGCTTGTGTCTTTTTGTTTCCAGTTAGCAGCTTTTCCAACTTGGCCTTGTTATAATAAAACTAGGTAATCATGCTGACTAAGACCACATCAGTATATTTTGCTGTCCAGCATGACTTTTGTGTAGTGTAGTGTTTTAGAATAGGATATAAGTTTTATGCGTAATGTGCAATTTGTGTGTTTGGTCTAGAGGTTGAGTAGCAGCAGCCAGTGATCAAAGAAAAAGATATTTTGATGTGATGTTTAAAGGGTAAGTTGTGATGCCAGCATGGTTTTTTCCTTACCTTAACTGTGTTGTTTTTAATACAGAGTCTTGACCAAGTACACTGTAATACCCTGCCATGTTGCATTTGATGCTTCACGCTAGCTGTTGCAGCCATGTGTAACATAGTTTGCACAGAATTTGGCTGACAACTCTGCATAGCCTACTTTGTTCACCCCAAGTCAGGAACTAAGTTTTTTTTATGCATTTGCCATTAAGGCTACAAGATTACCAGTGTTTATATTCTAGATTTCTTATGCTTGTTGTCATATTCTTCCCCAGCTTTGTGCAGCTAACCTTATATATAACTATTTAGCATTATCATTTATAGTGAATTTAATCTGTCTTTTTCCACAGTTCTGTCTTCAACACTGGACCTGCTCGATCTCAGTGAACCTGGTGAAAGGAGGAACAGCAAGGACAGCAAGTCTTCCCGGGGGGACAGCCAGAAGAACATCTCGCATAAGAAAAAAACTGATGAGACAGAGCTGATCCAGGTGGAAGTTGAACAGACAGGACCAAGCATGCGAACCCCAGAGAGGCGATCTATCGACTCAGGTAGATACAGACAGCAGAGTTAGGGTTGCTTTACAGTTGTTAGTTAAAGTCTGTGCCATGTTAACCACGGCGCTTGCACTTGTACTTACACCTTCCAACATGTTGCTGCTTTGCAGGGATTTTCTCTAACAACACCTTACACATCATATAGTAGTGACAATTTAGTGTTTCATGCATGTATTTAGTGCTCTACATCACAGTCTGAAAAATAGTTCCTGAAAATGTTTATACTAAAAAAACAATTACTAGACAGCTAAGAGTCACAAAACACATGTCCTCTAGAGTTTTATCTGATCTATTTTAGGATGCTTACTTACAATATTACATGTGCCTTTAAAATTAAATAACTTGCCCTGCCTGCCATCAGCCACTTCACCCCAAAGCCCAAAGCTATAAATCTCTCAAACCCCTCACCACAATGCTCTTACAAACCCTCCATAACTATAATTCCCATCATCCCCTGTGGAACTGACCTCACACATCCTCAACATAGGCCACAGAGGGATCAAACCAATTTACTCTAATGACAGCAATCATCTCAAAAGACATTTTCAGGAAATGGTCAATTACTTTTGTATTTGCCAGCTGAAAAGGTTAAAATCATAAGTGGTAAGTGCAAAGGGAGTCAAACCTCCTTTCAGTGAGACTGATTGTGCTCTAGTTGTTTTTGTCTTTATTCATGAGGAAAACAGTATGAAGTGTGGACAGTTGTTTTATTATACATCAACAACATAAACTGCAACATTGCAATTTTTCTCATTAGAAAAAAAAAATAAATCTAATTAGTATTTGTCCAGATTGAAAGATAACAGATTATGTACAGGGAAGGCTTAATTACATAAAGACGTTTTACGATTAACTAATTTAATCAAATATTAAGCTGTTTAGATTCTCATCATTCATAATTCTAATCATTAAATATATAATTATTGTTACAGTTACTATTGGTTCATTGGATAAATGGGATGAGCTGAATCCCAACCCTGAGAGAAGTGGCAACAGAAAATGGAAGTTGGAGAGACGACGTTCTTCAAAAAACTCATCTAATGAGCTTCTGTGGTAGGTCTTGATCTTTGTATTATTCTGACTATAAATCAGTGGCAAAACAAAATCATCTCTGGGATCTGCATGACAACTTGTTTAACTTTCTCCTCCTCACATTTAGCAAATGATCCTTTTGTTTATGATTCAAGGGAGGAGCTGCATTTACAGTGTTCATTTTTACATCCAGAACCATAACCTGTGCCTTATTATTACGAACAATCTTTTAACAGCTTACAATGCTACGTGACAATAGACAGTATTTTTGTTATGTGGGGATGGTGGTGGGGGGGTATGGCAATAGGCATAAAAGTTTTAAATTACACAATTACGTAGTGCAAAGGGTACAGATATTGTTAATGACAAGAGTTGACCACACAAACAAATGACAAAAAATAACACTATTTACTTATCCTCTAAACAACTGGAGGATATTAGCATATTTAGAGAAATCTGTAAAAATAATAATCTGTTTTGAAACTTATGAGTGTCTTTAAGTAACATGTTTTAATGTAATAGGACACAACGTAGAACATTATTTATTTATTTATGCATTTACTTTAGAAAAAACAAAAGTTGCAGTCAGGCTTATAATTACATTGAAACTTATCTTTATTGTTGCTTATCTTTACATGTAACTTTAAAATATCATTAGAGCCTTTGTTAGAAATAGGTCAGGCAGGAGTTTGACCTCAGCTATCATTGCACCCCTTTTCCACATTTTTGTTTCCACAAAGATACAGTATATAGAAAAATCCCAACTCTACTGAGTTTGCTTTGGAAGGTCCAACTTCACTTATAGTCCAATATGGTCCAACATAGCTTACACTTAAAACAACAAATATCATAGAATTAGTTTTTTGAAACTGAAGCTAAATTATTTAAGACAGAAGTTACTGAAACTTACATCTATCATCTCAAATCATGCTGTGATAAAATTACTTTTCTAGAACTAACAGCCAGTCACATTACCATATAACGAAATGCTTATAAAATAACATAAAAATGTATATTTTCTAACATGTATACTTTCCACCAATTTTAACATGTTTAATCAGTTATGAGCATCATTGTAGTCATCCTGCAATTCATACACCTATAACAGAGTTCATTTATCAAGTATCTTTCATACAAAAAACTTCACTATGATGCAAGATATTTATTAACAATTATGATTAAAACAATTTATTTATTTATTTGAATTCTACACTTTTTCCTGACAAATATGTAATAAATATATTAAATATACTCAGTAAATATATGTAGTAAATATAACAAATATACTTTGTAAATGTATTTTAGCATCCTTCTCATGTGAGAAAAATGTACTCAAAAATTTTTAAATCAAATTTTTATTATTTCAAAAGTAACATTTGGACTCAAATTTTATTTCTGTAGTTCTAATTAAACTAAGCTGTATTCTAAAAATTAAAATACTGGTTTCCAATGTGATGATGTTTTTAAATTAAAGGCATATGAATGTATTTACATTACTTATAAAATGTGTGTTGGACATCTTATAACAATCTTCTGTCCTCTCCTTTAGGTCCATAGACTGTAAAATCCAGTCAGACTCATCAAATAAGATCACCTTGGAAACAAATACAAAAGTCGAGCAAGAGTCTGCCCTCGCATCACAAGTAAGTGCTGTATGACAGCAGCAGGCAATAATCAACATTGCTCTATGCTCTGTGTGCATTTTAAGCAGTTTTACACTTTTAAAGATAACTGTTGTGTTTTTATTCTCTTAGAATGGGTCATTTATATTTACTTACTGTGGGTCCACATCCTTTGCAGCTGCCATATTTGTGCCACCATTTTTACTATGTAATTCTCTTTATGGACAAATAACTCCATCTGAACTTCAAAACCTGCAGTACAGACTTTGCTTGATAGGTGCTAGAGCATCATTTGGAAGGAGTAACGCCTTAAAAGGCACTTAAAAGAAGATATACACATGTACACAACTTTGAAGTATAGTTACCTGTAGTGCAGCCAGTGCTCCACCTGGCACCACTGGATCCAGTCGCAGATGACAACATGTGCATGTTTGGACAAATTTTATCCACTTACAGCCACCGTCCATTCACAATTGTGCTTGACATTTGAAGTAATTTCTATGCCCATCTTTATCACTAGATGGCAGTAATTCTCACACACTGTACCTTTAAAGACGACTTCATATACCTCAAACATGTTCTAGCATATTGACTTATGGTGTTGCTATTGTATTAACGTCATGAAATGATTTCATTTTAACAGCTGCATGGTAATCCTCCCTTAATATTCAAGTTTGTATCTAAAAAGTCACCCTGTTGTGCCGTTGTTTACCCATCATGTTGTCCTAACACCTACAATTCTTCCATTTCAGCTCAACAGACAGTATATTAGTGGAAGACATGTAAGCCTCCCTATGTATCCTTTCATATAACAATGAAAGACTTATACATTTGCACCAGTACAAAAGCATCACAGCATCTTGTAATTTTGACATTAAAATGCCAAAGAAAAAAAATTTAAACCAAAGGCACCATTGAAGAAATCCTTGAGATTGTTCCTTTGTGGTGCTATGAGGTCCAAATGTCAAGCTCTTTCCACCGTCGTTGATGTCTCTGTGTAGGTCTACAAAAGGGGTCTTGTTTCCAGATGCCATTATTAGATTAATAGCCTATGAATTATTTAGCTGCCTTACTCTGAGCCCATTAGTGTTGATCTTACCAAGCTAGCTAAGCATACATCACCTTCTCAGCACTTTCATAAATAATAGATTTTGGAATAAAGATAGCAGTCCAAGATGGAGGGAGGTTATTGGCAAACAAACATTAAATTTGTTTAGCTCTGGAATTACATAGTAGCTCATTGACTGAGGTACTGTTTTACACACACTCATACACAACTGCATGCAAAGAGGAAACATGCCTTGCATGGGATTTTCATACTCTGAACTAACACAAGTGTGTCCCTTTAAAGAAAAAAAAAAAAACTCAGCCTCAAGGAAAAATCCACCCTTAGGTTATATTAGTGACGATGTATACCATGAGCTTCAAATGCACACATTATCAAAAAGTAATGAGGTAATGATGACTCCTTAAAGGTTTTTTGTTTGTTTTCTTTTGTTTTCTTCCTGTTTAGATTTAAATGTGACATGATAAAAACTAAACTTCATTAGGAAGCTTTGTCTGAAAATGTATCATTTCCATGTTCAATTGGCAGACTGATAAGTAAGAAGGATGCTCTGCTGTGTTTGATTTAAGGTTCAGCAACACATTTGAGACATTCTAGCTAACCCTACATACCATTAATCTTTTCTAAATCTTTCCAGTGATTGTCCAATAACTACTTAAGGTCGTGTTTGCCAATTAGTCCTAATTCTTTAAAGCGTATGTCTTGCAGTGCATTGATTATATTACAATAATACTGGATTAATTACAAGAAAAGAGCACAATTTTGGCTATTAGAATTCAATATGTAATCTTGATAAAGCAGCAACATAAACAAATGAAGAGGATACCGTCAGTAGAAGAAGAATTAGAGGATAGGGAATAGTTTGAGCTCCTTGGATATCTGCAAGAAAATGCTCACCAGTCAGCCTGGTGGGGGAATGACAGAATAGAAGGTTTAAAGAACAGGATCAGAAAGACTATTAGACCAAAGATGGGACAACAGAATTAAAAATCAGATGAGTTTGAGAGTGTGAGAAAAAATGGAAGTGTTAAAGCAGCAGGTAGAAAAACCAAAGCACCAGAAAATGAAGCATGATCTTAATCTACTTAATTAAAATTGTAATATTTAACATGGACATAGCCACTATGTGTGAAGGTGTGAAGGCAAGAAAGTGCCTTAAAGTGCAATACCACTGATGATCATTAGGTGCTCATTGACTTAAGCCTCATCCTCATTTGCAATTAAAAACAAAAAAGCATCCTCTCATGAAATGCAACTTAAGTAAGTTTTCCCACAAGTAGAATGTCAATAGAAACCAAACTATATTCATTAAAAACAATTTCATATTTAATGACAGTATGTAGCTCACAAAAAAAGCAAACAGAAATTACAATATTGGTCAATACAATTTTAAGTATGACTCTCCACCTTCACCTTCTCCTCTAAATATGGTTACTTCTGTCTCCAAAAGCACCGAAGATGAGCATGACCCAAAGCCAAACCTGATATCACAAAACAGGTGTTTATAAACTACTTGGGGATATCACCTGGGTAATGCCAACTGTGTATGTACCATTGTAATGTTAAATGAGAAAACAGGAAGCATGCAATTCTTTGGTTTGTTCATTTTTTAAGATTAAAGATTTAAGATTCTTAGATAAACCAGCGACCTTCTTGCTGTGAGGCTGCTGTGCTAATCACCAGCCCAATTTTATAATTCTACAAACCCAAATTAAAGAATGTAAAAACGATGCTCCATGACCACACTCTTTGCAACTAAAAAACTGAAGATCAATCAATATGTTCAAAACATATAAGGCTGCATTGCATTTGGGTCTATTGACTCATGAGTTTCAGGGAAGCTGCTGTTTGTTCGTTTAAAATCAAATAACAGAAAGAGCAGACCCACATATTGACATTAACAGTTGATATTTCTTTGCAGCTAGTTTACATTCTCTGATATTTAACTTTCAAATAAAACAGGATTGAAAAATTCCTAAAATTAATGCCAAATAAGCAAAACCAAAAAGACCAGCAAGCGGCAGAATGGTAAATATCTGTTCTGAACCTGTTGTTGGGAGGATTTTTCCTTTGAATAAAATTAAGTGTACTTCAATTTATTCGCACAGCACACAAAGGCCACCATAAATACACACAATTTTCTTTTAACACTGCATGCATTTTGTTATTTTACATGATAATGTGCTTATTTACAATAAATGTTTTAGGTAATTACTTCTGTCCTAAGTAATCGAAATTGATCTTGTATGGCGGCTTGCAGTAGAGATGGGAACTGTAACAGGTAATGGCTGAGTTGACTGCAAAGCAGGGGGGAAAAAACTAACATAAGAGTCTCTGTAATGGTATTTGCTTGCCCTGGGATACATATAGCCGTAGCTATTTACAGTAAATCTAGTTCTGTTTTACATCTGAGCATGAAAGAGAATCTAAAAATTATTCACTTGCATAGTTGTAATGTGAAATCACGGAAATTACTCAGCCTGACATTGGCAAACCATGCGCATGTAATTGGTCGATTTCCATCTTCACACCCGGGCAAAGCTTCATTTCCAAGTTTGTCACAGAGAATTTATCAGCATATTTCTGAATCCGCATGTGCAGGTGCATGGGAATGTGTTAGGCTTGGGTGGAGGGTGAAATTGAGAGGTGCTAGATAAGTAGCGTGTAGTCCAGATGATGAGAAGAGCTCTGTGGTTGGTGGTGGTTGCTGCTGACAGCAGTGATTCTGCTGGCCTTCCTAAGCATGTCAGAGGCTTTGTTGAGGCAGGGATATTTATTCGTCCCATAGAAAGCAGAGACAGCTGAACCTGCACATTCCCTTCCTGGCTCTTCCTATGGCTCTGTGTGTGTGTATGTGCTGAGTGAAGGTGGATGTGTAATGGATGAATATTTATATCAATATTTATGTCATGAAATGTTTGTGTGTGTGTGTGTGTGTGTGTGTGTGTGTGGCAGGCTCGCCTAACAAAGGAGCAGCGCTGGGGAAGTGCCCTCCTGTCCAGACATCAGTCACTGGAGGAGGAGTTTGAGCGAGCCAAAGCTGCTGTTGAGGTAAATCAAATGAATTCTGTAAGTACAGCTTATATAGGTCACCTGAAAGAAGACACAACTGGTTTTTCATTTCCTACCAGCTGGAGTTTCTTTTATTTATGTGATGTTGATGTCCTTGCAAAGAATATGGTTTTGAATATGTAAATAAAGTTTTTAATTTATTTATTTATTTTTTAATGAAATTATCACAGACCCAGACAAAACATTAGGCATTAAGAATTTAGACAGACCTAAAAGAAACTTCTTTCAATTATGAAAGTCAAAAAATGTCTTGATTTTCCAAGACCTCTTAATTTTTTGTTAGTGATTTTGAATAATTGCAGATAATGGGAAACATATAGGAAAATATATTTAAAAGCTATCCCCCATCTCAAATAACAAACACTAAATGAAATTAAGTGAATGAATGAATTTGAACCAAATTAATTTTCTTTTATAAATAATGTTTAATACTTTAATCCCATAAGAAAAACTTTAAATGTCCAATGGCCATGACATTAATGTGTGTTGTATGTATGCAAAATTATATGCAGTACTGTATTTGTTAAAGATCCCTATATAGCACTTATGTTTGTTTTTTTGTTTGTTTTGTTTAGTTGTTTTGTTTTGTTTATTAAAGTCAACCTTTTTCACACAGTCCCTATGCACTTTTAAGAGCAAGCTAAAGACTCACCTATTTAAGGAGCATTTCCACACTTAGCTTTACTCTTCTACTTGTCACACTGAGTTAGAAAGATTTGTCCAGCTCTTTGGCTCAACTCAACACTGACTAAGCTGTGTGCACTTACGCCCAAGATGATGCTGTGTGATGAAATCATGATCTTGTATTTAAACAACTACTTTTTTTGTTGGGGGGTGGCTTTGGAGAAAAGCGTCTGCAATCAAATTTATTAGAAAAGAGGTAAATAAAAATCTTAGGTTTTGGTAGAAAGATTTTGAAGAAAATAGAATATAACTTTATTGTCATTGCAACAAGTGCTACAAATTTACATTATTTAAATAAAGAGATGTATTTAAGTGAAGATTCTTCAAGGCATAGACACTTTTTTTTAGATTACATCTCCAGTACCATTGATAATGTAATTCTGAATCCCCGTTAAAGATAGTTCTACTAGGTTTTTTTGTTTTTTTGTTTTTATCTTATCCAAATAGTCACTTTTGTGCATCTTTAAATGTATTTACGCCCGTGATACAAGCTGATAGTTGAATCATGTGCTCAATTTTCACATACTCAAGTTCACGAGATAGCTGACCCAGAAAGTATTCACGACTTTGCGCTGGCTAACAATAGGTAGGTAAATAGGTCAGTCATTTTGCAGCCAGACATATCAGATATCACAGGAGACAGCAATGTTACAGTAATGAGAGATGGATTCATTCATCTGTGTATTGACACACTAAATATGTGGAGTTGTGAAATATGTCTGATGTTCTTTCACTATCAGGAGCACAATAGGGCTTGTCGTGATGAAAACAGAGGAAATACCCGGGTAACTTGCTTGTCTGAGAAAGAAGCTTTTGTTCCTTTTTTGCTCCAAGTGCTTTCATCACCTTTTCTTCTAAAGTCATGTTCATTTTTTAATCCAATAATGAGTTGAACAGAAAGACATTAGATTTTCTGATAAAACTAATGAGTTTTCCATCCTATGAAATACATTTGGACACTTGTCTTGTATTTTGAATGGTACAAGCTGAGTTTCTATGCTGAGCGTGGGTTAAGAAAAACAACAAGCAGTAAAGCTGTTCATTTTTTCTTTTTAGGAAACCCACTTCCCTTCTCAGTAAATATCTCTGAACTATTGGGTTACGTCAGCTTTACTCAGGGTTACAATTTACAGTAAGCTATGTGTAATGGTCAGTAACTAAAAGGTTAAACGAAAAGGGACAGAAAACTGTAAGAAAGTGAGAGAAGCAACTTATGAGGGGTGGACCTTCAAATTTAGCAATGACGTCACATCTTGTTTGAGCCAAAAGACTCATACGCCTAAATAGCTCCAGTCTTATCTGAAGGGCAGGTGAGTGATGAGATTCTAAGATTCTCCTGGACAAGCACCTCAGCATGGCGCATCGATTGGTAATATCTTTCCATCTCCTGGCTTCCACTCTGGACGGGCTCTAATACAAGTGGTCAGTCATTTTGGCTTTGTCAAACCCCCTAAATCACGTAATTCCCAGTTAAGAAGCAGTGCATACGCGTGCCCTTTCATACTTAAAAAGAAAATTATGGTAGCGACAGCACAGATTGCATTAAATCCACTCACAGCCTCTCTTCCAATTCATTAGCTTAAACAAGGCAGACAAACATAAGGAAATTAGAACCCAGAAAGGAGCAGTCAAAGAATTAGTCTCCTAAATAATATCCCCTTTAGAAAGCTGGCACTGATAAGAGACTAAGTTTTATACCTTTACACATAAAAATTATTGAAAAGGAAGAGTGAAATGGCAGTGATCCAAAATACAGAGCTTAAAATGAATTCAAAAACCTAATAAAGGAAGATATACATGGTAGGTAAATGACAGTGCATGTCAAATAAAGACATTGACAATTAATCTAGGGTGCTGACAGGTTAATACTTTCATTAAATAGCAAAACACTGGAACAGTTGGAGGCTAAACAGGGACTTTGGGGAACATTTCTTGGCTGAGAGGCTTGAGAAAGCACTCCCATGGTGGTGATAAAGATGAGATGAAGGTGACTGAGGCCAGTGGGTGAAATTCATTTTTAACTTCTAAAATATTTTTTAAATTAGTCGTGGTGCAGTTAGAGATTGCAGGGGCAGTGCAGCTGGAAACAAGTTAGAGATGCACTTTTTTTCATCAAAAGGTCAGTGGTTTTAATCCACAGGGCCCCCAGGGGTAGTAAATGAATGATGCGTTGAACTCCCTCAGAAACTTTCATCAAAGTGCATTTAAGCAGAGCACTAAAGCCCAGCGTAAGCATGGGGGTGCAAAAGGCTTAACCAAGCATGCAGCATGTCTGAATTCACAAAAACTCGAATTAACCAAGATGAAAATTTGTTTAATGCAAAGTAATACCAAATAAAAACAAAGATGCAGAAACTGCAAAAGAACATATAATACCATAGATATAAGTACAAATACTCAACACTGACTCAAGTGCTGTGCCGGTAGGATATATGCAAGTCTCTTTTGGTTGTTTATTATATGTAGTGTTTTATATAGTTTATTATAAACTGAAATAAAAGAAACAATCGGCATCTCCTATAGACTCCTGTTTGCAAATGTTTGTGCAAAAAGTCAATATTCACAGGGTTCACCCTTCTTTTTATCATGCGGTCACACAGTTAAACTAAAAGTCAAATCCTGACTGATGGTGATGCATTCTTGCCTTATCGATGCTTCATGTTGATCCCAGTTGTGAGTTTCTGTTTGTACATTCACCTATTGAGAATAAATCATAAAAAACAAATTCTTGACAATTTCAGTGTGATGATCTCCAAGCCATTTCATT
This sequence comes from Rhadinocentrus ornatus, assembly GCA_037177495.1. NCBI lineage: Eukaryota > Metazoa > Chordata > Actinopteri > Atheriniformes > Melanotaeniidae > Rhadinocentrus > Rhadinocentrus ornatus. Next base: position 17,146,537 of record JBAMHW010000016.1, on the reverse strand, counting down.
ATCACTTTGACCTTATGAGATCATGCTGGAAAATGCTAATTTTGCCATCAAAGGGCTTGTCGATCATTAGAAGCAGTTGCTCTTGGAAAATGTTTTGATGCTGTTCCTTATTCCTGGCAGCGGCTGTGGGAAGAACTGTGAGTTAGCCCAGTTCCTTGGAAAAGTAGACAATAAATCAAATATAACTATTTTATCCTAAATTATATTAAATGGCAAAATTGCAAAAAAATAAGTACAAATTGTCGGAGCAAGTCACCTGCAAGTCTTTTTCTAGTTAGGTTTCTCTCACTTTCTTACACAAAGAGTGAATAGCTGTTTGAGTTTGCTTGTTTCACACTAGTATCTTTTTATGTATGATAATGATAAATTCAACATTTACATATAGTTTTAGAGAAGATTTCAAAACAAAACAAAAATTTTGTATGATTTGATAAAGCCCATAACAAATTCCAATTTTAGTTATAGGTCATATCACCCACTCCCAATCTCAGCATGCTTCACTGCTGGTATGACACAGGACTCGTAACGTTAGCCTTTTCTTATTTAAATGATTTTTCATGCGTCTGAAATAGAAGGCCCCCTTGCCTTATCTGAGAACATAACTTTACACCAGTCTTCTAATATCGTCTGTCGGTCATGTTCTTCTTGGAAAGAAGTGGCCTCTTTGCTCCACTTCTTGACACGAGACCATTGCTCAAAAGTCTTCATTTAACTGTACAGAAGCATTCACACCTGCGTGCTGCCACTCTAGTGCAGCTCTACACTGCTGGCAACCTGATTTCATAGCTGACTCTTAAAAAGGATGTTTTTGGCAGAATTGTGACATGGTGCTTCATGTCCAGTGGCAGTTGATGGACACTTTTGGATGTCGTGAAGCCTTCTTCATCATAGTTGTACCTCTGTCCTTGACGTTTTTAATTAAAGCAATCATAGCTGTACAGCTTTCTTTAAAAGTTACCTTGCTTACAGAGGGTGACTGCTTTTTTTTGTTCGCTATCAAATGTCACTCAAAATAGTCATGTGAATTCAGCTAACTTGTATTTACTCCAATTTTTCCCTCTGCTAACTTGAATCCAAAATCAAGATGGCTGACAATTTTATGTCAGAACCAAGGTACAAAATAAAAACTGGCATTTAGTCAACACTTTTGCTAAAATGTCCTTCAGAATTTGGATCATTACAACAATAAAGAAATGGGAAAAGCCTATCATAAAAACTGAAGCAGCAAAAGTTGAGTCACTGCCTAAACCTCTGGCTAGGAATGTGTATGGTGCAGCTTGGCAATTTGGTTCAGTCAGTTTAAACATGTGCAATCCTCAGTAATTTAACATTTGCTCCAGACAGGAATACAAAAGGTAGTAAACCTTGCTGCTATAGCGGGTTATACTTGCACTGATGTTGTAATTAAAGGACATTACATTCACCATTCTCTGCATTTGCTTTAGCCATCAGTAGAAAAGTGCAAGCAGCTCCCTGCAGTTAAGTAGTTATATATGCTGATATCAAAGACTTCTGGATAGAAGGTAATCATATACGTAAATGCCAAAATCCGCTCATTGCACTTTGTCCACTATAATGTACTTTATTCTTCTGCGAGTGACATTTTCAGGACTCCAGCTTCATATTGTTGTCTCACTGTCTGAGGCATTGGCCTGCTCAATACAGCAGTGGGTGGCTCATTAACATTAAAAGGCCAGGCCAACCCTGCTCTGGACATCAAAAGGGTCTTTTTTTTTATTATTACTTACTGGTGACACTGCAAATAATGAATCTCTTATATGAAAACACTGTGGGTAAAACACCCCAAGCCATGTTCTTGTTTTCCTCCAGGGACTTTGCCTCAAATTAGTGCAACTCGTTATGGGATAAACAGATATGAGAAACACTGGCACCTTTAATTTTAAGACGTTTAGGTTAAACCACATGAAGTCACGTTGAATTAATTAATACAGCCCAAAATTAAAATACACATTCACCATTTTAGGCTAACTCAATCCAAAGGAAAGCCATACCTGATTAATAGACAGTCAAACACCAGATCCTCCTCTCCATACTCTCGGAGCTTGGCATCTCAGGATCTGTCCTCTCGTGGTTCATGTGCATGTTGCACCTCCTTACTGATAGGGCAGGGTGACATTTCCGCAATTAGCTTAACTCTTTAACTCGGAAGGAGTTAGAAAGATTTATCCAGCTCTTTGGCACAACTCAGCTCTGAATAAGCTGCGTGCACTCACAACCAACATGATATTGTGTGATTAAATTATGATCTCATAATTAAACAAAGGTCTGCTGTAGGAAGGAAAAGGGGAAATAAAAGAACTGCCTCTAGCACTACACAACAGCACCTGTGTCCAACTGGACTCACAACAGTCTGACTACCACTTAATAATGATGAAAAAGCTTCTGCTAAATGACTGTAGAATAGAAGATTTTATTTTTATTTTTTTTCTTTGGTTCTTTGTCTTGCCTCTTCCTCTTAACCTCATCTGGTGTTCTTGTTTTGCCATCTGCTTTTACTTTTTCACATATGCTTTCCCATATCTCTCTCTATCTGGTTGAATTTCAGTTTGTGTGTGCAACCTTCCTGCTCTCCTTCTAAACTCTCCGTGGTACAACCATAACGCACAATGAATCCTTATTGAAATACTGCCATTTCCGCTTGTTATCATTTGTGCAATCCTTCTTAGTCGATCACCCGCAAATCATAAACAAACACTTGGAGAGCACCAATCAATTTCCATACACAGGCAATTTTGCGCTCTTTAATTGGGATCTTCGTAGCTGCCATGAATTAAAAGGTTCTACAATTTAATTTTACTTTCAGTGCACTCGTCACCACAATCCACCTGACTAGAAACACAAATTGCAGTCTAATAGAGTTTCTTGAAAAATTAATGGAACAGTTTAAGTAACTTATGAACCCCCTCTCCATCTCCAAACCCCAGTTCATTTTTAAGACACATTTTGTGGCAGGAAGCCTTGTGTCTCAGAGCAGCTAAAGTAAGAGTTGTAGCTATTGGTTCCCTCCAGTGATACACAGGATTTAAATTAACTTGCTGTATGTTGGCCTTGTTTTTTCATAAATAAACTGCCTATGCTGGTGACAAATATACTTCATGGCAGTTTAAAGAAGTATGCATTTCTTGTGAATTAAAAACACATCTGCATGTATGCTCCATTTTCATTTGGCAAGCAATTTGTTTTCATCCTGCGGTGTGATAAGGGGTCAAATAAGTAACACATTAAATGGGCACAAACATTTGACTGTAAATCACAAGTAATGAGATGATGAACCAAGTCACGGTGCAAACACAGGTCCACAGTGCAGTGAGAAATCATGAAAATCATCAGCTCGATATTATGCAAATGATCATAATAACTGCTGCTTGAGAACCATTGAGACGAGCACCAGGATGAAAATTAAATTCAGCCTGAAAAAATTCATGCTATGCAAGGATTTTGTCAAAGGGCTCATTTTTGGAGAGCACATACCCTTTTTGCTATGGCTCTTTGCCTTGATTATTTAATGGAAAGTGTCTAATAAGATAATGTTTAGTAAAATTTGTGAAATTATGAATAGTGAGTACTTGGTACATTTTTGTGTACCAATATTAGCTGGAAATTAATAGGAAAATAAAATATCTTTTCTATCACATAAATGAAACTATCCAAGAGTCAGTGGTCTTGTTTTATTCAAATCGATCTGATGAGACACACACCTAAATTATGATAAAGATTTTAAAAACATTTGTTTGCATTAAAAAACATAACTAACGCCTTTATTTTGTTGTTCTGGAACCAGAAAAACTGTGCAGACACCACGACAAAGCTCCACTTAACATTTACGCGCCACAAACACATAATTGTGTATGAACAAGTGTTGAGACCTCGTGGCCTTTTTTTTATGTGCCTCTGTGAGATCAGGTTGCAGGATTCTCACCCAGAACATGAATACATGGTTCTAAAACATAAATTAATGGATGTGTTCTGTTTTCATTTACATTTTAAATTTTCAACATTTTTGGAATTGGGGTTGTGATAAAAATAAAAAATAAAAAAAAGAAAATCTGCAAGTCAATAAAATAGAACCACACTTATTTAATATGAATGTAGTATATTATGAATTTCTAGTAGCAACATTTTTACATGTAAACGGTTATTGTAAATCCAGGTTTTTACTGCCTCAGATACTGCACTTCCTACCAGAGCCAACAGAGCAGTGGACTCCATCCTTCAGGCAATTTGTGTGAGAGTGAGCTGCCTGCAATTACCTGCCATTTCTCGCCATCAGGGGCCACACTGCACCCTCAATGTCAATCAAGAGGCTCAGCTGTTGTGGAGATGTGACGACCTTTGACACAAACACAAGCATCTGTACAGTATTTCTCTCTGTCTTTGATCCAAATACAGTGCCACTACATACACACACACCTACTGTAAAGAGTGCTGTCGTGTCTTGATGAGTTTCTGGCTACAGAGGGCTCAGTAAGTCACACGAGGCTGTTCTGCTCTGTTTGGCATTATTCTTGCCGGTTAGTTCTGCCTCTGACAGGAAGACAGCCAAGAATCATGGAATCAGCCAGCTGGAAAAGAAAAACTGTTTCAATTCATTTCACACAAGTTTTTTTTCAGTCACGACACTAAATGCCTCTACAGTGAAAGTAATGTGCACATGGAGCGATGGAACAAGCTATGAACAGGAAACAAATGCAAATTTATCTAAACTCAATACCAACACAACTTCCACTCAGAATTGTTTTGTAATACCTTTTACTGAGACATATTCACCGCTCCCCTCAGTGGCAAAATTAAACAATAAGCAATTAGTTTTCCAGCCAGTGGATTTCAAGCTTATGAAAGCATTTTATTATTTATTTGAAATCGGCCAACCAATACAACCATTCCATGTCCCAAATGACTACCACAGTCTTAAATCATATTTCTCTAAATTTATTTCAATCTGATGTCAGACTATGTCTATTCAGCATCCATCTTTCATCCTCTCTCCTCTCTGAGCTCTCTAAAGTCAGGTTGATGTTCACTCATCTTACCTCTTGCTCTGTTACTTTCTATCTCGTTTCTCCTCACTTCATCTGATAACGTCCTCTTGGGGTTTTTTGGCCAATGTGTTGATATCCAGTTGCTGGCATGATGCCACAATGCAGGAATGTAGCGGCATCTAGGAGCATAGTTTTGATCTGCAACCAAGTTAACGTCTTTCATTCCTTTTTCAAGTGTGTTGAAGAAAATTTGGTGAGCTCAATAAATATGCAAAATAATGTCTTGCAACGTGGACATCACAAAACTGATTCAAGTTAAAATAAATGTATTAGCTCCAACATTACTGTGTTGTACAGTGTCTTTAATGGGCTCAAATTTCCAAGTGATAAAAATGAATGCTTTTTTTCCCAGATTTGACAAAAATCAAATGTTAAGGTAAGTTTATTTGACAAATTGTCTTATGATATAACAAACTAAAGACAACTGCATTTCTGACTATAGGCAACTCAACATCCTTTCAGAGAGATTTTCTGCTTCAAGGATTATCTGATCAGTCAGCTTTCATCTGGAGCTAAATTAATCTGTTTCTCAAAAAGAACAAATGTAAAATCTGTTCTTTCAGTGATCTTTGCTTATGAAACGAAGCAAGCTCATTATTCAGAAGTTATTGTGATGAACACAGTGAGTGGAGGCTTTTTCCGACACTGTTCCGGGTAACAGCTTTAAGAGGAAGTTATGCACTGAATTTCTTAGGAAACATCTATCTATCTATCTATCTATCTATCTATCTATCTATCTATCTATCTATCTATCTATCTATCTATCTATCT
>JBAMHW010000016.1:17119758-17136744 GCA_037177495.1 Rhadinocentrus ornatus | reverse complement strand
TTTTTTTTGGGTTTTTTTTTTGCCCCCCCACCCCCCCCCCCCCCCCCCCCAACACACACATACACACACACGTTTCAAAAGAAGTGACCTCTTTGCAAGTTGAAAGAGCAAAGCCGTCATACAAAGTGCTTTCAGGATCCCCTGGAATATACAGAAATGTGGCAGTTATTCTGAGGAGAGGATTATCCCGCGCTGTATGGAACTAATACGATTCCAAAATTCCTTCCAGGGTGCTTAGTGGCTTATTGCCCCACTCGGAATCATTCAATAATAATTTCCCCCTACATTTCAAAGAACCAAACAAATGACTTCGACAGAGATTAGCTTCAGAAACAGGTTGTTTCATTTTTCCTTAACACACACACACACAACACAGAGGAGTGATGTCATGTCAAAATTTGGATTTTACTCAGTTTTGTCATTGTGTGGCCTCTTGTATGGTGATCAATAGAACTTTCACATTTAAAGTTTGCGGAGCAAAAGCTTAACAAAATCCATCTGAGCAGAAATAACTGATCTATTAACTACAGCAGAATCTTAAAGTATGGAGAGTATTGATCCTTGATGTTTCAAGCCATTTGGCATTTACTATTTTGTAGATGACAGCCGATAATTTGACTGAAAGCATAACAGATAATGAAGGTATGTAGTTGCAGCTGAGTAAATCTGTAGTAATGTATAGAGTTAACTTCATTTAAAGCCTTGTCAAACTAGTTTATGCAGTTTTAAAATCACTGAGTGTCCTGCTAGCAGTATTTCAGCCCAATAAAAAAGTCAGAAACAAAAACTTTGACAACTTCAAGCAGCTTGGAGATCTCACCGTTTCCAGAAAAACACAATCAATTTGATTCTGGTCATATTCCTTTCAGCACTGTAGATGTTATGTACAGATCAATGGATGTACTTGTCAAATCCTTTACCTGGACTTCAATGTAGAATGCAGGCATACCTGTTACTGTGCTGAGAAAGTTGCCACAGATTTTGTCACAGTCTCATGGCTTTTATATTTGGAAAGCTTAATTGGAAGCGCCTCATCAGTTTGTGGGATGCATCTTTCCATTTTCACACCTCTAACAAACATGCACAAGAAGCTGAATTGGTAAAGCAAGGCAAGTTTATTTGTATAGCACATTTCATGTACAAGACAAAAAAAGCTTTACATAAAACATTAAAAGCATACAGCTGGGTTCAGAAGAAACATCAAAAGGTACATTAAAAACAAACTTTAAATAGAAAAAAAATTGAATACGATAGAAAAAGCTAAAATGCAAGAAAACTTACAGTGTGAGGGACTAACAGTTGGTTTAATAAAAGGCAGAAAATAGAAAAGTTTTTAACACTGGTTTAAACCAGCTGAGAGTTTCAGCAGACCTGCAGTTTTCTGGGAGTTTGTTTCACATGCGAGAAGCATAAAAGCTGAACGCTGCCTCTCCACCGTTAGTTCTGAATCTGGGTACAGAAAGTAGACCTGACCTTGATGACCTGAGGGATCTGGTTAGTAAAAAAAAAAACTAGAAGATCCTGAATGTATTTTGGTCCTAAACCATTCAGGTCTTTGTAAACTAACATCAGGATTTTGAAGTCAATTCTTTGACAGACAGGAAGCCAGTGTAAAGATCTCAGAATTATATGATCCAGCATAATTATAAGAACAGCATTGCAGTAGTCTATTATACTAAAAAAAAGTAGTACCAGTACATTGGAGTAAACTGGTGTATGCTTTGACTTTCCCGTGCACTGGTAGCAACACAATTCTGGTCAAACAGCAATGACCACTTTGAACACGCCAAAGAGGGAAGCAACTATAACAATGAAGATGAGGAAGACAAAAACAAATGGTGGAAAACTCTGCAACACATACAAGAAGTTTAAAAACTTTTAAGATGAGAGGGAAGATTATAGTCCAGAATAAGACAGCTATGAGCTGCACTGCTAGGGCAAATACTGTCACTGCCTGAAGAGGGAGACAACATTTTCACATTGTAGGTTTTTAATTAAGAATTGCACTTAGTTTAAACTTTGCTTCAGCAAGTGTTTTTAAGGAATTTTCTATCCCCAAGTTAATCTTTTATGCCACATTAAACTTTCAGAAAGCAGATGTGAAAATATGTCTGGTTTTGTCTGTTAGCTGTCAAAATCTGAAATATAATCTTCATTGTATATGATATTAATGATTGACATATAATGTATGATACCTGAATGATTTAATGGAGTAGCTGAGAGCATCTAAGGAGCATAATCTAAACACCTTGTCAGTGTACCGTTTCATGTACCTTTGCTACAGCTAACAAAATACTGTATATACTGTAATACTGTAAGTGTTTAAATGCTTGTCTGATATCACTGGCATCAACTGGTCTGTGTATCAGAGCTTGTTTTTCCCATTTAACTGTTACAAGTATATTGTTTTCCCTGCAGGCCTGGCAAGTGTTGGGGACCACACAGGCTGAAAATGAGAACGAGCAGGCAGCAATTGTCTCCCTCCAAAGGTAATCAGAAACAATGTCATCCAGCACGATTCAAAATCAAAACTTGCTCAGACATTGAACAGTTTGTGTGATGCACTGTTCATTAGCACCATTTACACAAGTGCAACTCTCAGATGCCCACAAGCTTCTACTTACTTTCTGACAGCAAAATATCTAGCCAAACAAACAAACAGGGGAATTATTTATTTAACTTTAATACCTGTTTTATATTAAAAGATCCAAGAAGAAACCTTAAGTTTGCTTTAGAGTTACTAAAGTTACCAGCAACATGAAGAAGTCTTTTTTAAATTATTATTCTTAAATAGAGGAACCCCTCATGGATGTTAATTGTAAGTCAATCCTCAATGGGAGGTGGCCCACTTTCATTCATATCAAAGCTGAATCCAGAAAGCAGCTTTCTGGGGGTGTGATAGACAAATCAACAGAAAGCACCAGACGGCCATTCAGCAGAAAGCATCCTTTCTGTTCCAAGTCCTTCATTTCTGCTTCATTGTGTGAAATAAACGAATGGATTAAAAAGGAGGGAAATAATATCATTTTCATTCCTTACAAGAACTTTGTTTAATCCTACATGCTCATGCATAATAATACCATTTAAATCTCAGGTTGTTTGAAGGGTTCATAGTTTACTTTATTATATAATCACCACCATCTGTGAAGGGAGTTGTTTGGTAGGAAGTGAGACCGGGTGTTTAGCTGACATTAGTCCTCTTGTTACTACACAGCCTTCTCTTCAGATGGAAAGCATCTGTTGGATTTGTTTATTTCATGAATCACAAAAAATAAAAAAATAAAAGCTGCACAGAATACTGAACATGTGCTTTTGAACGTCAGAGTCAGCCTCAGCCTCAAGTGCAGTGAAAAACTACTGAATCAAAAAGGTAAATTATTTATCTTCAGATGTTTTTACAGACCAGTTTTGTCCCTGAAACAAACATCTTGTCTGGTCACTAAAATAAACTTTTAAGTGTAAACTGAATGTGAGCGGCATGAGCCAATTTTTGAGCAATCTTCACCAATAAGAGTTCACAGCAGGGGGCTGAGTTCAGTTGGTGTGAGATTATGAAGGTTTTAAGGAAGTTGGCGCATCAACTGCGGCAGATAAGGCATGAATCTTGATGAAAGCTGAATCTTGTTTGACTTCTCCCCTAGTCTCCTAACTAATCCAAGCCGTTCATCGAACACTGTTCCATGCTGTTCTCTTTTTCACTTACAAAAGCCAGCATAGATCTCTGTGGCAATCAGTCATATCACCAATGATGTAACCAATGATATAACATGAGTAATCATTTCAAACACACTTCCCATTTCTGCAGTGATCGCCATGGGTGCTTTTGTCTAAATGCAAAGTTCTTTTCAAATCATACCACTGTGGGCAGCATGCAGAGCTGCTCCTCTGTGGCAGAGGCAGACTAGGAAAAGGTGCAGCTGGTCCATCCTGGCATGGAAATCATTAACCACTGCCTGATGTTCCTCTGCTTCGGCCTGTCCCAATTAATGCCTGTCAAATCTAAATTTCTCTTTGAAGTGCGCACATTACACTATCTCTCCTATCCCATGCCTGATTCTTGTCTCCATCCAGGTGTTTGGAGCTCCACCCAAATAACCTATTGGCCCTCATGGCTCTGGCAGTCAGCCTGACCAACACTGGTATGCGTCATGATGCCTGTGAGGCCTTGCTTCGATGGCTGAGACACAATCCCAAGTACAAGCACCTGCTGAAGGGCAAGAGCCACCTGATGGGATCCCCAAACTCTCAGCGCAGGATGTCTTGTGCTCCCAACATGACCAGGCATGAAAGGTAGAGTATTTCAACTCTTTAATGACTATCTAGTTAAGATATAAATGGACTCATGTGGAATATGAACAGTGTCTTAAAAAAGGAAAACACATTTACTTTGGGGGTCCTCTTTTACTAATGTGTGATTGATAATTCCACTGGTTTGTTTAGTGATTAACCAGCACACAAAATGACAATTATTTAAACCTTTTTATCATAATAATATAAAATTGGGGAGAGCAAAAAACACTTACAGCATCTTACAAAACACTTAAGGTTACAGCATCACCACCATGGGCCCCACGTAGTTTGACGCGCATCTCTTCCAGACCTGAGATGCTCCCCTGTTACGCAGCACAGTTACACAAAAGTACTTCTTTGTGATTGGTCAGTTTGCGATTACATGTTTCCGGATTTCTGGATTTTTGCACTGAATTTGAACATGACACCGTAATGCTATGCTTGTGTACAAGAGCATATTTGACCAGCTTAAGCTACACTAACCCTACAGTACACAGATGCTGCAAGAGTATAAACCAGTTTAATCAATCAGTCAATTCATCGATCAAATTTTGGATTCACCCAGATCATGTACCACACCATAATTATAAGGATGCGGTGCAGGACCCCACCAATCACCCTAACAAGGCTGATCACTGTGGCAGCAACCCTGCAGACTGAGCAGGCATAGTTCCCAATAAGGAAAACACTGAAAAATGCTAGGGTTCAAATAAAAGTAAAAGGGATCAAATAAACATTATAATAATAATAATAATAATAATAATAATAATAATAATAATAATAATAATAATAATAATAATAATAATAATAATAATTTAAAATAAATAAATAAGTAAATAGGAGCAGCAGTATAAATATATAGGTAAGCATTTCTAAAACAAAGCAATAAAACCAGAAAAAAGAAAACAAAATATATTTGCTGTGTTTAAAATAAGTCATAAGTACATAATTAAATAAGTCAAACATAGAAGAAAAAAAAAGCAATAGTAAAATAAATTAGCAAACAATAAAACACTAGAAACACATTCAATTGAAAGCCAGGGTAATAAAACATAGATCTTAAGCCTGCTTTAAAAACGTCAACAGTTTCAGCCGCCCTCAGGTCCTCTGGTAGACTGCTACTAGATTTGTGGAGCTTAAAAACTGAAAGAAGACTCACCATTAAGAAATGAGGAACCAGAGAATGGTCAAACCACTTCAAAAATCAACTATCACAGTAGTTGATCAAATTTCAAATGACCCAGATCAAACATTTCTATTTGGTTATTATACAATTTAATGTATCATTGTAGGAACTGTAGAGATTAAAGGCAACATAAACAATAAATAAACACATAATATGTGATGGCTCTCTGTTAAAGAACAGAAAAATCTAAAATATGTTGCTTACTTTTTAATGATTGTTTTGTTTATCACATTTTAAATCTTCTGTAGCGTAAAGAACTGTGAAATGTGCTGTCTGACATCAGTATTTTCTGATGTTCTTGTTTTGTTTTGTTTTTTGTATTATGAAATGTCATGTTTTCTGAACTGAAATGTCTGTGATAATCATAATTATTTTGATCAGCTGTGGTGTTTTCTGCATTCTTCTTTGCATTTTTTTTGCTGTTGTTTTTTTATTGTGGTGGTGTGTACCTCATGCCCTCATAACAAATGCGTCAAAAAAAGAAAGTCAATGATCTGTAGCAGTTGTAATGAGGTAACAAGGAAGCTGATGTAATATCAGCTCAGCTCAGGCCCAATGAGTAGCTGACAAACATAACAGATCACACTGTGTGTTCTACTCCCAAAATCAATCTTTACTAGCAGTTTCAAAAATTCATTTGTTTAACTTAAACTATGACTAAACTTATTTCAAGGTCTCCCACCACAGCTGGTATTGCTTTAATTGCACTGGAGAGATGCCAGACCTGGATCTACACGTATCCATCTTGTCCAACAGTTCTCACTGTTGTAGAAGGAAAGCTGTCAGTGGGATGTTATGGATGAGGTTGTTAGGTATATCAGATTTAAAAGGCTTAATGCGTCTCCCAATGTAAAGAAGAGCCTTATCAAATCATTAATCGTCTAGTCGGTGCAGAGAGATACAGGTAAAACCTAATTACTGTGCTCTCCCCTCGAGACTATGCAGAATTAGCTGTTTTCATTTTTTCTCCGCAGTCCATCCTTCTCTTTTCAACCTTTCTGTACATTCCTGTTACCCCTTCAACCTGCATCCTTCATCACACTCAGCTTGGTGGATTAAATTAAAAGGGGTTAGATTAAAAGAAAAGATCAGATGACCTAAGAAAATCAAATTATTTGATTTGTAAATATGACATATTATTATTATTATTATTATTATTGATATATGCGTTTCAATGTTGCTGAATAAAAACATAAACAATGTAACAGTACCAAGTTTGAGTAAGCACTAACATAAGGCATAAACCGGTAGCATTAGTAAAAACGATGTAAAATCAAGTGAATAATGGCTAAAAATTAAATAAGGAAATGCTCTCTGATAAAAATCTGTTTTGAGAAGCAATTTGAAGGCAAGAACTGGATCAGCTGAAATGTTACCACAGGCAAATCATTCCAGAACCTCTGAGTTAAGACTGAATTAAGAGGAATTCTACACCATCAGTAAACTGGCCATGTAATTTTGATTCAGACAGGTAAAAGGCTGCAGAAAAAATCCCATCAAGAAGAAATAAAATTATATAAAGTAATCCCTGCGTTTAATTTAAAAAGATAAAATTAAATTAAATAAAAGAAAAAAAAGAACAACAACAAATCTTGGAAAAGTTTCTAAGATAATAAAAACTTGTAATTTAAAGTTTCATTTTCTGTCAGATACCAGGTAGCATGGTCAGTCAAAGACCCAACAGAGAGCAGACTTTGATTCATCATCTGCTGGAACCTAATAACCAAAAAGTCCTTAACAGCAGCCTAGTGTAAGAAACTACGAGGTAGTGAGGGGAGAGGAAGGAATAGCAGAAGAGCAAAGGAATGATTAAGAAAAGGATGAGGGAATGATATGTAGATATTAGCCTAAAATAAAAGCTGGTAGTGTTACTTTATGTACATCAGGTACATCCTCTAAAAAATGAGCTATAATATTTGCAAAGGCAAAAGTTACAGAATAAAAGCTGTCAAGAAGTTATGTTTTATACTACACCATTTTCTGTACCGCTTAGTCCAAGTCAGGGTTGTGGGGGAGCTGGAGCCTATCCCAGCAATTAGCAGGTGAGAGACAGGTTACACCCTGGAGGGTCATCAGTCTATCACAGGTAAAACACAGAGAGACAAACAACCATTCACACTGACACTCCCTGTACTGGAGTACCCAGAGGGAACCCACGCATACAGGGAGAACATGCAAACTTCCTACAGAATGACCCCTGCCCAAACCTCCCCCCAACCGAGGGGATTTCCAAAAGAAATTCACAACTTTTTTTTTTTTTTTTGGTTTGCATGGAGACTGCACTTAACTGCACTTGAAAACACCTGGACATCTTCGCAAAGTTCAAACAGCTGTTCACTAGGGGACGATACTCCCCAAAACAACCACTGATCAATAATGAAAAAGCAGGAAGAAGAAGAAAACCGTGCTTCTTGATTGACCAGGACCAAAAGAGAAAATCTTTCTGCTTCCACCGGCTCCTTCAAGTGATCAGTAAACAATGGAGCCACACAATGCAGTGTTGGGGTTCCTAATTTTACTGTGGTGTACAGAACATGTTCTGTAAACACACATTGTTGGCTTTGTATTTCCTCCGACCTAAACAATATTCTACATCCCTTCTTCTTAATGCTTTAGCACTGTTGGCATACATCACTCCCTTTTTGGTCCACTGGATAGTCTGTTTGCAGACCCCCGGCTTTTAGGCAGACCAGAGTCTGCTTCTTTGGTTTGCATCAGAGTGCGGTTGGTGGTCACACAGCGCCAAATGAATTGTACTATGCGTGGAAGGGGACCATGGTCCGTTTAAAGCGGACCAAATTGCAGCAGTGTGAACGTGCCCTAAGTACCCATCATGACTGTATGAATAAAAGTTGACATGAAGCACAGAGCACATCACAACTCTGCAATCTTAATGAGTGCTCACTTAGCAGCCTTAAGTCACACTTATTTGTCTGTCCATGTGTGCGTATGTGTGTGTGTTCATAGCTCGCTGCTACCGGAGGTCAAGGAGCTCTTCCTGGAAGGAGTTCAGCACAACTCTGATAGCATTGACCCAGATTTGCAGACAGGCCTCGGGGTGCTTTTCAATCTCAGCGGAGAGTTCAACAAAGCTGTAGAGGCCTTCAACACAGCCTTGTCAGTGCGGCCTGAGGTTAGAAACCCCTCCCATAAACATGTTAATACACAGACACATGCACACACACAAGAAACATGCAGATTAGACATGGAGGAGCAAGTTCATTTATCTCATTATCCTAAGAAGTTGGTCCTTTGTTTTCTTGAAATAACTACCTAGTGTAGCTTGCTATTATGCAATACAGTAACTAGTTTTGTTTTACCAAAATCACCAGATGATCAATATGAACTCAAAAATGAGTGATTGTGTCTCAGCACCTTCTTTCATTGTTCATTGTCGTAGTTGGTCGGACTCTATAACATTAAGTTATTGCCTTCATGTGTTCTTCTGTTCACTTACCGGTAATGACTTTCCTGAACTAACAAAAAAATTAAAGTTCCCTTTGTTTTATCATATTTTTAAAAAAAAATTAGCCCATCATGAGATAACAGCTTAAATTATTCTGTCATTTCAAGAAAACAAACCTTGTTATCAAGATATCAACATAATGATCTCAGCTTACATAAAACAAAACACGCTAAAAGAAAACTTGGTTGCTTATTGGTTGGGTTTAGACCAGGGCTATTCAACTCTGGCCCTGGAGGGCCACTGAACTGCAGGTTATAGATGTTGGACAGCTTGTTTTTAAGTTCTACGCAATGGCGTATTAATTTGAGTCAGGTGTGCTGACATGGGGAAACATCTAAAACCTGCAGGACAGTGGCCATGGAAGACTGGGATTGAATAGCCCTGGTTTAGGCAACAACATTATTTGGTTAGGGTTAGAAAATAGAAACTAGGTGGTTATGGTTAGAAAAGAATCACAGTTTGAACTAAAATTAAAAAAAATTGCAGTGTGATTACACCATTTTTTAAAAATTACATGTAGCTGCTCTCAGAAGCACTAGAGTCCACATATTCCTGTAATGTAGTCGTAGTTTCTTATGTTCACATTTTTCTCCTATCAGACAAAATCAGTCTCACAAAGACAACATGTTAATCAGCGTTCACTCATTTTAGTCACAGTATTGTTTGTCCTTTGATTTTTCTGTTTGTTTGTAAAATGTTTACATATGCAACTCAAAATTGTGATTCAATGAATGTGCAGTTGCCACTAACATAACATGGCAAGCACAGAGGAAAATGAGTTGGTAAGATGAAAAAGACATCACCTACATCCTCAGAGGGACAGAAACTATGAGCTATACATAATGTTATCTTCTCTGCTGTCATAAATCAACTCATAATTAATATGCACACATATTTTCCACATTATTCTCCCACTAATAGTGTTAAAGATCAAAGCCAGATATGGCTCAGAGCTATGTTGGTCTGTTATGCTGACTGTAAGCCAGTGAGCAAGTTTGTAAGCTAGTGACATGCGCTGGTTTACTTGGAGAGAAGTAACATGTCTGGCAGCAGGTTGATTCCAGCAGGGGCTGTAATATGCAAACGATGTTAATCATCAAACCATTAATGGTTGTTGAGAAGTTGTTTTGTTTGTTTTTCTTACAGTTGATACATTTATAAGTTTTAATGTCAGTTTCCCCCTTACAGAAATAGTCAGTGATGCTTATTGTTTGCATATCTAAGTTGGTAGATGTTGATAGGTTAATATATATTACCAAGCAGATTTTTCATAGTATATTATTATATTTTTATTTCATTCATTTTCTACCTAATTTTCACCTCTGAAATTGTTTTTTCTCCACAATATTGTAGTTATTTTATCTGCAAAAACGCGACTATTTAACATGGATTTGAGAGAAAACCTGAAACTCTGGTTCCAGGAAATTTTATTTCAAATCTTCAGAGCAATAGTGTTCATGATATGACAAAGAGTAAGCAAGATGAGTCATTAAAAAAAAAACAAAAAAAAAAACTGCACTATAAACACAAACATCAGACATGAAGCCCTGAAGCGTGTACACACAAAATGGTGAAATGGAGCCTCAAATGTCACAAGGGAGTTCATGCAAACAGATGTAGTGAGGCACGCCAAACTCTCACAGCAACATGTAAAACAACCAAAATCTGTTCTCTTGTCTGTCACACATATGTTCCCAATCAGGATCCTGCACAAGGATTTGATTGTAAGGTATGATATTAATTAAAAATCACAGGCTACCTATTGAAAAGCAAGTTTGTTTGTTGTTGTTTTTTCAAATATTCTGATATATTAAAACTCTGCCCACACAAGTCCCTAATGTATGAACAGGAGCAGCTAAGAGCAGCAGTTTACAAGCAACGAGATGCAAGCTGAATGCCAGCAGGTGACGTTAAAGAGATGCATGAGAAATCTTTGCAAGATCAGTATATCTGATGTTTGACAACAGTCCATTTTGTGCAAGAGCATGATGCATCTGTATGTAGGAACTGTTTGAGTGCAAGAATGCAGTTTCTTGGAGGAGCATTACAATGTCATGAAAAATATATAAAAGAATAAATCATTTCCTCGAGCTTGAATGAAGAAGGTAAAATACTTCAATAATTGTTACTCAAGACATACACTTGACATAAATGTTTGTGAAGACAACTAAAAGCATTTTCCTACATGAGAATGCAAAAACGCTGCATGCAAAACACCCACAAACATGACAACAAACTTTTGATCCATTTCCTTGATGCAAATTAGTCTTCGTGCCTTCAGCTCTGTCCCAAGCCAGAATGAATATTACTCAATGTTAAATCCAGTCTCCCACATTTGACTTGGTAATATCTGCTCCCCTGCTGCAAAAACAGCTCTGAACACAAAAGGGAGATAATTATACCCTGCTGCCGGGCTTAACCAGAGATGAAGGACCTCTATACTGTAACAACCACTGACCTCTGTATGTTCCTCTTTAGCTGCAGGTGGGAAACAATGGCAAGGACATCCAGTGTGATGTAACTCTGCTCTCCTGAAATTACCCTTCTTGGGATACTTTTCACCAGAAAGCTGTTTAGTGCTCCAAGACCTTTTTATTTGGGCTTCAGGAAATCAGAGGATGATAGATTGCTTATTTACCACTGATTTGTCATGTTGTCATTGCTGATTCAAAGCTGAACAATGAATCACTCACCTCTATTTTACTGAGCCTTCTATTAAACATGCTTCTTGAGTTTAAAGGTGTAAAGCATTAAAGACTTAATCATTAAACTAAATAATTAAATTAACAATAACTGAGAGAGCTGCTTCTGATAAATATTCAGTTACTGTTACAATAAAACGACTAAAGGGACGGAATTTTATAAGCTGCTGTGTTTAGTAGACATGCCTAGAAATATCCTGGTAGGTCATATTGTGTAGGATGACAGCATCCAGCAACACACATTTCACTAAACCTTATGAAAACAAGACTTCATTATGACAATCTGGCATCTTTGAAAAGCCCAATGCTCATCTTTTATCTAGGACTACTTGTTATGGAACCGCCTGGGAGCCACGCTGGCAAACGGTGATCGGAGCGAGGAGGCGGTGGAGGCTTACACAAGAGCCCTTGAGCTACATCCAGGGTTTATCAGGTCCCGCTACAACCTGGGCATCAGCTGTATCAACCTGGGGGCACACAGGTGAGCAACCTGGGGCTGTATGAGAGTGGGAGAACCACTCTAACATGGTTTGATGCAAATTAACAATAATATAATGACGTTTATATAATTTTTATTGGGATTTCTATGCTATATATATTTAATTTTAATCAACATGTGTTGTATTTGTTGTTGCTTCCATAGAGAGGCAGCCAGTAACTTTCTGACCGCCTTAAGTCTTCAGAGGAAAAGCCGAAGTCGTCAGCAGTCCCACCAGGTGATGTCTGGAAACATCTGGGCAGCTCTGAGGATAGCTTTATCCATGATGGACCAGCCCGAGCTCTTCCAAGCCGCAAACATTGGCGACTTGGATCATCTCATTCGGGCCTTCAACTTAGACATTTGAGGAACAGGAACCATCTTCTCCATCTCTTATTCTTTCATTTTTAACCCACAGTCAAAAGCCCAAAGTGCACATGTCAGCATTGACGTGAGTTCTAGACAATAGTGTGTTCTAATGAACATAAATAATTTAACTGCAGTCATGAAAGTGGTCATATTTTCTGCCCTTTAGCACCTTGGAGTAGTTTTGAGGACCAGGTTTTCTGGCAGTGACTACTTTATGATGGAATTTGCACTGCAATTTGTGATTTCCCCAAAGAGCACAAGGACGGGCAAAGATTGTACGAGAAATGCCTTAGAGAACACATCAATTAAAAACCAACTCATCCAGTGGAACAGAGCTTAGCCAGGACAGACAGTCAGTTTTAAGACTCCCACATAGAAACCTTCACAAGTTGTCTGCAGCAAAAAAGATGAGGTCTGGAGAGAGAAACAATTGACTCAAGATTACCTCCTCCTGAAGCATGAATTTCACACAACTTTGAGCTTACATTCTGTTCCTGGCTTCTTCTTATCCTCTGTAAGTGGAGAGTTATAATACTGCATGTATAAGCATCTTCAGAAATTGATACTTGTTTTAAATGAACCTATTTGTAGAAGTTTTCCCTTTGCACTTCAGACTAATAGATGACTTCCTTAATCCAAGTGGAATGTGTAAGCCAGGTTGTAAAGCCTTACTGAGATGCATGCAACCAACAATATTTATTTATACTATTTTTATGGCAATACTAAAACATTAAGCCATTTCCTGACTGGTTTTTATTTCATTACACAACAACTGTCTTTTGAACTTTAAAATTTTTTGAGCCAATTTTTTATTTTTATTTTTTTATCTATTTATTTATTTATGGTATTGGCTCTCATATGCTGACTGGCTGGTATCATCGATCTGTAAAACCAACATTACTGCTTTTTTTGTTGTTGTTGTTTCAAACTTTGTTTCAAAGTTGTTACACAGCTTTGTTGTTTGAGAATATTTGTCATTTTTTTCTTCAAATGTAAAGGATTACTTCAACTGCTGGTGTATACATCGTAGCTTAGTTTTTATTTTTGCTGTGTGTATTCATTTTAATTCAGAATGATTCCATTTCATTAGAAGATTTGTAGTTTAAGCCAAGACCCGAGACGGCAGCTTGGTGGATTTTCTAATGCAGGCATTTGTATCTGTATTTATTAAATCAGTTTGCCTCAGCCATGATACATTATTTAAATATTTACATTAGGTCTGGCTGAATAATGCACATAAATAAGAAAGACTGGTTGTTTATTTTTATTAATATGAGTCTGCAGAAATATTCTTGTATGAAATGTAGTGCTTCTCCTGCTGCAGATACTTTTCCACGACATCTTGAAGCTCTTTTTTATAAACGTGCTTTGTAGCTGACTGCCTATTGTGCGTCACAGATGCTAGCTTTAAATTCGCTCTGTGAACTGAACATCATGTTCCATGACATGCAGTTGAGTAAATGATAGATTGTCTGCTGTACTGTAGAGCTCAGCACACTTTGGTCTTTATCAGGTGTGTCCACAGCCTGGGTGTCCTGTAGAAAGTGTGTTTTATTGTAGGCTTCTATGCAAAAGGTCATATTTTATGTTGCCATTCTGAAATGTCAGTTTGTCCCTGTCTGCCTCAGTGGGCCAAAGGAAGGTGTTGATTGTGTGTTTTCGAAAGAATGCTATCACAAGGGAACAGAGGCCAATATGAGAGCCATTCATCTTCCAAACTGTGTGGTTGGGATGTCACACTCTGTTAAAAAGAAGTGTTTCATCAGGAAACTGGAGGACAATGAACACCAGCCACCTAAAGTGCAACCTTTTCCTTTTACAAATCGGTTGCATAGCAATGTGTATTTGTGACTGCAGATGCAACCACCAAATTCACTGCCATACATATGTGCTTAGGCTGCATTTGTTTTGGTTTGTATTCACTCTGCCCTTTCAAAAGGAAGCAGTTTGAAAGGGAGTTGACAATGGACTGGTGAAGGCAACATGGCCATTGGAGTTGCAACTTTATTCACCTAAGTTTGTTGAATGGCATCCAGTCCATCGTGCTATCTGGTTTAATAGTCATTTTCTGAAAAGGAAAACCAAGCAAGTTATTTTTAGCAATGCTTGTGAAATGGCTCAACCAATAGTAAGGGGGACTTTACTAAATGACATCATCACAAAACAAATTCATACAACCTACTGGTTAGGTGGGAAGCAGAATGTGCATCTTGGGGGGTAGATCTTAAAGAGATGGGGCTAAAACGGACATTTCAGATAAGGTGCACCAAAGTAAAGTGTGAGAAAAAAATAAATAAAAACAAAAACATTAAGCATGCAAACATTTAGCTTGTGGCTTTAGCTTAGTAAGGTTAGGGGAAAGTAAGTACCTATTCACTCATCTACGGGTATTTTGACAAACAAATATTTTTCTGTGTTTTACACCTTTCATCAAAAAGCAAATGTAGTTTTGGAGCACTGAGAGCAGATTTTGGGGATTTCTGTGATGTGATCATTTCTGATTGACCAGCATGGCCTCAGGAGCTAGGAGGGATCATCACCTTTTGGTTTGGACTCTGGCAGTGTTTCGATAATTTCTGTGTGTTTTCATGTGGAGAAAGATTTTATTTTTTATTTTTTTGAAAAACTATACTGTTTTCAAGTGATTTGGGAAGGAAATGTGGGAAGGAAAATCTCTGTTTTACAACATACCTGTGTGTGAGCATGAGCGTCATATGAGCCCCTTTAAATTCAGCACCTATTTAATCACTTCAATTTTCCCCAAAACTGCTGAGATGATATTACCCAATCTCACTTCTTTGTGACAATAGTGCTGGTGGGTCTGAAAATAACTCCTATATTTGATCAAACATGCTTTTCTGAAACATCTGTGTTTAAAGCGGGGGGGGTTCTAATAACTAACTTCGGTCACATACTAATTATCTTGAATGTTATTTTATGTTATTTGTTGGTGAATAGGCTCCCAGCTTGGCTACAGGGTTTTGATGTTTGCATTATTGTTTTTTTATTTTATTTTTTTACAGCTGCACAATTTACCACAAGGTTCTTTTTATGTCTTTTGACATTAAGAGTCATTACAGTTACATACAGTGTGATTGCTTATCCTGTTTGTTGAACGCAGTCTACTGTCCAAATGTCCATTTTTGCACATACAAAATAAACCTACGTCTTCATCTGTATCCTGGTAAAATATCCAAAAGATTCTGTTAGGCCATCGTGAAAACATCACCACGTCTCACATCATCCTTTCTGACAACACAGCTGTAGAAAACATGTGTGGGAACTTGTGATTTCCTAATCAAATCTAGTTTTCTTATCTGGTTCTAGGTCTTTGCTGTTTTGCATTTCAAGATGCAGTTGATGTGTTGAAACTGAAAACAAATATTTATTTTTCTAAAGGGAAGTTTAAATTGTCAGCTTGAAGTCGAAACTTCTTGTGTATGCATCACTGTTGTAGTGCATTGAGAAAGGATGGCTGGGGACATTTTCTTTTTGTAGAACAACCTGCTGTAATGTTCTCAGGTGAACTGACTGGCTTAACGCATGCTCTTGAGGAAAAGCTTGAGGCTGATTGCATGTGAGATTGTCTGTTTTTTCCTTTTTGTTAGGTATTTTTTAATGCATGTTAGTGCTTCTTTTCTGCTCCCACTAATATATATAAATTAAGCATATAATGAAGTTTCCTTGCAATATTTCTACAATCCACTGCAACCTTGATATGAAGTAATGTATATATTCAGGATTTATTCAACAGAAAATATTGTTTCTTGCATAGAACAGGCAATGTGTGCAAGGCTCAAGCAAAGAAGAGAATATAGGGAATAACACATTTAATATCTTCTGAACATATTTGAGCTTAAATTCTGACACACTGTAGGACAGTTATATTCTGTAGAAATTTTGTAATTGCAACTTCTACAAATTGTGAACACACTGGTAACCACTGTAGGAGCCCCCAACCTATGAAACTTTCCAGCTAATATTAAAGCATTAGCATTCTTTATAGTCTATTGAATACTATCTACACCTTTGGTTTTAATGTTTGCAAACATCTTTATGATGTAGTTTAGAAATAATTATTTGGTTAAAAAATACACTCAGTTATGGCTGAGCAATATATCGAGACTTTAAAACATATCAAGATTACTTCACAGGCAATATAGAAGGAGGGAAAATCGTTGATATGCTGATAGCTTGTTTTAAGTTTAAAGTGTCTTTTCTTTTTGCTTTTTGCATCACTGTATTTTTTTAAATGTTCAGTCAAAAGTATTTGCATTTGTTTTAAAAAGCATTTATTTTAAGAGCATTTAATAAAGCTACTTTAATTTTAGTCAACTATTTATTGCGCACAAGCTAGTGATCCTTAATAAAAGTGTAATAAAAAGACTTTAAACATTCTCTTTGAGATATATCATGATTTAGGTAAAAAAAAATATCGAGATATGAAATTTGGTTCATATTGCCCAGCCCATTACTTTTATTTATATTTATTTAT
>JBAMHW010000016.1:17109338-17119658 GCA_037177495.1 Rhadinocentrus ornatus | reverse complement strand
CACATGAATGATCACCATCTAATTAAAACCAATGAAGAAATTAGTTGCATTTTGCTGTTTTAATTCATATAAATATCAATTTTATTAATTGTGATTGACGGGTGTGGTAATCTTTCATGTGCTTATTTTTCTGATGTCAAAATGTATTCAGCTGCATCATAGGTTGGGGTTCATGAAGGTTATTAATCCATGTTTTGTACCTTTTTTCTCTCACTCCTTTAATTCAATGTGTATCAAAAGAATTTGTCCTGGTTTATTCATCAATGTATGAAAATACAAATGTAAACAAATGCTATTTTGATGAATGATATTGGAAAATTATATACTTTATATACAGCCATTTATCTATTAGCACACTTACTATAATGCATATTACTCTCCCTGTATAACCACAAGGAAAGCATTAGCACCTTTGAAATGTATATTATGAAAGCAACTTTTAAAATAAATTCTTGTTATATATTCCTTGCTCTTGTGTCTGTATTTGTTAATGAAGAGGCTAAATCTCAACAAAGGTGTAGTTTATTAAATTATTCAAACATTGTAAAGTAAACAGTTGCACTGCCCTGACTCTATGAAGCCAAAATTGGATAAACGCCTACATTACAAAAGTTAACTTAAAATACTCCCTCAAAGACAACTAATGAAAATGAAATGAAATGGCACAAACGTGTTTGCAAAAAGGCAGCAGAGTAAAAACAAGTACATTTTGACATTTAGTTAAATGAAAAAGAGAATAAAACTCATTTAAGTACAATTCTACGATCCAAATGACCAAATGTCAATATTTAGTGCACATGCTAACAATGAAACACCTTTTTTATGACAAATTGAAACATTATTTTTGAAGAGGAGTGGAAGGGACCAACCTGGAGGGAAAGCCGAAATGACAAGACAAAAAATACAAAAGACAATACTAGAACAAGGAGGATGAGAGGAACTAAAAAGGTGCTGAGATATAAAAGACATTGCACAGAATATCTAAACATATATGACTAACCATCTTTAAGCCAGACAAAAATCTAATCATTTATCTGATGATAATGAGGAGCAGAAACAACACTTGCATAGAGACATTTAGTACAGCACACCCCACTGCACAGACAAAGTCTGCAGCAGTTTATTAAGAGGTTAAGATTTGTTACAAGTGAAGATTTGCTCAGGGAGGTTTAGGCACAGAGTTGTTAAGGGGAGTAATGCAGAAATGAGGATTTATTCTGTGGATATTATTAAATTGTTCGCTGTAAAGATATTAATCAAGGAAACACTCATGACTTTAGATGAAATTCTGGCTCTTAATCATATATTTATATTCCAGTCACCAATTTCCAGAGTTATATGTCCATACATTTTCTTTTTCCTTTTTTTTTTTTTTAAGAAAAACATACAAAGGCATTCAATTCAAGATCATCCAGCAAATAAAAATTTTGAGGACATACTGTCATGGTACAGAAGTGGAGGATAATTCCAGCACAGGATTAAGATGACTAAACAGATAAAGGTCATTTGTGTTGTTCCTAGTGGGTTTTTTATTATTATTATTATTACTAAAGCTGGAGAGAGGTTGAGATTACAGTGAGCACCATAAAGTTATACATTCAGCACTGCATCCGATCCATTAGCACATTCATTGTAGAGAAGATGCAGCTATTATCATACTGCTGGTTCAAGAATGTACTTGGATGTAATGCATATTGCTCTAGATATGGTTAATGTTGAGATGCATAAATGAACCAACTGCCCTGAAAAGTGGCAACAAGTCAAAGAAAACATTTATTTTACCTTTTGGGTCACAGTCTGAATCTGTCAAGAGTGATAAAGGAAGCAAACTGCAGCAGGTGCAGCTGGGGCAAAGTATGTTCAGCACTTTGTTCAGTAGCTGTTGTTGTAAAGTGCTTTATAAATAAAGTTAGCTTGACTTGACTATGCCTAGAATGCAAATATTTTGCAATTTGGGCTAAAAAATAAGGGAAAAGTTGCATTGCAGCATTGAGAACTTATATATACCTTACATGTACATTACTGACCTTAAAATCAACATTAAAGAAACCCACATTAACCAAATGCAATCCTGTAACAGGATTAACTGCTTTAAAGTACTTAAACTTAATAAAAAGTTGTCACATTTATTTGATTGTAGTGTGTAATCTACATGTTAGAGTCCACTTTTACAGCACCAGGTCAGGAATATTAACTTGCTAAGTCGAAAAGTGCTTTGGGAAAATTAATAACTTCACAACTCAGCCGGTGTATCGAGGTGCAGAAATTTTCTCCTTGAAAATGACAAAGTAAACCTTGGGCTGTATTGAGACATTTAGCCAGTAATACTCAACACCCATTTCTAACCCTCTGGTTCTTTCCTTCATCTCCAAATTTAAAGGGACATTGTGTAAGAATTATTTCCATCTAACCTTGGAATCGTGAATCGCAATCTAAAATGTTGAGCATTCTAGCGCCTCACTTTCTCAAACACCGTATTAAACAATGGTCGCCGCTGTGTTTCAGAAAGCCTCTACACCGAAAGCATGTCATCCGATAGTTCATGGAGTGTTCCTTCAGATAAAGAGGTTCGGGATTTCATAAATATTGCAAAACGCATCCCAACAAATTGTCAGATTTTATTCCTCTATGTTTAGAAAAATGGTTCTCAAAGGGGGAACAGATCTCAACGAGGAAGCTGGCCTCGATACACCGGCTTTTTGTCACAGTAAAAGCCAGCTTACAAAGACTTCCCACCAGCTTTTAGTCCAGCTTTACCGCAACTGCAAGCCAATGTTTACTGTGACTATGAAACCAACTGAAACCACATAAACTTACACTTCTGTGTAAGGCTAGTGTATTTTAGCAGAAACTACTGTTATGTTGCCATGGTAATGAGCAGGGCTCGATTTACAGGGGAGCTATGGGGAGCTTGGCTCCCCTGAAAGGCAGAGGAGCTCTCCTAAAGAGATCAAGCTGATACTCTAGGGGGAGCCCTAAAAATCTTCCAAACGACATGGATGATCCGTTCTGTTTCCTTCAGCACCATGGACAGCAGCATATTTTGTCTGTTGTGTGCTGCAAGCATCCACACAACATGATGTGCTTCTTTTTGTGGTTCAAGAACTCTCTGTCGCTGTTTCTGATTAAACAAGCTGCATGCAGTAGTTTTTTTAATAGTAACAATATTTTTAACTGCGCTATGTGCACTAATATAAATGCGCGTGCAGTGACGTGAGAAGTCGTGTTGCACGTGCGAAAATAAGGCTCCCCCGAAAGCCCCAGTGTAATTCGAGCCTTGGTGATGAGCAACAGTGTTAAACCAGACTGAAGGAAAAAAGTTAGCTAGGCTAATTTGAGCAGTACCGTTGACCTACGTGCCAGGGAGAAAGTTGGCAAATTCAGTATTACTTTTAAAATCTTTCTTCTTCTTGAGCTCCTTCCACCTGGGGAAGGCTAGCATGATGTTGATCTTCTTTTTATATATCGCCTGCTCATGCTGTCTTTTAAGTGTCCTTTTTCACTTTCTTGGCGACGGTGAAAACGGCTCCCGTGCTGCTGCTGCTGCATATGCATTATCCTGCATTTTTGTCAATAACAATTTAACTGATTTTTCAACTTGCCGGGGTAGTAAGGCACTCTGTTTATCTTTTCCAGAGTTTCAATCACTGTGCGCTGGCTCGCAGGAATTCCTTGTTGGTGCTATTTGTCCCTTGCCGGCAGCTGTAGTTTCAAGATGGCAGACCGTCATGGCGCTTCCCTACCGTGTTACCTGTCATATGTATGAAAAATTCTTCACTTACAAGAATGTGTCAGATCATTAGCGGAGGTCATAATACACCAATGATAACACATATATATATGCAGAGAGATTTTGGCAGGTAGACAACAGAAAATGTTACACAATGTCCCTTTAAACACAATTTCTTGTTGGATTATTTTGGTTACAAAATGAGACATTTTCATTCTTTTTATCATTCAGCCACCGCACAATGAAAAACAATCATTGTAATTCAAAATAAAAAGGAAAAAAGCCACCAGCAGCATAGTAAATCTTTTCTGTTGTTGCAGTTCAAAGCTGGCAGTGAAGCACTGCCATCTTAGTTTACATTTATAAAATGTAGCACTTTGAAAGTAGCTAAAGGCAAAGAGGAGGAAAAACCAGATTTGATATGTGATGTCACTTTGTGTACAGAGCAGTCCAGAAGTAGAAATTGCACAAATCCCTCCTTACTTACACCAACAAGTTTGCCTCTTTTTTTTCCCCATAAACATTTAAAGCATAAACACAACAAATGCACAAAAAGCACATTGCTCTCCCTTTTTATACCAGTAATCCTAGTTGCTCCTGAATGGCATCACAACAAGGCCAGCATCTGGTCTGCAAAGTTTCCATTATTTCCACTGTTATTACAGATGTCTGTCAGTCTTCTAGGTGAAAGACTGTGGTTATTTGAAGATTGAAGGGAGGAGGGGGACAGTAACTTTAACTGCTAGACAGTCGATGGTAAAAGTAGATGTAGCCCAAGTCCTTCGGAGGTCTTTCTGACAAGCACACTTTGTGGTCGTTGTAAATCACCCACCTGCATCAAGCGAAACATTTGAGAAAGGTACGCGTCATTTTTTTTTCCTGAGGAAAGCTGTCAAAATGTCACTTTATGTAAACCTGATTTTTAAACCTGTTTATTTAAAATTTTCAGCCTTCTAAGGTCAAAGATTAGTGCATTTTCATAAAACTCATAACTATTTTGCAAAGTCAATTTAAAGAGAAAACACCACTAATAAAAACTGATCTCTTAGATTTTTGTTCAACAAATAAAAATCAATTACTGTGATGTAGGAGCACAGTCTGAAACCCACCTTCCCTCCTTTTTGATGTGACAAACATAATGTCCAGACATTGTAGAAGCTCCCATGTGGCTGATGAAGGCAAAGAGCTCATAACCTGAACAAGAGAAAAGCCACAGCTAGAATTAACCAAAGACAGAAATTTCACTTTTTCCCCTCATACTCGCAAAACAAATGAAAAGCAGCAAAACAAAGTCAATCTACTTAAATCAAAATTTCATGCTTATTTTATGAAACCATCAGTGAAAATTTTACTTTTCATTTTTATACGGAGAAGAGATCATTGTAACAAACTATATTATGGTTACATTTCAAATAATCATTTTATTTAATGTTTAACTCATTAAAACAATTATAATTCAAAGTTTTTAAAGGTCAAAACATCTACATTTTTCTTTAAAGGCCATTAATGGTAGAGGGTATTGAAACTGATGGTGCCGTGTCATGTTTTTAATGCTGCTGCACCCAAAGTTGGTCTAGCAGAGAAGCCTTAAAGCACCTTTTGAATCATTGCCAGGTTTTATTTGATGCTGAACTGGAGGAAAGAAGTTTGTAATATCCTGCTAAAGCTAAAAATCTAAAGGATAATATATTCTGTGACATATGGGGTGAAATTAATCTCATTATGGTTACAAATGTCTATTAGATGATCTACAAATTTATAAAATATTTTGTGAGTAACTTGGGTACTTAATGTTTAAATCCACACACAAATATCAAGCATTTTGAACATGAAAAATTAATTCATGCATGCAGACATTACAAACTGCACAAATACTAATATTCTAAAAATAGATTTTCACACTCAACCTCACAAAATGTGATCATTTTCAGGTTTAAACTTCTTCCTCTGCTTCCAGATTGTTACACTTGTTTGCACTCTTGGTCTGATGCTTGGATCAGATTACATCTGCACAGGCATCAGTTCATGGGGAGTTTTGAGACTTCTTTCTCACCTGCAGACTTCTCACAGTTCCACAAAGACATGCAGCGTTTAAGTCCTGCTTGAAAGGTCGGTCATCCAAATATAATCAGATCCAAGAGTTTTTTTCGTCTATAGTTATTTCAAAATGGGGACATCGATTTTATTAACGACAGAATTGTTCAACATCCCATCTTTGTAGTCAGACAGACAGATAAAAGCTTACAGAGACTTTCAGGTTACAGGTTTATGAACAATTTTCTAAAAATGAGGTTGATGGTTGCTTGTAAAATATGTATGCTTGTGCCATGTGTAATGTGTGTATGTGCAAAAACTTGTGTGTGGACTCAAACACACATTTGCAAGCACCCAAAGTACTCTCAAACTGTTTTGTCTATAAATCATGTCATACACCATTACATAACCATTATGAGACTATTTTCACCCCATACCAAAATGTTCTGGACACAGATCCAAGATTATTTCCTGGTAAAAGTGGTTTGCAGTGTAAAATATAAACCAATATTTTTTTCAGGACATTTTTGTTGTATCTTTACGAGCCAACTTTTTTTCTGGTTACGCTGCTTGCTAACAAAGGTCAATAAAAGGAAGATGAAAATGAAGATCATGAACAGATAAAGCCGGAAAGTGAAACCACTCACGTCCTAGTCCGTCTTTGACTCGTGGACCTGGAGTGTCTCTGTCTGGAGACAGTGTTGAGTCGCTGTGCGAGATAGTGTTGGAAAAGGCATTGTCATTTGGCTCCGTGTCAGCCATGTCTGAAAGGGCATCGCTCTCCTCCTCCTCTGGGTGGCTGAAGATCCAGTCAAGTGCTCGCTCAAGATTATTGTTCTGGAAAATTATTAAAATAGCAAAAGAAAAAGTTAGAACTAACTGATATCTCTGCACCATAACATCTTTAATATTCCATAAATTTCAGATTTGTCTATTTAACATATGCAATGGTACAGCTGTGATCTTAGCACATTCTGTAGAAAAGTGATGGCCTGGAAATAAAGTCAGGACTAAAAATAAGAAAGTCAAGTTTTATCTGTCTTTGCCACTCTGTGCTTTGAGCAAACTGGAGGAAAAAACAATCATATGTTAAACATGTTAAATGAGCAGGGAGGCATCCAGCTCAGCTAAATGACCCCTGAAGGTGTTTCTTATCCAAAACCGAGGTGTGATTCCTGGAGGATGAGAGTCCGAGACAGTTTGGATGATTCTTTCTCAGTTTCCTGTCTGTGAGGTCACTGTGGTTGAAAAGATGTACATCGTACTAAATATGGACTGACAAAAGACCAGCAGTGAGACCCCTCTCTCTTTCACACCTTCATCTCCCAGAAGGAATATCTGTTGTTCGTTGTTTTTTTCACTTCACTAACATGGTGGCGGACAGGAAGCTCAGTGGCTTTACTGACGATAAACAAGAAAGCCTGCTGTCTATTTTTGTGTCTTACTAACAGTCTGCAGGTCTATTTTTGCTGAGGGAGCAGCTTGAAATATGAAACATGAAATGTGAGAATGAGGGGCCATTTCAAAACAGAGGAGTGAATTATTGTGCAACAGCTGCTCTCAGTTTGGTTCAAGTTTAAATAAATTCTTTAAATTGGTGAAGTATGTGTATTCGAGCAATATTAAAATGGCTCCATGCATCACCGAGATATGTGCTAGGGTGTGTTCGGGTGCTGCTAGGACTATCTGTAAACACCATGTAGTTCAGACATCTTTAATCACACTGACATGCAGGAGCTATTACACGTGCTGCTGGAAAGTGAGCAAGTAGGCCAGCTAAGCCTCTTTATGACTTACAGAGTTTGCTTTTCCTCGTGTTACCGTCTCTTTGCCTCTTTTCAAACCCCATCTCACTTTATTCCCTTCATTCTGCTTCGTTACGACCTCAGGATACCACTTTTATTTTAACTTCTAAGTTTCCTTTAAGTTTCTGACAGGCTTTAGTTTTGTATTTCGATGTAATGTGTTTAATTTCTGCACTTTTCAGTGAGACTTTCTACACTGTGTAGGTGGATCTTTATCCTCACATTTTCTTTTGCCCAAGTCTAACTATTAGCAGTCTCCATGAGAAGTAGACTAAGGATTTATGCACCACCAACAAAAGATTTCTATACTTTATCAAGTCAGACATGATGACCATCTCTGCCCACGTTGGCTGCCCAGCTCACCATGTGTTCAGTCAGAATAAATCACTGTTATCACTTCCATAAACATTAGAGAACAGGAGAAGACATGAAGTCACTGTTCTTCAAAAGAGAAAATGTAACAGCTCTGTGGTAAATAAATAAAGGTAAATAAATAATTGTAAAAGTTTTGAAGTGAAATCACTGTTCAGCAGAAACAGATACATATGGATGACATCTGCACCAACAAACAGAAACGACTGACCGTGGCTTTGAGAGCACGGATAGTGTGAGTGCGGGGGAAGCCCATCGATGTGAGAATGGCAATGCTCTCCTCAGGGGGCGAGTTGCCCAGTGGAGTGGCACCCATGGGGCTGTCAGAGGTGGAGAGACCAGGATCCATCATGGAAGGCAAAGTGAGCGGTTCTGCGAAGTCTGGGAAGAGATAAAGTAGAATTATAATGAACATCTTTAAATCTATTTGTTATTGCTTGGATATCAAGTTAATCAAAAGCTTGACATTCCTTAACTTTTTTTTTTTTTTGATACGGACAACATGCTGCACATTGCGAAGAATGATTAATTAACATGACTTGCGAGTAAGAGATCGATTGTAAAACTACTTTTGGTTAGGATTGCCTAAACAAAGTGTCAATTTTTTTCCTGAGAGGCTTGGTTTGCTGTATGGGCAAAGCAATGAGCAGTATTAAGCAGGGGGGGCGTGGCTCAGCAAGGTAGGGCGGTTGTCTTGTAACCCAAGGGTGCCGGTTCGATCCTTGGCCAAGTTGAGTTCATGTCATGTGAAAAATAGGAAAAATAGGAAAGAACTTTGTTTGCTGAATCTGTGTGTTATCTGTGTGTTACTAAGCAACCGATCTGCTAAACATTGCTCAAGATTTCCCGATGGATTATTCATCATTTGTTTTGAATAAATGACAACTTTTTTTAGCTCAATGTTGATATTATAAAATGTTGTTAAATGTGTGTGAAAATAAACCTTGTGAGGTTGATTAATAGTGATTTTAAAAGAGCTAGAAGGATGTTGATAGGATGAGAAAACCATCTCTTCTTGAAGCTTACTTCTTTAATACATTGCAGTTTGATCACAGAAGTTTGATGCTGATGCTGACCTTGCTTACAATTCACCCCAGACTGGAACATAGAAATATAACAAAAACATATGCAATGTCCTTTAGATGCACATTTTGTTCTGTAAACAGCTATATTCTATAAATAAACCTTTATTTAATCAGATGAATCCCCTGAGAACAAATCTTTATTTACAATGACGACCTAGGAAATGTATGTCACTGGTAACGCTGCAAAAAAATCAATGCAAAAAAGAAAATGTGAACTAGTTGATTTTTTTACTCACCAACTCTACCTCTAACTAACTGTTAACTACATACAAAGAGTGGATTTTTTTGCTTTAAGAAAGAGATAATCTGGCAAGGTTAGACTCCTTTTTAAAACCCTTTCAAATTCAGGACAATGTGTGGAGGAGCCAATAACATTCCAGAAAGCATCCCACATCTTTGTGCTCTTTTAACACATTCAAATGGAAGTAAAGTGACCCTCAACCCAGGAACAAGGACACTCATGATGGAATTACACCATAAACAGAGCCCTCATTACCGTCCCTGCCATAAATGAAAATGCATACTGCTTATCACCCTCCACCATCTCCAGCTCAGCCATCTTGTCTTGTATCATTCCAGGTGCCTGGACTGATGCTTCAGTACCAAAGGAGGACGTTTGTCTTTCAGGTTGAAAATAAAAGAGAAAAAAACATAATAGCTAAATGTTTTATGTTGGTCTTCCATTTCTAACCTAACTATGAAAACTTTAATCAGTGACTGGCTCTCAAACACATCCTATATTCACATGACACATTTTACTCAATTCACAAAGCTAATTTTGCTTCATAGGCTTGAACTTAGAACTGAGGGGTTTGGACTGAAATTGTATTATAACGTCAGGCTTAAGAAAACAACACAGACAAATAGCTTCTGCTATCATCAAGGAAAATAACATTGAGTCAAACATGAAGCACAGTTTTTCTATTTAGCCAGGACTTTACTTCCTTCTTCCCTGTCTAAAAACCTGACACCGTGTGTTTATGGTTAGCTTAAAGTACTGCATTATTTTTTATATTCCCTCTGCTGTTACCATGTGGTCTTTTCTACTTGTATACAAATTTTCCAATTACATGGTTTTTATACAAAAATCCTTCCCTGAGCTGATTCCCTCTATCTATGGAGTAGATTACTATTTTACTTTGTATTGTACTATACAAATGTTTGTCTTCTTAGTCAGAATAAAGTTGGGGAAGGGGGGGGGGGGGGGGGGTTTTCCCTCAAACGAAACCACTTCCAGGGAACCCCAAAACCTTCCAACCCCTTTCAAAACAACCCCCCCCCCTTTTCTTTCTTT
>JBAMHW010000016.1:17093500-17109238 GCA_037177495.1 Rhadinocentrus ornatus | reverse complement strand
CCCCCCCCCCCCCCCCCCCCCCCCCCCCCCCCCCCCCCCCCCCCCCCCCCCCCCCCCCCCCCCCCCCCCCTCCCCCCACCAAAATGAAATAATGTCGAGGGAATCCCGAGACTGTCAGATAATTTTAGAAACAGCAGCCTGCCTGTGTATTTATTTATTCATTTATTTTTTGTTCCAGTTTGGACTTTGATCTTTAATTGATCATTAAATAAATTTCCTGACTCATTTGAAGTATGTAAGACAGTTGCCTGTTTATATATTTTTTATATTTATTTTAACTAAATTTGCTGCTTTCTTGGCCCTTTTTGTCCTGGTTTATTAAAGGAGCACATAAGAAGTAATAAATGTCAAAGTTTTGTTCAAGCAGTGGGCTGAAATGAGCCTCCTGGGGAAAGTAAGAAGGAGGCAGAGGAAAAGTAAACTTTGTGCAGCACTTGAACGGAGCATTTTACTGATGTTATTGAGCTTGAATGCAGCCTATTTTGCAGATGCATTAAGCCCATTTCAGAAGATACTGGCAGGGGGCTGCTCTAATTTCCATCCACTGTAGAAGCTCTTTACAGCCAGCCAGGGAAATAAAAGTGACACGAGTCAACACCTCAGGGGAACAGCTCAACTGCTGAGAAGCTCTACGACACTCCTAATCAGCTCCCACAAAGTTTCTGCTGATGATCTCTCACACAGACATGCACAGATAAACACCTGCAGCCAACAAAGTCTGACACCAACAAAAAACAGTGCACATCTCTCCATGAATACACATTAGATGTGAAGTGTCTCTCACTTGAAATTACCTCTGTGTTGAAAAGGATCCACAACAAATAAACTTGCCTCTTTATGTGATTCCTTATTTCAAGTCACCTTCTTGAAGTCTGTAGATTGAGTTTACAGAAACTGTAGCAGAACTAATGCTGTTTTCATTGCAGCCTTTCTCATTGTTAATCACACAAGAACCTCTGATTCCAAAATTTGAGATTTTGGGTAAGAATAGCAACATAAGCAGCAAGTTAAGCCATTATAAAAGGATGTATTCAGAAAGTCGTAAACCCTCCAGCCACCATCAAAAACTTTGTAATTTCTACTTCCCTCTCCATCTGCATACGTGTGCTGTACTTTTGCTTTCACTCAGTATGTTAAAAAAGTATAAATAAATAAAACCTAAAGCTGTATCAGCTGCATGTATTAATGCATATTTCATGATACATGTTCATGTCCAGCTTCTTACTAAACTGTATTTAAATGAGCTATTACGGCTAATGACCCTACTCTAAAGTATTCATTGACTGAATGTGGATTAAACCTTCCCTGGATGCCTCAGCAGAGTATTACTGCACTCATAGTGGTGATGCTGCCTTACCAGGCTCCTCCATGTGGGCTATGATCCAGTTGAAGGCCATCTCAGGGCCCATGTTGCCTGTGTAGTACACTGCCTTCCTACAGGCCTCCAGTGGAAAACCCATCTCTGCCAGCTGCATAACCGCCGCCTCGTCTATCTCTGGAGCTGGGGACACGACAAACCAACATCAACAGCTAAACATGTGCTCACTGATTCAACACTGCCAGTAACCTTCACCCTAAAAAAGAACCCGGATTTGTAGAGACTTCCTCTTTGGGACTCATTAAACAAAGAGAGCAGGGGAGAATCAGCCCGAGGAGGTGTCTTTATTGAGCAATGATTTATCAGGGAGACAAATGAGTCTGGCTATAATAAGCAGAGCTTCTGTATGTGGAAAAGTTAGGTTTGTCTGGAAGCAGAGAGCAGCTGCAACACCTGCTCAGGTAGTCAGAGGTTTAGCTCTGTAGCATTTATCACTACGGCCTGCAGCCTAAATTACATTTTTCAAAGTTCTAACTTACATGCATGTGAAACATTAGTGCCATCAAAATAATGAAAAAAAAAAAGACATTAAATACTTACAGTCTGTGGAACTCATGGAGTTATCTAAAAAGAGAAGGAAGAAAATCATTAAAAGTGAAATCACACAGTAATGATATATCATCACTAATTGTGCATTTCTTTCTGGTTCTACTGGTCCAGTGCCTCAGGGAGTGTAACCATGCATATTTTCTGTAAGCAGAATTTACAGATGTTCTTGAAATGCATCGTGTGCAGGTTGTGGTAAAAACATATTAGAAACAGTTGCTTTGTAAATTGCTTTAAAAAGAGGACAACTGCAAGAACACACTCACATGCATGCTTGTGTGTGTCTCACTACTAAAAAAACGCACATCAAAGAAATCAGAATGGGAGTGCTTGTGCTGACTGATTACATTGATAAAAAAAGAGACTTGCAGTTATATTTTTTTATTTGTGTGTGTGTGTTATGCTATTACTAATTAGAAATAATTTATTGTTCCAGTATATTCACCTTTACAAAGGCAAGATCCAATCAAACATTCAAGTTCTTTTCTATTAATATTCTCAAACAAAGGTAAAAAGACTTCATTTGTCCCATTCAAGGCCACTACCTACTTACTCGACTGCTAATCCAGCTAAGCTAATTTTATATAAAGCACCACAGGATCCTTGCAATAATCAATAAACCAAAACCAAATAATAAACCAAATATGTTGCATTAATGTTATTTTCTTCTACAAAATTTGGAAATTTACATGCTGTTAGACTGAGGATATATTTTTGCAAATGGAGATGATTCAAACCAAGTCAGGCTGTTAGTTTTAGTGATGATCTAATAATCTAAAGCCTTGTGATAAATTCAATTAGGTTATGGGTATAAAACTGGCACAATTAATCTGTTAAATATAATTTATTTTATATGGACACAACGACTGCAAAAATCTTAAGGGACTGATTGTCCTGCTGCTGCATTCACGCAGAATAAAGGCTGCTTTGCAACTGAAAAAGCAGTGCTTCTGTTTTTCCTTTTTTAGTATACTCTGACTGCTTGTGCTTTTTATCTGCAGCCAATTTTAGTGCACTCAGCTTTCACAATGAAAAACAACCCCTGAGTCAGTTGCAGTTAATTTACTTTGACTGTCCTGGACACTTCAATTTAACACAGAAGTCATTTCAGTTGCATTTCGTAAACAGAAAACCAAACAAGATCCATCACCACTTTTTTGGTGCTTTCGCCATTTCTTACTTATTGTAGCAGAATTAATGACGTAAAAATAGATCACGACTTTCAATAAACTGGCAAATACACTTGACTTAGCTTTTAGTTTTAATCCTAAAGAGGAGATGAACCAAAACCCAAAAATGAATTTTGTAGTGCTTTAAGCAAAGAAACAGAAAAACAAATGTAACATTTTTTTCTAAACGGTCTAGAATAATTGAGCAGACAAATAAAAAAACAGACCGATGAGTAATAATTTGGTACAAGCAGCGAACAAGAAAACTCATTTGTGTGGTGCAGTGTAATCAGAGAGAAGCACTGAGGCCTTCTGGAGATAGAAAAGTGACCAATGATTCATCACTCTTATTGCCAGGCGGGGCAGTAACGCACAAAAGGTGCATTCACAAACAACAAGATTCATCATATAAATGTAAAATAAACAAATATGAGAATGTACTAACAACTGCAACTTATTTCCTCTGAGTTTCAACTGTTCTTTACACAAGGAAAGCTAATTCAACCTTCTGTTAACTAAAACAGAAGCTCTGAGGGATTTAAATTATTACCCACCCTAAACACTTAGAGGTAGAGAAGAAATTTTGGGATAGCTGTAGAGTTTTAGTCAGGCACAGATAGGAAATGCAGCTTACATGAGGTGGTTCGGCTTTAATTTGCAACACAGGAATTTTAAGTAGATGCTGCACTCAGAAGCCGACTCACTGTTCGCATGTCTGACATGGCAGACATACAGCATGATAAACAATTTCAGCTTTCCTTTTAAGTCGTCTAAATCTTCTGTACTGAGATGAGGGGGGGTTGCAATTACAAAGAAGACAAAGAAAAGCTAACTAAACAAAGCCGGCTGTAGCTTTGGCCTTTAGCAAGTGAGGCAGCCAGACAGCTGATGTGCATTTAATACCAGAGAAAAGTCAGTTGGAAGAAAGTCTCTAGAAAAGTGCCAACAATTTCCTCAAGACTCATGAGATTCCAGGAGCTTTTCCGAAAGCATAGCAGATCAGCATTACAAGCAGATCTTATGAAATTAATAGAACTTATTAGTCTAAGTCACACTATGTAAACAACTTTCCTGTAATTATCTGAGCGTGTGATTCCTGTCATATTCCTCTCAATATGTCCTGTTGAGAGAACTTGGGGAACTTTGAGCAGAATATCATATTAGAGACAATTTCACAGATGATTTGACTACACAAAAATATTCTACACCTGCTGAAAGGGACACTGCAACTCCCATTCAAGTTTTTTCTTAAAACAACACTAGGTTGTCACTTTGTTGGACAAAATTAGCTTCCTACCAACTCAGTGGAGGATACAAAGATTAATTGGTGCTTAAGGAAAACAGTGCCCTTTAACAATGATAACACAACTGTGAAATTAAGTAAGAAGGGCTAAAAATGCTGCAAGGCGTTAAGAGTGCCTTTTACATTTGTTTCCACCAGCTCACTCATCAGCACTAACATTGCTGTGGGCCACCGCTGCTGATTCATGGGATAATATGGCAAGAAGAAGGTTAGAAAAACTGCTGACATCAAACATGCCCGTTTATAAAAACGTTGGAATGACTAAAAAATGTTATTTACACAAAGTGCAATGATTTTCAAATCGTTTAATGATGGGACACTGAGATGCAACAGCAGGTTAGTAATATGTGTGGGTATAA
This sequence comes from Rhadinocentrus ornatus, assembly GCA_037177495.1. Classification (NCBI taxonomy): domain Eukaryota; kingdom Metazoa; phylum Chordata; class Actinopteri; order Atheriniformes; family Melanotaeniidae; genus Rhadinocentrus; species Rhadinocentrus ornatus. The sequence goes on along the minus strand of JBAMHW010000016.1, from coordinate 17,104,483 downwards.
AAAGTGCGCCCCAAACAGGCTTTTTTGTGCTTGCTCATGCTGAACAGATTTTGGTGCAGCATATGTTGTAAATCATGACAACATCTTTGTTTATTCCTAGTAATGCCAATCCAAATCCAACATGTCGTACAACAGCATGACAGTATCAGTCTCAGTATCTCAGTATCAAGCTGAAGCAGAACTAAATGTTGACACCAGTCTTTGATAGAAAGTGCAAAACAGAGATAAAAAAAGAGAAAATGTCAAATGAAAAGAAGCTGAAAAAAGGTTGTTGGCTATTCTTTCTTGGAAAAAATTACATAAATAAATCGGTCTAAAATGTTCTCTTCCAGCTGCACTGATCACATACAGTCTGTGATGTGGTATGCATATGCACACACAGGGATGGACATGGCAACAACAAAAACTATGATGGAGGTTGTAATACCTCTGGTGTCTTCAGGCAACACAATGGGGGGCATAAGATCTGGCAGCTCCTCTTCGCCCGGCTGCAGCCCTGTTGCTCGGAGGCGACTTAGATCCAGAAAGTCCGGAACATCAATGGCCAAGTCTGCATAACAAGATATGAATTCTGAAGTGAAGAGAGCTTTAACGTGTAAACTTAAAAACTGGTTTATATATATTCAATATGATGACAGAGCTTTCTTTGCTTCTTTTAATTGCCTGTGTTGACGTGTAATTGTGCTTTACAGATCTGTAAAGGTTAAAACAAAGGTAGTTCTTTACTGTGTCAAAGACTGCAGGTGAAGCCATCTTTTAATTAGCTTTACTTGGACAGAAAATTCACCTTCTACTACACTGGACTACAGCTTAATGGTGCCCTCTGGTGGCATTTTTTGGTACTAAAACCTAAAGTAAATACACTGGTGGAGATTAACATAGGGAATCTTAAAAAATCGTCTACGTGTGACAGATAAGTTACCTAGCTTCTTCGGTACCCAGTCAACACCGAATGTGAATTTCTTTATCTGCAAGATCATATACTCTGGGAAGGAGGCGAAGCGAGAAGTTCTGCAGAGCAACAGTATTATGAGAGGGGATTTAAAAGATAATTCATAAATACATCATAATGAGTTATATAACTAAAGAAAACATTGTTGCTTACTTGATTCCAGCAGACTTGGCTTGCAGTGCTGAGCTCCAGAAGTCAGGGACGTTTTCTGGCTCTGTAAAGGCCTGAAGACAAGCAGTGAAAGGGATCCGGGCTCTCACCGGTTCAGGAGGAGCCCGCATGTTCTCCTCAGCTTCTTGCCGCTTGACTTCATATGCTAGCAGCTCCTCTAGTGATATAAAGAATTAATAGAGTTTATAATATTCAGAAGTGTTTGTGTAATTGTAATTCTACCAAAAATTATCATCACTTCAGTTATATCAAAATAGCAGTAAAGTACAGGTGTCACAAGGTTTACTTGTAAATGATTAAATGAAGTTAATGAAAAATACTTTATCACAGTAGGAAATTTCACTTTTGTAGTAGTTTTTCTTATTTATTAAAATTTAAAAGTAAATGTAGATATGTTCTTTTTTTCCTCACCAAACATGTAAATGATTGGCTTTTTCTCCCAGTGAATGAGTCCATCTGAGCTCAGGGACTGTGGCTTCATAGTGGGGAAACTAAGCCTTTACCTCGATTAGTGGCCGCTTCGATGGGAGCTGGCAGCTGGATGCAGTAATCCACCCGCTGAGTGTAACGAACCCGGCGAGTCTGACAGCACTGAATCCGCTCCTCCACCAGGAAGCGGAAGACGTCGCTAGGGTTCTCTGACCCTGCGCTGTTCCTCTGCAGAAAGTTACAAGAACCTGAGTTTGAAACTAAAACTGATGAGGGGACAAATTCGATGTTTAATCAGACTAATAGTAATGTTGTTTCATTCATTAATTCATAAACACTGATCATGTGTTGCATTATAGCAAAACTGAGGTTTTAACCTCCAATTTAAGTTGAATTAAGTTCTTCACTTCTATCCAAACTTAGTCATCTCTGAAATGGCTTTTTTCGTTGTATTTTGTTAAATCAATCAACCACGTTTTAATAATCTGCCTTGTTCTGTTTTGTCTCCAATGGTTAAAGGGCTGTTTTTAGGAAAATTTGTTATTTTAAATTATATGAATCAGTAAAACTTAAGTGAATAGTTCAAGTTATGCACCTCATGTGTGTAGATATGTATCTATATGTGTATATGTGTATGAGTGTGTGAATATATATGTATGTGTATATGTAGATATAAGTGTGTGCATATTTATGTAAATTTATTTAGACAGATGTCACCTATTTGCATATTTCCATAACCCTTCCCCCATAATGCATGCTGTGTATGCTTGTTCATTGAACACCAGTTACTGTACTACATAGTTTTCTATTTTATTGTATTTATATTTAATATTTGTCATTTATATTATCTTAATCTGCTTTCCTTACGCCTTACTTTCCATGTTGTGAGATTAATAAAGTCTTATCTCATCTTTTATCTTGAAGTAAGGTCATCTAGCATGCTGAATAAAGTCTGTTACCACCTCCCAGGATGACCCGGATCTTTTCATTTAGCTGTTCAAAATGCCAACACAAGTCTTTTTTCAGCAACTCAAATAACCTTCAGCTACTGAGAGTTGTATCTTTTCAGAAATGTGATAACATTATTCACCAAACTGCTCCGTGTCCTCTAATTGCTTACTGAGGTCCAGGTCATTGACGTTTTACTGTTTATATGAAGACCGTGATGAAGGACGGCATCACAGCTTAACACACCGGTCTGCATGACCACGGCTTTTCTGCAACGCAGCCTTTCTATTCTGAGATGCTACATAAATACACAAGTAATAATTTTACTCAGACACAGCATGTAGGGAGACTAATAGCTGTGATTAGGTTATCATGATGTCTGCATAGATCAGTATGTTGTTTACACACTGCTGTGGAGAAGTGGAAGAAAAACATGTGTGCAAACATAAGAAGTTACAGTAGTATCTAATGTTTTGTTGACAGCACAAAGACAGGAAATATCAGGTCCCACTGAGGGCATTTATCACGCTGGAAGCAGAAGGGGAAGCATTATCTGGCCACCCTGTGTAACAGATAGCAGGGAGCTAAATATACACTGTATAGCAGCTTGTGAGAGACATTTCAGAGAAACTCGTGTCAGAAATAACATAAAGGCAGTCTGCTGAGTTTAATCAAATCCCTATATACTGTAACTTCTCAAGTCTGTGTCTCTTCTGTGTTTTTAATATTTAAACGGACATGATCTTTCTCTAAAACCCCGTAATTTACAGATTTTATCCTTTTTTTGTTTACACAAGACATTGGTGGAAAAAGAAAAAAAATGCATTTTGTCATTTTTGACTTCAAATTGAAAAAAATTTTTTTGTAAATTATTCATTGAACAAAAAAACAACTATTTTCACACATAATTTTTTAGGTATCAACATTTAATCAGAACCAACTTATCATCACATTTTAATATAAAAACATGCAGGGTAGTTAAATGAAAACTAAAAGAAGTTCTTTAACATCTGAAATAGAAGCTATTTTTCTCTGTTGGTCCTGCAGATGCCATGGGATGTCACTGTGGAAACCCAGAAAATGGAGAATGACTGGGAATATAGCTTTGTAATGTGCTATCATCAAAAAGTGCTGCATTTTAAGCCAAGTTGTGATGGTTTCTGAAAGTGACTAAACAGCTGAAAGTCAGTCATTATCTGCACCGTTTAATCCATTACGGGTCGCGGGGGAAGCTGGAGCCCATCCCAGCATTGTTTCAGGTGAGAGGCAGGGTACACCCTGGACAGGTCACCAGTCCATCGCAGGGCCAACATAGATAGAGACAAACAACCATTCACACACACACACTCATTCCTAGGGAGAATTTAGAGTCACCAATTAACCTAACCTAACACCTAACCAACAGCTGAAAGTATCACAGTTAAATATTAAACTGGTGACACTTTTATCTAATTTTGTTTTCTTTTATTGGTTTTTGTACTTTTTTACTCTTTTATGTTTTATTATTTTACTCAGTTGATTGATAACATGAATCATCGCATCTGCATCTTTACGAGCATCTTTACGAGACAAAATTTGCATCTTGAATGTTTCACACTTAAAGATTAAAACACGGCTGCAGGTGTAGCTCCCCTTACCTCCACCAGGTTAATCATGTGCAGGAGGAACTCATGGGCATCTTGTTGTCTATTGGAGGAAAACTCTGGGTGTCCCCTGCTGACCAAGGCCTTCAACATCCGAGGAGAGACGCCCTTCTGCTGCTGCTGGAATGAGAAAATGTGGACGTCACACAGGCTGACTGTGCATGACCAATAACCTGTCTCTGACAAGACAGCAGAGCACCAGCTAATGCTAAAGAAATCAACCTTCAAGTGGTGCTGAAACAAGAAGGAGCAACAGCATTGAACCCATAACCTTATGTTTGTATTTTTATAGCTATAGAAAGGAGACCAAATCTTATATCTTGAGGACTACAGATTAATGATTGGAAAATGCTGGCTATAACTTAAACCCTACTGTCTAACAAATCAACACAAATCCAAATTCTCCAATGTGTTCAGCTGGTTTCAGACTTGCTGGTTTTACAGCATGTCATTTTTAACCTTTTTAAATCAAGCATCCAGTGAATTTATCTGCCGTATGAATGGACACCATCATCCTGGAGAAAAACTCCCCAGGATAGGAAAAAGGTGATCAATGAGATGAACTTAACATTGATTTGCCTACACTTATCCTTTTTACAGCTGTGCCTTTCTAATTTACTTCCAAGTAAGTCTCCGGAATTGTAAATGAAACATACATGTTTAAGATGTTACTGACATGCTTCTGTAAACACTGATCAACCCATTTGAAGTCAGGTGTGTGTGAGCAGGGAATTATGGAAAACATGCAGGTCAGTCGGTTACCACAACCAGGGTTAGGAAAATAGTGAATTTCTAAGATGCCAGCTAAACATCTCCAGTCCATAACTAAGCTATTGTATCTCTTGACTGTAGGGGGGGGGTTCCCTTCAGTGCTTCACCCATCTGTACATCTTCAAATACGGCTAATATCACACTATTTGTATACAATTCTGTGGTGTTAAATGGAAATTTCACCATTTTTAGATAGTTAGTTGGCTAAATATGAAACTGCTGCTTCATCTGGGTCACATTGAATATTTTCAGATCTACTGATGGGGTTGTGCTTTTGGGTTGTTTGTCAAATCAGAAACACAAATATCTGCTCTCAAGCACACGGAAAAGTGCTTCATATGTTCCTTTAAGTGGAGGGTGATAAATTGACAATTGTCTGTGACATCAGACAAGCTGTTAGCTATTGGTACTGAAATCAGCTGGCCCAAATCCTCTTAAAGACAGAGCCTACCTAACGGCACAGCTGGAGATTAGCAGTTAAAATGTTATCTCTCATTTGCTAAACACAAACTGTGTAATGTAAATAAACAGGAAAAAAGTGCAAAACTGTCCTGCAGGTTTTAAATGTTTTCACTGCTTTAACACACTTTACTCAAATTGATGGGTGACTGTGCAGAACATGACATTAAGCTGCGGGATCCACTTCATTTGAATTAGGTGTGATGGAGCACAGAAGCATCTAAACCCCTGGAGGACTGGGGTTTAAAATCCCTGCAATCACCTGTTCCGGCAGGGGTTTCTGTCCTGCAGTGCAATTTATCCTGAAAGTAAATCACTTATTTCACCCAAAATGTCAAACTATTCCCTCAAATTCACTATTAAAGCCAGCTCACAGCCCAACACTAATAAATCCCATAAACCAGAAATACATTTTGTTAATAACTGATTTATAATAAATAAATCAAAACAGCATCATCCAGACAAACCTAATAAATAACTAATAATACAACTAACTGGTATCCCATACAGTCTAGGGTGGCTGAAGATATTTAAAAAGCCAACTTTAAAAAAAGTACGTAATTACACTTGGTAACACTGCCTCTGTGCATACCCAACACAACATGACAGCACAGCTCACCCCTTCATATACACACAGCTGTCAGTGTGTGTCCAAACCTGCTCCCACCATACATGTGTAGGAAGTTCAAGACCACAGCTCGGCTCTATCATTTACCGAGGCTGGTTAAAAGAAACTCATAGCTTCCATAAGCACTGTTGGCTCTTATTATGCTTCAAACAGGTTTCTTTCTCTAAGTTCCTGGAAGCTGTTAACTACAATGATGAAACATAATTATTTCATATCATGTCATTTCCAAATAGTAACGTACAAAAATAGATTCCAAAACTAATAAAATTAAAGCTAATATCTGTGACTAAATTAAGCCGAGCTATGGGAAGTTCAAATCAAAACACAGTACTTGAGATGTGCCTGGAGCTGTTATGGTTAATAATTTGAGTTGCACATTGGGGACTACATCTAAAAATCCCATCATCTGTTTGCTTTCATCAACTCCTTTGAAAAGTGCAAAAGAAAAAGTTCATTTATATATATATTTTTAAAACACACACAAAAAAGCTGCATTATAAAAATAATTCAAACCTAAATTAAAGAAACAAATAGAAAACATCAACCTGAGAAGCTTCAACTAAACCTAAAACTCATTCTGTCAAAAACACACTTGTCGGCTGTTGACCCAGTCTGAGAGCTGCACATACCCCGTTTAATACCTTGTGTTCTTCTTTCATCACCTGTTCAATGAGCTCAGATTTCATGGGTGGTTTGGAGTACTGGCCTGAGAGCAGCCCATGTCCCAGTTTAGCCCTGTTGGAGGAAAACACAGGCACACACATCAAGTCCAGTCTTGTTTTACTCGTGATGAGTTTATTTTCTGGTTGACACACCCTGAAGTAACTGTGCACACAAACCTGCAGACTTCAAACACACACATCGCTTGTTTAGTCAAACAAACTCTGCATATTTCTTCTTGTTACTAATTTCATATCAATTTAAAGCTATAGTGCTACAACTGTTTGACTGAATAGGTCTTCATAAAGATGAAGAGTAAAAAGGGAGGATATTTTCTGCAACTGAAATACTAAAATAGATTCATGACTAAATAAAATTTGGAGGCAAATCAAAGAACTTCTCTTGTGATACCTGAGTCTCAATAATCTGTTTTGTTGTATTTAATGGGATCATTTATGTTATTACATTTTTGCACTGATCAGGTTATTGTGCAGGAGTTTCCTGTTGTAACATTTGTCTCATTTCCATTTAAAAAATGCAGTTTGAATATTTTTTCTGGAAATCTCCAACATTTTACAGCTTAATCTGGAGGAATCTGCAATTTTTTCCCATAGGTCATAAGCTCAGGGACAGAAACTCATGCCACACTTTAAAATCAAGCAAGAAACCTTGCTGGAAGGTTTGTCTCTAAACCTAACAGAGAAAATGATGCGCTCTTTAAGATACCAAGTAGACTTCACTGTAATGGTCTATAATCTGATTTACTCAACATCTCATTGCCAGACCTGGTTATCTATCAGTGTCTGTATAGATTTTCACAGCCCTACATGCTCACAGTGTATGAGACAGCCTTATTCATGAGTGCGGGTCTACAGTTTCTAGATTTCTTTATGTTTTAATGCTCAATGCTGCTGAAAATTTCTGCCAGCTAATCCCAGAACAGCTAGAAGAGTTAAAATCCACCTCATTATCTTGACTTTTGATTAACTATAGATATTATTTACTTTATTCATAATATTGTGGTATTTCTGTTGTAAAAATTGACTCTGTTTTGCATTATTCTTGCGTTTTATTTCACTTTACATTTGCTCACTTGTGAATCACTTCCAATGTCACCAACAAATATGATTGCTGCAGGTGCAACCAATGATCTAGATGTTTTCCATCCTCTGCATATGAATCAAGAAGGATTATGGTTCTTCTCTTATACTTTGCTACCTATAAATTTTATTTAAGATCATTTTGCCTGAAGTACCTTCAAGAGGAGGATCGTGTTTAACTACTACACTGAACCAAATAAGCGGATTTGAATGGGCAGCTTCTTGTTGACAGTTTTCATCACATACTGTCAGTGATAGGAGGTATAAACATGTTTATCTGGCTGTATGTCTCAGATTATGACACACTAACACAGCTGATATTCATCCCTGGCGAAGACTCATGGCATCTGACTGCCTTCTTGCAACACACACCTTTGTGAGACAGATAAATGAGATCTTAAACTTGTGGAAACGGGCTCAACTACAAATCCACTGGAAAGGTTTGGTTTCAAAAGAAAACTCCCTGTCGTTAGATATGGAAGTTCATTTGTTTACAATTAGTTTTTCACACCATTTCAAAAACAGAAATCAGCAGCTAGAAACACTTCTAATGTTTTCTAATGATGTTATTAGGGGGTCACTTACATCTGTGTGGCAAAGTCCTGGGTCGGGTCAAGGGGTGAATAGTCAAATATCCTCTGAAGATTACCCACATACCTAGAGATCAAAACATACATCAGATGGAACATATGGATGCAACAGAGACAAAACACACAAGATGTAATGAAATACACACTCTACTGGTGGCAATGTCAGTCAGTCATCAGATGGAATCACATCCAGGAAGGAAGAGGCTGAATAAAAGCTCCAAATGCATCCATGCATCCATTTTTTACACCAGAATATTTTAATTCAGGGTCGACGGAGGTTAGCCATCATGCACGCACAATGTTTTGATTACACAGAAAAGACAAACATATTGAGGGTTTTGTTTCCTCTTTTTATTTTTTTCATTTTATTTGCTGATGCTGCTTATTTATTACTTGACAATGTTGCTAAGCTTGACATTGGTGTCAAACTAAACATCATTTCTATAACATTAATCTTAACTGTGCAAAGTACTCACATCCTCTGGAAATCTGGGATGCTGAACAGGACCTGCATTACTGTGCTGAGGTAGCAGCTATTGCCGAGGTTTTTAATGCCGGTGTAACCAGAACCATACACCACCTTCAGCTTCATACCCGACTCCTGGATCACCTCCCATTCACTGACCCGTGGCCGGGAGTTATTGTCTGTGTGGTGCCCATTTTCTGTCTGAAAGGGGGAGAACAACACACCTATGTATAAAGATTTTTCTTTGGAGGGGGGTTTTATGAGCAAAAATGTATAAAGGTTTGACATAAGTGAATATATTTTCTTAAGGACTTTTTTATTTAGACGGTCATAATGAAAGTTAACTTACTCTTTTCTGCATCTGAAGCATGTCTATTCCAAAGTGTGACAAGTGCTCTGCTATATGCGGGTCCAACACAGCTTCTTCCTCCTCAAATGAGTAGATATCTGAAATCAAGTAGCTATGACTGTAAGTTTAACATTTGATGCAAACCTAAAGAAAAGCTCAACACTTCACTCCTCGTGAGAAATTCATACACCGCCCTTTAAATTTGTTAAATCCCATCTGCAGGAAGCAGGTCGGATTTGTGTTGTGTGTGGTCGTCTTTTCCTACATCCTTAATTTTTTAACATCTAAGGTTTTCCACCGAGTTGAAGGAAAATGCATTGGAGAAGATGTGAAAGGTCTTTTTGACCACATCCAACAAAGAGATATCAGATAATCTATTATTTTTGACTAATCAGAGCAGACAGAGAATTTAAAAATACAGGCCTTAAAGATGAAGCCTTTTCTTACTGTGGCAAACATATTTAGCCTATAATAACCCTTAAGTCTTCCTGAAGACCAGAGAGCAGCAAAATGTTAATGTTTGCTAAAACCAAACTAAGCACCTATCTTTATAGTCTTGTTTTGAACTCAACTTTAATCTATTGCCAATAAAGTATGACTGACTTCAGTTATATGCTTAAAAATTAACAAAACTAAAATGTAAAAAAAATGATCATTTCACCTGCTCCATCTGGGGTGATGGTGTCCAGTTTAACAGCCAGGGGGTAGCTGGTTTCTCTGTAGTGTTCCAGAGCATGGCCATTACCCCCACTCCCATCAAAGAACCACTTCCCGCAGAACACCGCTCCATCTGTCAAGTTCAGCCACAGGTTTTCTCTCATCTCGCATTTCTGGCACTTCCAGCCACTGACAACAAAAAAGCAGAGACGTGTTGTTGTTGTACTGAAAATCATTATTTAATGTGTCTTATCTTTCACTGTATGCTTATACAGTGAACTGTAGAAACAGCACACAAATATGATTAAATATCCATTTTCCCATAATCATTCAAAACATCAACATTTATGCATCAAGTCAGAAAAACAACTGAGTTTATTTGCCATCATCAAGTGATTTGCAAGCATTAATGCATTTGCACAAATGACTTCTGTATTTAAGCTGTGCCCTGATAGGCTGTACGATCCACATCGCTTTAGCACAGTTGTTGACATCTAAATTGAAATTGCTTTTTCTTTTTTTCCAAAAAGGTTTCAAAGAGTTAACATCCAATATGTTATCTTTATATTATTCTCAGCAATTCATCCACTTAAATTGATTGACAGATGCTTGCATTGCTGGGGTCACCTTTGTTACAGGCCGGACATCAGTCCTACCTGGGTGGAATCCGGACCCCATTATCCAGCTGTCTGAGGCTTCTGGCATGTCTGGAGACCTGGATCTCCTCCTCCCAAGACTCCGGCTCCTGTTTCTTGTACGCTGATTGTGCATTGAGAACTGCATCACAGGCAATGGTCACCTGGACATCAGATGAGACAGCAGGTGAGTGGATGTTATTCCTACAGCTGTGCAGCCATTTAATTCTCATAAATGTGAGTGTAAAACTTTGTGAACAGCATTACATAAAAGCAAAAAGTCACTAAATATTTGCAAACGTAAAATTATTAACACACCAAGCGCCAGAGATGACCAACAACAAAAGCAAAAAACTATGACCAAACCAAAGCCAAGCGTCGGTTCTGAACTCCATGCAAAGAAAAAAAACATCTAAAAGTAAAGAAAGAAAGAAAGAAAGAAAGAAAGAAAGAAGGAAAGAAAGAAAGAAAGAAAGAAAGAAAGCAAGAAAGAAAGAAAGAAAGAAAGACAGAAAGAAAGAAAGA
>JBAMHW010000016.1:17034294-17078719 GCA_037177495.1 Rhadinocentrus ornatus | reverse complement strand
TGTTTCTGTATATTTATATACTGTACATACTCACCCTGTCAGACCATATACTGTACATATTATTTATTATCTTGTGTGTGTGTGTGTTCTTGTTTGATATCACCTGCATGCTTCCTCTTACTGCACCTGTACTGTTGTAACAAAGCAATTTCCCCATTGAGGGACTAATAAAGGTTTTCTTATTCTTCTTATAGAAACAATATAGGCATTTTAGTTTTAAGGCAAAGATTGTGGTATTCTGTGGTTTTTAGTTTGAAATATAACACATGATTAAGCCTGTCCTGAAAGTATGTCTAAAAACAGATGTTCAGAGCATTAACCCAAGGAATCACGTGAAAGAACTAGTAAGAGGAAATACACACCTTGTAGTACTCCCAGTGCTCAGGCTCGTAACCCTCAGGAATTTCAGCCAGCTCTGCCTCACCTACAAAAAACAGTATAACCCAGGTTTCATTTAGTTTGAACAGACTACAGCTGACCAGAATACACACTGAAATTCAAAAACACATCTGTACTCACCAATGAAGATATTCACGCCTGTTATAAGGATAGCCACTGGAATACCAGTCAGCAGGGAGTAAAAATACTGTGTGGGGGAGGAAACAACTCATTATTCTGCAATTGTTCTGCAGGAACATTCTCCAAACTATTCTCCAAAATAAGAGTAACTTCTCCTGTCATTAAGCAATTATTTTTGGAAAAGTCAGGGAATAAGATCATGTTGGAATACTCACTAATAAGCGCAGAAATCTCTTGTCATAGTAGCTAGTGGCTTTGATGACAAACATTTTCTTTCCATGACCCCAACGGACAGCCACTGCAAAACAAGGAGCGAGATGTTGCCAACTATATACATTCATATATACTTATTACATGACTACACAAAGTTACTGTTCATTGCATATTATGCCATTTGAATGTATCTTTACTTTAAAGATTAGTGTCACTTTCCTGATCTGTTGTGTAACGGGAAAATAACGTAGACAAAATAATTAATATAGTCAAAATAATTTCTACATCATATAACTTCTGATACAGTACAATTCTTTTACAATTATCCTTAACAATGTCTACTGAAATCCCATAAATCTGTTTACTTGTACTAAAACAAAATATTGTAATATATGCTTGCATAGTTACTGTTTAATCTTCATAATTTCTATTTTAAAACAGACATTTTGCCATAACTGTAGTACTGCAAATTACAATTTTACCCAATAAACCAGTCAATGAGCCTGTCGTCAAAATCTTGTAATGGTACAGTAAAATACCACAGCACAGAAAATATTTTAATCTAAAAGTTAAAGTTATTTGTTGACAGCAGGACGTACGTTACTAGGCTAACAAGCTAACAAGTCTCGACACAAGGTCATAAGACAAATGGGGCACCTTTAGGGTGAACCGTATAACCATTTAAACCAGCTGGACATTTCTTACCTTTATCTGTTCGTGTGATAGTTCGAGTGAGTAAATTTGCAGCAGTACAGCCAGATTTTGGCAGACTCAGTCTGGCTGCAAAGGCAGCAGCAGACCTCAGAATGCTCATGCCCACCATCACTGCTGAGGGACTACAGTCCAACAACGCGAGCTATGATTCGTGGAATAGAAAACGAAGCCAAAGCCACCATAATTGGTGAGGGCACTAACGTTGCCTTTTAAAATGGGGTTATTTTATTATTGTAATGTTTTTTGTTTTCAAATGTATATTAACATTTTTATGGACTTCCGATAATTATTATTTATTTATTATATTTATTTAAAATTTTTTTGCAAGAAAACAGTAAATGGGCAAAATGCATGCTGGGTAAATTGGGTTGTACGACGTGCAAGATGGCGGCGTCCTCTTCTGTAGGACGCGTTTTGACTCTTTGCAGGCAGTTTCAGAATGTTTTAAGGGTTTCTTCAACGATAAATGTTCACTATTGTGCTCTAAATTTAACAAAATACCGGGATATTTTTTCCAGGTAAGAGCGATCAAAACAATTTAATATTATTGCTTTAGTACGCCGTCGGGTTTCAATCTACCGTTGCCATGTTGATTCCTCGGCGACTGTCAACGATTGTGTAAAGTCAAATCTGTTTTCAAGAAGGATACGTTTTCAATTTGAAACTATAGCAGAGTGTTAATGCAACCAGAAAGCCTTTTTATGTGTTTGCTTTATTGTACTAGAGAGTCGAGATATTTTAAAACGTGGCTATTGCTGTAGATCAAGGATGCGCAAGTCCGGTGCTCGTAATCTAGTATCCTGAACTTTCTCCGACACACCTGAAACAAATACCTAAATTCCCTCATCCTCATGTCATTCAGTTCTGCATAGGCCTGGGAACGAGCTTCGTGGTGTTTTCATGGTGTTTTCTCTGTGTACATGCAGGTATTTCTAATTTGTTTATGTAAAAGGGGTCATAATAAGAAACACTTTAGCTAGAAAAGAGATAATTTAACTCGTGTTTGATGACATAATCTAAAAAAAATTAAATTGTGTATTGTATAATAAGCGTACGTTTTCTCGAGTAAACAGCTTTTAGGGTTGTGTTTCAGCTTTCTTACTTGCTGAGCCAAGTTTTCAGGCTGGCATGTTTTCTGTCAAGTTTTTCAGAAACTACCTGACTGAATTTTATAAAAACCTGAAAGGTGATCAAGCGAAATTAAATAAAATTTGTAGTAGGTGTATGCAGATCCACATTGGAATAAACTATATTGATTGCTTGCAGTCTTCTTAAATGTTGAGCATTTATTCTATTTTGGAAGTCACACGGTAAGGATTACATGTAAAAACAATTTGGCTTGAAATGTTCTTTTTAATTTTATGCAGTGAACTTATTTTACATTAACCAGGGAGACGTCTTCACTGGTTGCACCATCTACGATCACTCCCATAATCTTTGTGGGTCAATATCGAGCGTTGCATACAACCATCAGCAGGAGAGGACTGGAAGAGTTTTTTGACCTCTCTGAAAACTGGGGAGAGTCCACTGTGAAGTCAGGTAAACCCTGCAACAGCTATAGGAGAGCATTATGGTCACAATGGGTGTTTGTTGCCTGATTTAAAAATACATTTTAGATTTTAATCCAGATCTGAAGCTGGATTTGCATCACAGGAGACATTGACAAAAACTCGTGCGGATAAATTTTAAAATATTTTTTAGGACCAAACAAACTTTGTAGTCACATTTTTATCTTTTTTGTTTTTTATTTTTAAACTGTTAATGAAGTCAAATGTTGTTTTTTTTTGTTATATTTGTTTTATCACAGGAGCCCCATGGACAGCCAAACTACTAAGAACAAAAAGCAACGAGGACTTGCACAAACTCTGGTGAGCTGTGGACTGTGGTGGTAACGCTGCTTCTGGTGCTTCTCACTGTCATTGATGAGTCTTTCCACTAACATTTATTTCTGTCAGGTATGTGCTTCTGAAAGAAAAGAACATGTTGCTCACACTTGAGCAAGAAGCAAAAAGACAAAGGGTTCAAATGCCGAGTCCAGAGAGGCTAAGGAAGGTAAGTGGGATGCTGAACTGACAAGTCTGAAATATGGTTGTTCCATAGTATTTGCAAAACTGTGGAAGTTAAAAAAAAAAGAAAAAAAGTCGGTTAACTAAATATGCACTTGCAGGTTGAGCGGTCATTGATCAGAATGGAGACGGTGGTGCTGGAAAGAGAGACTGCACTGCGTTTGCTGCAGACAGGACAGGAGAAGGGTCGGCCAGGAGACTGGAGGAGGGACATATTTGGACATGTCAGCTGGTGAGGACAAAGTTCCAGTGTATACCATGTGACATATGAGGAGGAAATACCTCTTAATATTTTATCCTGACGTCAGTTTACTGACTACTCTAAAAAGTTATGCCAAAAAATGTTGCTGGATTTTACATTAGCAGTTGGTACAATTAAAACCTGAACTGGATCTTATCAGAACTGCTGTTAAATCTTATTTGTGCTTCCAGGTATCGTTTCAGAGAATATGCAATTCCCTGGTACATGAATAGAAGATACAAGCGCAAGAGATTCTACACACCTTCATTTGTCCAGCCCCACGTGAGGTAAGATACTACATATGTGCAGTTTTTTTTTCTTCTTCTTTGTGTTCATAAGTAATTATGTAAAACTGGTACTTATTAACTTTTATTTATTTTTTACAGGTTGCGTTTAGAAAAATACCTACGGGAAAGGGTGAGGAAATCAAATCTAAGGAAGTGCAGGCTTGCAAAATTAAAGGAGAAGTTTCCTCAAATGAAGGTTCCTGCATCGTGAAATGTAAACACAGCTTTTTTGTGAGGATAAATGGTTTTTCTACAGCTCATTAGTCTGAATCAGCTTATGTAAATTGCTGAAGATCTGACTGAATTTGTCCATTCATATATCAGCCCTTCAGGATAAATTATGTAAACCTGAAACGTTCTGTATTCATACTTCCATGTTTAAGGTTTGGAGCTCTTGTAACTCAAATACAAGAAAATTTGAATTAAAATAAGTGTGCATGTATCAGATGACTTATGCAACAAATAAGAAAACATGACTTTATTTTTAAAAGGTTGTATGATGGAAATGGCAAGTAAAAGGGAAATTTTATTTTATTTTCAGTTGACAATAGTGAGCACAGGCAGGGACAGACTGGCTTCTGATGAATTTCTGCTACACAAAAAAAAACAAGACAATATTCACGCTGATCTGCTCTTCAAACACAGAATCTAAACACAATGTTTACCATGTCAATATTCTGACAGCCCGTGCAACAAATTCTGTTTAGAAAATTGTATTTTCCCATCGTAATAAAAGTTTTCAATAACAAAAGATAAGGCAACAGACAGAACGTCGACAAAGGAACTTATAGTGTGCATGTTTGATTTCTTAAATAAGTCCCAGACAGGTGTATAGACCAACTTGATTTTAAAAACGAGTCATACAAAATGAGAACGACGTGTTCCAGAGTCCAAGTCGATGGGGAAATGCTTTACAACGATGAACTTGTGGCAAAGACAGTGCAGAAAAAGTTGTCAAATCAGGGGCACTTCCTGTCCACACACTGCTTTCCTCCCTCCTCATACTCTTGTTTGGAGATCCACATCTGTTGGAAAGTTCCCTGGAAAACACAAGTATAGGCACATGGAAGGAACTGTTAGATTACTGTGCCAGACAGGGATCTTTTTATTGCCACACGGTGAAAATTTTAATTGTGAGTGATCTCATTTGGCTTGTGTGTTTCCTTACAAGTGATGCCAGAATGGAGCCTCCAATCCAGGCACTGAACCGGCGCTCCACTGTGGTGCTATTGGCAATCAGCTTCAGTCTCATGCTCTGTAAATTACAAACATGTTCCAAAACATAAACATTTATAAAAAACAGCAATGTTGCATATGAAAAAGTTATAATATATAGCAGAACAGTTTAGATTTTGTGGTGCATCACTTACTTTCACATGACCATAAATCATTGTATTTATAGAAAATGGGGGGGCAATCAGTTTCTCACCGGAGGGGTTTTCTGGGAGAGTTCTCTGTTCAGTCGGTCAGTGAAGCCCTGAATGAGTGTGTTTCCTCCGGTCACCACCACGCTGCCATACAGACCCTAAAATGCACAAAGGTCTCAAAGTGAGTTTGTCATCTTAACAGTGTTTGAAAACTGAACACAAGAAAAACAGTCATCTCCCAAACAAGCTCCCACCTAAGATTAATGTTTGGAGGAAAACATTAAATTAGATATTTGAACATGCTTTATTAAAGAAGCTTTTTGTATTCTGTTTTCCCTTAAACACACACGCGTGGCTTTTAAAATCTCTTAAACGATCATCCACACTGCTGCTTACGACAGGAGTTCCAGGAGAAAGTCTGGACAGTTTGATCTGGTCTTTTTACCCCAGTTGCTGTTCACGCAAGCACATCAGCAGTGTGCTCGCGTGAAGGCTTTTAGCTCTGAACTCTCCTGGTTGGAAACGTGAGGGAGGAAGTGCAAGGGAATTGTTTTGAGCACACAGGGATGTGGAAATTGTGTTTCCTTAACCTTAACAACATGTTGACAATAAAAGATGATGCTCCTTGTGTTGCTACAGGTTTTGGAATTCATTCTAGTGAGGAGCAAGCAAAGAGCAGTATACAGGTCAGCAGAAAACTTTATCTATTGGAAATTCTAATACTCACTGGCCGGATGTCGATATCACACATTCCCACGCTTGTCGTCACCACGTGGCCAACTCCTAACATGGTGTTTCCTGACAGGCCCTGAAAAATATTTATCAAATATTAAAAACTTAAGAGCTGCTTTCCTTAGTCAAAGCAGTTAAAGTGTATGCTCTGCTACTATGGCTGTTAGCTCTGCAATCACATTTGGTTAATGAAACATGATGAGGGAGCACGCACCTTGGCATTAGAGGGGTCAAACAGCCCCTCTGGGATCTTTAACCTCTCAGCCCCAAAGTCACAGTTGTAGCCGTTGGGTAGCTCATAATGCACTGTGGGCATCTGGGCTGCAACTCTGAGGAACAACACAAGTAACTTGTAAGAAGATGATTTATTAAAGCAAGTATTCCATACAGAAGCTTAGAATAATGTGACTGCTATAAAATAAGCCACACTTGTCTGATAACCCATTACTGATTCCATCTTTAGCTTAAACTGAAAACTTTGTGGTGAAAATCTTTAAAAGCTTGTGAACCTGTGGCTTTTTTATGTTTTGTTACTGTGGTCGTGTGTTATTTTCCAGTGATTTAAGAGGTCAGAATAAATGGGAATTTGAGATATTATTCTTAAAGAAAGTAGGAATTCATATGATGATGCCATCTCTTACTGTTCATCATACGGAGAGTCCGACACCTGCAGCACCGACGCCTGAAAGTCCTGAATTACACACTGCAGACAGTAATGCAGATTGGATTGAGGTCATACCAAAAAAAAAAAAAAAAGCAAAATAAGAAGATTGCTGCTTACATTACTCATGTAGTTGTGCCAAGAGCGGGTGACTTGAGGTAGTTTTTCCTTTTTCTTCCAGCTGGCTGGGGACCCCTCACGCACTGCATCCTGTAATAAGTCCACGCGGTCATTTCTCAGCAAAGTTACCCATTTAGACCGTCAAATAGCTCTAAATCTAATCTAAAAACGAGTCATTTACCTTTGATGCAATCATGTAAGGAGGGATTATTTCAACAGTTAACTCCTGAAACAGCTCTCTGCACTGCATGCTCATGAAGTCACCGGCCAGAGGTGACTTGACAATGCCTGTCAGAGACAGTAAATCAACTCAGACTCACAGGAACTCAAAAATACCACATTCTTTAAGTTTATTGGGAAAGATTGGAGTCTGAAAGTTAATGATTTCACCACAAATTTTAATCAATTTGACATATTACTATGATTATCGTGTACCAGATTAGTATTTACTACAGTAATTGAGATCACTGGTTCCTGAACTTGTACAGTAATATGTATTTTAAAATTCTAAAAATCACTTTATTTCTTTAGCTCTGACTCACTATCACACTTTGTTGAGATCTTCATGTTGAATTATTTGTATAATCATGATGCATTTATGTGTTGCATCATCTTTCCTACTCAGGTTAAAGTTACATTACTTCGCCCTTAAATGTAAACACTAAATGTCAAAAACCGCAGTCCCTCAAATGGCACCTCACATCTGGTGCAAAAAAAACAAGTTTATCTTAAAACTATTCAATGTGCAAAAGTTCAACAAATGTGTTTATAGTTTGGTATAAATACAAGTTTTATAGGTTCATTTTTCGAATACTAATTTATCATCATTGGTGCTGGATGAGCTACCCAATGAAGAAACTGTTCATGGGTTCTGAGTCAGATCTGTCCATGTTCCATGTCACTTTTGCATGCAAAAGACAAAGATGGTGGTGACAACCTCAGGACCTCCAGACAACAAAAAAAAAACAGACGAATGATGCAGCGGTTGATTTAGATTAATTTATAAAACCCATACTTAGTTTTATCAAGATGATTTCAAACATAGTGAACTCTAAAAGAAGGGAAGGAGCTGTAGAAATCATAACTCCTGTGGGTCACAAAAGACTGCTGTGTATGGCTGAGATACTTGCTCCAACCAGCAGATGGCAGCAAAATACAAAGAAGATGAACTTACAGATGTTGGATTCAAACGTATCATCAGTGATGTTTGTTAAAGAAATGATTCCATAGTTTGCATGTAAAACATTTGGCTTTGTTCTTACCAATTGAGCAATTAAAAATAAATGGTTACCTTGCTGCAAGACGTAGCCATCATGTACTGGAATTGCTGTGGTGTGCGTGGCTCCGCTGTCCAGGACCAGGCCCGTAGACCGCCCATTCGCAAAGCTTAAATGCTCAAAGTAAAGGAAATGTGATGTAGTTAAACTTATATAAAAAAGATACAGTATTAGTTAAGCAAATCTGTCATAACAAAACATAAACCTGAAACAGTCACCAAACAACAGGAAGATTTTTTAAATGAAGCCAGCAAATTCTGTCACATCTTTTTGTGGATGAGATGAACCAGTAAAGGATACGCAGACAGCACAGCTGATTTACAGAGGAAGAAGGCGGGAATGTTGTAATGCTCAAACATCAACTCTGTTAGTTTCTCTCGTTTTGCTCGTGTGTTCCACTGCAAACACAAAACAGACGTTAACCTCACTGACAAAAAACGGTCACAGTCAGACACTTGTAATCTACAGCTTGTCTCCCTGTCGTGATGGGGACCAGCACAGAAACTAACTCTACCCTTCAGATCCTGGCCTTACCACACCTTTATTACAGCTAAATCATTGATTATCTTTAAACTTGATATTACTAACTTTTCCATGACTTGCCTTTTCATTTTAACTAAATGAACATTGGCCTCAAAAATAATCCATAGACTCTAAGAAAACAGAACTCACCGAGGCCTCCGACATGAGAACAGGATGGAGACTAGGTTCAGACTTGAAGTGCATCTTGTATGTGTGATCCAAAATGGCCTGGAAACTGTCCCAGTCCTCAACTATGGGCAAGGTAGAAGAGGAAACAAGGGCACTGTTACCTGTTATCATTGATTCCCTGGTTTTGGAGATACAGCTGAAAATCCGTGACAATTATCTATGTTTATCTTGACATTATATGAACCAAAAAAATCACATCAGTTTTGGGAAATTTACATTATTACTAGTAGTTATATGAGTTATTAATAGAAATTTGTATAGTTGGCTCCAAACCATCCACAACAGACATACCCTTAGTATCCAGCCATATGCTCTGTATGTATCTCTGCATTGCAGTTGTGGTAACAAAACACAACATCATAAAAAATGTTTTCTCTTATCATCATTTTGACTGGGTCAGCTGGCAGAGAAATTAGAGCAATGATGATTTTTTTTTTGATAATCTGAGCAGCAGGCACCGATGTTCCAGGTCAGCTCTCTACGGGAACCTGTGGTCCCACAGCGCTGTTCTGCTGCAATTAGGATGGGTGTCACACTCGTCTCTAAATAGCCACACAGCCAGACTCCACTGGACCAGATCCCGATGAGTATCATCAGCTAATTTGGTGCATTTTGGTGCAAGGGCAGATTGCTTCATATCTGTCCTTGCTAACACCTGCAATGCATTTGCAGATGAACATTTGAATGCATTGAATTATGTTGAAACCAGTGGCGGATATTTGACAACAATCACAACTAAAGGCTTCATAATCTGCTGATTATATCTGAAATATTTTATAAAATGTTTATTACAATACGAGAGAGCCTAGAAGATGTTTGTCAAATTGGTTAATTAATCTGAAACATAGTTCAAAACCCAAATATATTTAGCTGAAAGAGAAATAAACCAATGGCTCGATTTCAATGTTTGGTTCAACAAACATTTAAATAAACATTTTCTGTCCATGTTGTCCCTATTTCTTGGTAATACAGTTCTGCACTTTAAAACATTTGGAGACATCAGGCCATATTTAACTGTTTCTACCATCCAACACAGGACACATGCAATTACTCTTGCAATCTCTTACTTTGACTAGTAAAATGCACTTCTAGCAGGTTTCCCAAACCCCACAACAAAACACAGTTTGCTGTTGTGTCCAAAAAGGACAAGTCACTGCATTACTCCTTGAACTTCAATGGCTACCCATGAAATTCAAGTCATGTAGCTTGCCTAAAGATTGCCTACAGGGTCTGCACTAAATTATGTACGGATTTAAACCAATTTCTCACTTAATGTATGTATGAGTTTACTTCTACACAAAAGCAAGAATGTTTGTCCTCATTTGCTACACAACTTTGAATAAAAGCACCTAGCAAAGAATGTAAATACAAACTGTAATGGACATTTAAACCAAATGAGTGACTAATTAACTCACTACAAACAAAATAGAATACCTGCACACATGTTTAGAGAATCAGTCAACAATGTATAGAACTTTTAGCTGCAAATCCTTTATTAGAGTCAAGCAGGAAGCACGCAAAATACATCCAAGACCCAATGGTGTGCCCCATTTTTAGCTTTGGATTTAACATGCACAGTTTAGACAAGGAAGGTAAATTAAAAGCACCTGCAGACGGCCATGGCTGTAAAGCAAAGATGGAAAAGGGCTTGTATTCTATTAAAAGCACATTAAATGAGCAAGCTCTTGATAATAAGCTGCCTTGGGCTTCAAATAATCTCATTAATATTCATGGTAAACAGCAGTCATATATGCGTCAATCAAGGTTGTGACGAGCCACACCAAAACAGTCTAATTATGGATATGGATCAAGCAGATTGGATTATTAATATTCATTGCTGAGTTTGCGTCACAGACCAAAACCAAAACATGTTCATTTTTCTAACCTAAATGTCCCCTTTTTCAGTAGTTTTTATTTAACTCACTCAGTTATGTTTGGTAGAATCCTGCTCGTCTGCACCACCACTTAGCAATTGATCATTTTCATGTCAAAGGACAGGGCAGCAAAAAATATAAAAGCTCTACACTCACTCATGCCATTTTTCAGCGGAGACATGACTTCCATGTTCTCTCTGGGGACCCTTAGCTGATTGGTATCGATGTAGTAGGTAGTGCCGCTCTGCTTGCCCTTGTCGCCATCTGTCTCCATAGGTGTGCTGCCATCCTCCCGGTCAAGAGTCACGCCTATTACTGTGGGGAAGTCCGCCTAAGCCGAAACCAAATGAAACAGAACACCATGCGGTTGAAAACACACTCTCATACAACATGCTTTACAAATATTTTTAGAAATAGTTTTAAGAAAAACCCATATCGGTGTAAATACTCTGAGTGAACAAATGCCCATTTTTGTGAAACACTCGACTCAGGTGCTAAAACATTAAGCAGTGCTCATCTGTCTCATTTAGGGAATTAAAAAATAGACCGCAATGACATTACATCCATTTGGAAATTCTAAAAAGTACCTAAATTTAAATCTAATGAGTCCTAGTTTGTATTAACTTATTCACATTGCATGGCTTCCAATTATTACACAAAACCACCTAACTGGCATGACAGATTAATGAGGATGGATGGCAGTGGTGGTGGTCAGCACGCAAATCACTGGACAAACCAGGAAAGTAGAGAGAACAAGACGTTTTGGGGGCAGTGTTGATGTAATTTAGTTTGCCATGACCAAAGCTATTTGAGATATTCAACTAGCTGCCCAAAACCAATGTCAGACTGACTAATGACAAGCTATCAAAATAACTGATGCTTTACTATATTCACACCATCAACCTCCAACTAAAGCACAAAAAAAAAAAAAAAAAACTCTAAACCAAGGCAATGCTCCCAAAAATGATCTAAACTCAATTACTGCCGTCCGTCTCTTGGGCGACAGCCCTCATTTCTTGACACTGGTGGACCCCCAGAGGGAAGATGAAGATGCTCAGAGGAAGAAAAGACACATTAGTTAATTAGGTCATTTGAATGATCCACTTACCTTGGGACAGTCTTCTCCTGCGTAGCCAGCTCTTACAGAATAAGAACCAATGTCAAACACCAGAGCTCCCACCTCATCTGCAGAAATGAGACAAGAGTGTAAATTTGAATTTAAACTATTGGGACACACAACATATAAGAAACTACAAATAACATTAATAGTTTGACTCAGGCTCAATTGACTTAAGGGTTTAAGCCTAAAAATGGCATATGGCATGTACTGTTTTACAATATATCTTTAATATTGTTAGAATTAAGTGCAGAGCAGGCACTCAAATAGTTTTTCTTTTCTTAAGTCATGCCCGCTCCACGCAACAGATCACACATGACACAAAAGTGATACAATGAATTTTTACAGAGCTAAACTAAAATCATTACAGTGGATCTACGGCTTTTTACCACAATTTCAAGAACAGGTGGTATTTATAGTGCCAATGATAACCTGATAGTTTTATTAGTTATAAGTATTAGTTGTGGAGGAATTTCGGGCCACTCTTCTTAACAACCTTGCTCCAGTTCATTGAGCTTTGCAGCATTTGTTACTGCACAGCTCTCTTATGGTCTTATGCTTGGTATCACCACCCTGCACAAGACCCGATTTTGTCCAGCGTTTGACTTGTACAAATGGCCTCATTTTTTACTCCTGACTGGTTTGTAAAGGAGTTCCAGATAAGCCAAACCCAAATCATCAGCCCTCCACCACAGATCTTGACAGCTGGTATGTGGCATTTGTACCATTGTGTTGTATTTGGTTTCAACACTAAACATAAAAGATATCAGTATGGTAAGATAGTCAAAATATTGCTAAGACATTTTGACTTCAAATAGGAAAAGCAAGATGTATGAATTCAAATTTCTCTGAGCACTGTGCATGGTCTGACCATATGCTGAACTTGATGGGACACTCTCTCCTTGAATGATTGATAGATGTCATAAATGTTTCCCACTTGTGAATAATCTTTCTTACTATAGAATATTTTTGTTTGTGTGTGCATGTGTGTTTTACAACGGTTTTATCTTTTCATCTTCGACTGCAACAAGTCTGTAAAGAAGATTGAATTGAACCGAATAGAATCAACAACTGCAAGTCTCACAGGCACAGTGCTGATGTCTTTGGCACTGTGTACATAAAGATCTAGAATTGTGCAGAGCAGCAAACTAACAAAACTCCAAGTACGTTTAATTAACAGCACCTGGCTGCTACCTACATTTTTAATTCCTATGGATGCAGTGAGACTGTACTTGCCTTTTCCTCACACTGCTTCAGCATTTTGGCTTAGTTTTTATTCAATGAATGATGATATGATGTGATATTTTTTTTTTAATGTCCTGATGTATAAAATTTTAGCATTGAAGAGGGTGAACTTGTTTTTCCACATGGCTGCAAATGTGCACTCACCGTTACAAACACTGATCCATCATATCAATCAATTTAATACGGCTGCCTGCAATATAATGTGCAGCCAATGTAGCAATACAAAGGCCAATATCAAATGTATAAAAATTCAAATTCTGTGTAGACTGAACTTTCATTAAATTCTCAGCTGAGACCCTACATATACTTCAATGGCCATTGCATGTTCTTAGGATAAGTTAATACAAAAAGTAATTAACAAAAACACAAATCAATCTCAAACTTCCAGATCTATTAAATATAAACTCTTTTATTTTAAAATGTACTTAGGTTTTAATGTTTCCTAAATAATTGCCTTTCCTCCATCGTACATTCGGTTCATTAAATGCAGTATTACATTGAAAGAAATCTACAGTCACATACACACGAGTTTTGAAAGGAGCTGACATTAACTTATATTTCCATTGCAGCTTCCTTCGATCATGATCATAAAAAGTTACAACAGAATCCCATTAAATTTAGGACCCGTGCAGCCGAGCAGCCTGATAAAATGTTCACTGTCTCTTAAAAAAGCATTTCTTATTTCTAATATATCAAGGTGAGATAAATGGAAATATTTAACCTATTATTGTATTTACCAGATTGAACGCGATGCATTCATAAACTCAATCAGTCCAGTTTCATTCATTTCTCATTAGCTACCGGTGTTCCCTAACCTGACTGTATTACAAACTAAACCTTAGCCGCTATGTAAGGAGATTGAAGCAACAATATAATTTGCACATGCTTAAACTAGTGAGTACTGATATAAGAGCAACAACGTACTTTTGATCCACTGTAAAGCTAAACGTTAGCATGGCTAGCTAGACTTGCTAACTACAAAGCCTGCTAATGCTACACAGAACGGGGCAACGTGGAAAACAGGTCAGTTTTATTTGAATCATAAGGTTTCACTCACCGCCGCCATACACTCCGCCACTCATCCTCTAAGAGCTTCACACCAGCAACTAATTGATAGAAGTGATAACAACAGGATCACAACCGCTATACGGGTAATCACAACAAAAGAAGTATGTTAGCATGGATGAACCTAACAAGCGGGCGCCACAGTGCGTCGAGGATATTGTCCAATCAGAATACAGCACAGCAGCAGTACTTCCGTTCAATGACTGCAAGTACTTCCCTGCTCTGGAGTGGACGTGGCCCTGCCGACTTCGCATCTACGTGAGTTAAAAAACTGATTGAAATTGGCATTAACTTACTTTCTAAGATTATAGACTAATCTGCATGTGGTGTTAGTGCAGGTTATACAAAACAAATGTGATATTACTGAGTTTAAACTGCGGGACCTTGAGTCACGGTCGTAGTCTGTACAGGATTGATCTCGACGACCATGTCACCTCATGCTGCAAAAGGAGCAACACAACCATACAGACACCCACGTGTTTGAACTTTAAAAATAGACACCTCAAATGAGTCTTTCAGTTAATATGTTGCAACATCGGGGATGACAGTGGTCTCATTGCTATAATAAATAAGTCTGTGTCTGCAGCTTTGTGGCTGTCAAAGTTGGATTGATTGCGCAAGCGCACAAGTTGTTAAAGGTTGAGTAACTAGCTGGACAGCTAGTCTGAGTATGGTAATATGTCTGTATAACCTTGGAGACTATTTTAAGGTAAACCTGCATTAAGAAATTCAGAAATAAAACTATCTGTAGCATAAGTATGGTTAGATTAAAATGGTTGTTTGACCATTTTTTACTGTTTCTACAGGCAAAATTTAGATAGTTGCACAGCCCAAGATGACGTCAAAAAGTTTGTTAACCAAACAACAAATAAATTAAATCGATTATGTTTATATATCTTATTTACCTCCCAGCAGCTGAAGCCAACGAATGTTCAACATATGGGCTTAAAAAAGTGTTGTGTAATTAATCAGTTATTATAAATGTTGAAAATTGATTTATCGGTTAACTCCCTGATTGAGTGGTTTAGCTTTTTTTATATTTCAAACTTAAATTGTACATCATATACTCAAGTTTCTCATTTACAGAAAACAAGTAATAAAAGGGGAATAAAAGAAAAGGAGGAGAAAAGTTTTTGTGTTTTCAGGTTAACACCTTTTGAGAAACTTAATTTGCTGTCTGTCATGTGCACTCTATCCTGCACTGGATTATAACACTCCAAATTTTTATTTTTTTTAAATTATTATTTTTTATTAACGTTTTTAAGTAGTTACTATTTTTAATAACTAGTAGATCAATAAATAATAAATGCTTGAAGTCTTATGCAGACCTAAGTGCTGAGGGGAGATCTTTTTCTAAACAATTTATGAATGACCTTCTAACATGTTAATAAAACTTTAATTTGCTTTTTGTTTTCAGCACTCATGCAGCGCTGCCTGACTCTGACCCTTGCCCGGCACAGCAGGTTCCTTTTAAGATATAAATTTCCATCTGTCCACTGCCAGCAGTCAGCAGCCATGTCGGGTCTTCTCATCAACCAGCCCAAATACTCATGGCTAAAAGAGCTGGGTTTGTCTGAGGACAACCATGGTGTATATAATGGAAGCTGGGGAGGCAGTGGTGAAGTTGTCACATCCTACTGCCCTGCCAACAATGAGCCTATAGCTAGAGTTACTCAGGCTACTTTGGCAGAATATGAAGAAACCGTCCAGAAGGCTAGGGAGGCCTGGAAGTTGTGGGCAGATATTCCAGCTCCAAAACGAGGGGAGATTGTGAGGCAGATTGGGGATGCATTAAGAAAGAAGATTAAAGTTCTTGGAAGCTTGGTATCTCTAGAAATGGGCAAGATCTATGTTGAAGGTGTGGGAGAAGTTCAGGAGTATGTTGATGTCTGTGATTATGCTGTTGGGCTCTCTAGAATGATTGGTGGACCCATGCTTCCTTCAGAAAGACCAGGACATGCCCTCATTGAACAGTGGAATCCAGTTGGTCTTGTTGGCATCATCACTGCCTTTAACTTCCCTGTGGCTGTCTTTGGCTGGAACAACGCCATTGCTCTGACCTGCGGCAACGTCTGCCTCTGGAAAGGTGCCCCAACCACCCCCCTCACAAGTGTTGCAGTTACTAAGATTGTGGCTGAGGTGCTGGAGCAGAATAACCTGCCTGGGGCTATCTGCGCCATGACCTGCGGTGGCGCAGATATCGGCACTGCCATGGCGAAGGACGAGCGCGTGGATCTGGTGTCTTTCACTGGCAGCACCCATGTTGGCAAGATAGTGGCCATGATGGTGCAGGAAAGATTTGGTCGCAAGCTGCTAGAGCTTGGTGGAAACAACGCCATCATCGTGTTTGAGGATGCAGATCTGAGCCTTGTGGTGCCTTCTGCTGTCTTCGCTTCTGTAGGAACTGCTGGTCAGCGTTGCACCACAACCAGGAGGCTGATGCTGCATGAGAGTGTCCATGACACGGTGGTTGAGAGGATTGCCAAGGCCTACAAGCAAATCCGTATTGGAGATCCATGGGACCCCAGCACCCTCTATGGTCCTCTTCACACCAAACAAGCTGTGGATCAGTATCTAGCAGCCATTGAGCAGGCCAAGCAGCAGGGCGGCACTCTGATCTGCGGAGGAAAGGTGATGGATCGTCCTGGAAACTATGTGGAGCCCACAATCATTACAGGACTGGCGCATGACGCACCCATCGTCCATAAAGAAACCTTTGTTCCTATCCTCTATGTCCTCAAGTTCAACACAGAAGAAGAGGCATTTGCGTGGAACAACGAAGTCAAGCAGGGTCTGTCCAGCAGCATTTTCACCAAAGATATGGGCAAAGTTTTCCGCTGGCTGGGCCCCAAAGGATCCGACTGTGGCATTGTGAATGTCAACATTCCCACAAGTGGAGCTGAGATCGGTGGAGCCTTTGGTGGGGAGAAACACACCGGAGGTGGAAGAGAGTCTGGTAGTGACTCTTGGAAACAGTACATGAGGCGCTCAACGTGCACAATAAACTACAGCAAAGATCTCCCTCTGGCCCAGGGCATCAAATTTGAGTAAAACCTTCAGGTGACTCGCTGCTTAAGTTTCCACGACAGTAAAGGACGACACTAAATACTTTTAGTAGTGTCCCCAAACACATGCAAAATATTTGTCATTGTATTTTTGCATTCAGAAAGGTCAGCTTGAATTAAAAAAAAAAACAATAATTTTGGTTCTGTCTTAAGTTGTTGCTATAGATACTAATCCTGGATTTGAAACTGCTTCAATAGTTTTGTGTTAAAGGTCAAATCCTGTTTCCTCCAAATGTTAGTGTGCACTTTTCTACTAGCACTTCAAAGGAGAGCTTGAGAATCATAATTGTACCTGATATACTTTACTTTATATTGTAAGAGGGGGGAAAAAAAAGAGTAAATAAATCTTGTGGTTTTTTGGGGAAAAAAGTGGAAGTGGACATTCAGATTTTTTTTAGATTCAATTTTACTAAATCACATTGCCTGACAAATAAATAAAATGATCTTGTTTTCACAGTATAAAATGTACTAATTAAACACTAGTTGTTTGCATCTCATTTACCACCTAAATAGGAGCACATATTACACGGCAGTGTGTCTGTGGACCACTTCAGCATATTTTGCCCTTGTGTAAACAGTCAATATAAAAATATCAGAAGTTACAGATTTATATAAAGATTCATGGATGGTACTATACATTTATGTCTGCTGGGTTTCTAGTCAGAAGTTATTTTAATACATTCCTTTGCTATTTAAATGAGGGTGTGTACTGATTGTTTTCACTTTTTTCTTTTTTTTTTAATTAACCAAAAATGGGAAAAGCTTGTGCGAGTCTGCAGAGCTTACCTCTTTCACGCATTAATACCAGAGCTAAATTCCAGCTGTTGACTGCTGCTCATACTGAGTATATATGTTAAATGAACATTGCTTGTGGATTTTAGAAATGAAAATTGTCTTTGAAGGAGCTCAAGGGCACTTATGCGGTTAAAGTGAACGAATAGTCTGGCGAGCCTAA
This sequence comes from Rhadinocentrus ornatus, assembly GCA_037177495.1. NCBI lineage: Eukaryota > Metazoa > Chordata > Actinopteri > Atheriniformes > Melanotaeniidae > Rhadinocentrus > Rhadinocentrus ornatus. Next base: position 17,060,490 of record JBAMHW010000016.1, on the reverse strand, counting down.
CATCCACAGATGTTTCAGTCTGTTTTTAAAGTTGCCGAAATCTCAACAGATTTTTTTTTTTTTTGTCGTTTCACAGAACAGAGCACCACAAAGGATCAGCTTCAGTCAAAACAACTGTAGTGTATATGGGAGGAATATTATTTCAGATCCATATCAAAGAAAATTTTTAATTCATTTTCTGAACATTAAAACTTTTTCTTTTTTTTTTTCTTCTTTTTTTTTTTTGTACATTGAAAATTCCTTCATCTAAAAAGTTCTGTCACTGAAGCCTTGGGGTCTCCATCCAGTACTTGGTAATTGTATCAATGTCTTTCTTCATCATGAATTATTTGCTTTGTTTATTAATAAAAATTCCCATAAATGATTCCATCAAACAACTATCTTTTTTATAAAGACGATTGTGTGGGAGCATGAGGATGACAAACATGGGTGGGTGCTTAGCCCTGCAGCTAGCCTGAAATTTTTCTTTTTTTTCAAAATGATACCATTTCTGTAAATTATTCTCTAATTTCTTCAACATCAAGAAGAAAATCAACTGTCCCTTTAATAAAAACTCCTACTTCATCTTTCATTCTCTATGCCCAGCCCATATGCTGGCCCTCCCACTCAGCAACTCTCCACCTCATACTCCAGCTCTGCCTTTCTCTCCATTTACTGCTTCTCCTGCAACATCTGCACTCAGTGCTGAAAGGAAGAACTGAAACCACCGCGTTGTGTGCGACTCATAATCCATGCCATTTAGGACGTATGCAGAAAACGCCCACTTCCTCTGCAACCCATCTACGCTGGAAGAAGGTAGAGAAGCTGCCTTTTTTATTTTTCTAGATATATTTTGATTATCCAGTGGTGAGCATGTGCTGTCTGTTTATCTGCAGCATCACAGCTGCCACACTGAAGCAGGTTAAAAAACTTCCAAGGAAATATTCTTCCTATTTAGAATAATACATTTTGGCAAATTATTGGACCAGTTTTTGTTTTTGTTTTTTTGTTGTTGCAAGGTCTAAAGTAAAAACATAAACTGAGTTTAAACAGAGATATCAGAAGTCAAAACATTTTAGCTCCCAACTGCAGAACTACAGGTGAGATTGTCAAGCTTAAACGTTTATGTTGTGTAAAGGAGTTGTGCTTGGTGTTCAGGCCTCTGGGAGGTAATACCATGGTCTTATCTCATGTTCACAACCTGTGGTGCACCAAAATGTCAAGTAAAAATAATTATGGGCTCATGGTAATAAATTAATGATCATCTGGAATCATAGTGGTGCAGCTAGGAGGGGAGGCACTTGAAAAGCATGGCATTAGCACACCAGGGTTGTTCCTCACTTCCTTTAATTTTTTTTTCTCCCATACATAACTTGAATGATTCACTTCTTAGGAAACCCAGGACATGTTAGTTCACGATTTGAATTGCTTATTGTACCCCGGATTTACAGAAGTGTCTGGGATTCCCCTAAACTGAAACAATCTCACTTCTTCACTTTGCACATTTCCTCTACAAAAAAAAGCTTCACACCGTCTCAACTTTACAACGGACTTCATTCAAATCTTGAACTGATCCATTTAAAAAAAAGAAAAAAAGAAACCTGCATCATAGATTCTTTATTTTTTTATTATTTCTGGAAGTTTTGCAATTGTGGCATTTAAAAAACGTCATAATAGACAACACCTCTACTTTATACAGTGTTTTAACACACACATCTACAAGGAAAATATATGCTTGTTAGTTGTTTTGCTACTTTTTTGATATATTTGTGTTGATATTTGTGAGCCATTCTGTTTTGGTTTTTTTTTTAAGTATGTACACAAGTCTTTTTGTGGTTTCTGTTCATATGTCCATCCATCTCAGAAGAAACTTCTCTGCATGGAGATGTTTCTGTCTCACTCTGTCATTTTAGGCAGCAACAGCAGTTGCAGCAGCAACAGTGTCCTGCAACATTATCACAGAAATGATGAGGGCTCTTCACCGAGCTGTCACTGCGACAGTCTATCACCGACCAACAATAGAACCGAGATTAGACAAGAACTCAGCACATAAGAGTAAACTGTTTGTAGTTAATCCTGCTCAAAACTTTTGGCAGCCAAAAGTTTAAGCAAAGCAAATTAGGCAACTCTGCCAAGATTTCAGAAATTACTGGACCGCTGAAATAAAAAGGCTTTCACATAGTGAAAGAATCCTGGTAATTACCTTTGCCAAGGTGGAGATTAGGTTTTCAGTGGCATTGGTTTGTGTGTCTGGTTGTTATAACTCAAAAAGTTATGGACAGATTTTGATTCAATTTTCAGCAAATCTCAGAAAATAAAAATAAATAAATAAATAAAAATTGAGTGGTTTGGCAGAGGTTTGCGTTCTCTGAGTGCTTCTGGTTATGAATGTTTCCTGTAACCATGTAGAGGTTTCTTACACCTGCATGCTAGTAGTTTTTGACACCTCTGCAATTGCTTTGCAATCTACCTCTTTTTAAGTTTGCAGGAGTTTGTTTTTTAATGCTTTGGATTTTTTTTTCTTCTTTTATAAATCAAATATTCAAATATTACTTTCAGCAAAGAGCCAAAAAAAGAATAAAATCCCAGCCGTTGTGAAGATTCAGCTTTTTTTGGTAACTCAGCACAGGAGGATAGAGAGAGTTTCCTTTTTAAACTTTTTTATCATCAGATATTTGCTCCAGATCATTTTACTACTGCACTGAATATAAAAAAGTGTAAATACTCAACATCTTTACCAGAAATCCAGTCTTCTGACACACTAAATACCTCTGTGATACCAGGATTTTAACACTTAGACGCACCAGAGTCGGCAAAGTAAGATCACAGACCCTCAGCCATGTTTTACATAAAGCTTCATGTCGTTACCTGTTAACAAACTGATGCGCTTAAAAACCAAAGAGCTTTACTTTTGTTTCCTTCTTCTTTTTTTTAAGAACATTATCCAGAAACACCAGGCTTTTTCCAAACCTTGTCTTTTTATACCTACATTTCAAGTTTCTTCTTTGTGGACAGTCACACCTTGAAACTTGATAACTATAAAACTGTTAGATTAGATGGCATTCTTGTTCATTTTAGACATCTTTTTTGTATTTGTAATGCATCATCTCTCACTATGGATAAAAGACCATTATGCGTTCAATAAAAAGATATTCCCTTGGCAGTTTTTCTGCTCAAGATGGATCATTTCAAAAGGACTAATCTAGTTCAAGCTGTACCAGTCAGCAAATAAAACCTCAAAACTGTCAATATTTATTCTCCTCACCATAGAAAGAAGGCGGAGGAGAAGTGATAGGAAGCTTGACAAGGCACACATATTTTAAGTCACTTTGCACACTTCAAGAGGGCTATTTTTTTCAATAATCCATTATGCATGGCAGCTCTCCATGGTATTTCTCCTACCTTCTTGACGTCAGTTGCCATTTGTGAGGGTTACCCAGGCAACGGACAGCCTCCCTGGGAGATGTCTGGTGGATAAGACAGCCCTGATAAAGCCTTTTAAGGTTTTACTGTTGCTACACCTTTTAATTGCCTTTGATACAGTAGAAGTATTACATGGAGGTTGTAAGGGTGTGTAGCTGGAGCAGAAACAAAAGGAATGTTCAAATAAAAAAATGCATCAAGAAGCTGCTTCAGATTGATGTCGAACTATATATTCTCTTGATTTGATCACGTATGGACTAGGATCATCTTTAGACAGGCATCTTAAACTGAATTTGAAAGACTGCATTTCATTTATTCATTTTTCTTTAACCATAGTTTGCTTTGCCCTTTGGTTACATCAGACACTTGTGTTCATCCTATTTTTATAATGTGACACTGTAGTGAAAATTTAATATGTTAAGACAAGATCCAGCTAATTGAAATGCCTCCGAACAACATGTATTTATTAAATAATATGAAAGAATCATGTAAGTTATTTATCAAAACCATTAAATCTTAAATTCCTTTTTGGTTTTTAAGCTTGCTTGTAGGCAAATGTAATAATATACTAAAATGTAAAACTGCAGAATGTTTCTTTTTTTTTTCTTTTTTTTTTGCATTTGTGCAAAATATCTGACAAGCAGTTAGGAAGCAAACCGTGGCAACCTGATGATAGCTATGGGAAAGGGACAGGTCAGCATGAGACATTTTTACTGAGCCACCCTCACATTCAAATTATGTCATGTATTTGCATGACTCTTGTCATAGTGCATAGAGCTTTGCTGCTTATGTATTACCCATGATCAGTTTGCATCTATGCAAAATTGTCTCAGATGTGGCCAACAGTACAGTTATGTTACTGTACACAATACCTGCAGGCTCCAGGCTGCTATTTATAGCCTCACCGACATATGTGACTTTCTTTTTTTCTGGTACCAGGCTATTTATGTACTATTTTACTGTATCAATTTGCTCCCTCCCTTTCCTTTTGGTTGCCAGGCAATAGACCAAGGGATCTGATTGGCCAAGGACCTGCTTTTGGATAGGCTGACTGTGAGTCTCAGCTGGCTAATGATGTTTTTTCTTCTTCTTCTTCTTCTTCTTTTGCTCACTAGATGCAGAGTTGAACTTTCTATTTTTTTTTTTTCAATGCAGCAAATCTCTGTCTCAAAACGCTGTAATTACTACATTTAGAGTTGACTAAATAGTAGAAACCTCAGTCTGGATGTTGCAGCTTTCCAGTTGAGTGATGTGACTTATGTGTCATTAATATATTTTTTTAACAACTTAACACATGTCTTGACAAAAAGCTAAAGATGACCAATGATCATGTCATCTTTAAAACCAGTTTTGGCAAAAATCTGTAAGTACAACTAATGCAACATTTTATACATAAAAATAATAATAAATACTTCAAACTTATTTGTTACACAGTACTGAAAATATTAAATTTCTCTATTTCACAACAGCATTCTGTAAATGAATGGATGACACATTTTGCATATCATTTTAAAACATTAGCTAGTTTCCAGTTTGCTCTAACAATTGTTGCAAAAGATAGAATAACTTAATCCCAGCAGCACTTACAGCAAACTAGCTTCAATATACTGTCCCTCTGCTGTCATGCTAATTCTAATCCCCATAATCTGTTTATGTGGAAATTGGTCTGAAACACCTAAACTACTGCTGTGTAAGTGAATTCAATTAGACTTAATCTGACCCCATGCCTCTCTGAAAGGAAACCAAGGGGCTGGGAAACTTTCATCCTCCCTCCATTGATTCTGGCTCGTGCAGAGATATGGAAAAGCCTATCCCACTGCTCTCTTTCATTGGCTCCATTAAAAATTCATCCTGTCCTAATAGAGAGATATCCTTTTCAATGAGCCCACGGTAGGCCAACCATGGTGTGCCGGCTGAGACATGGCACAGCTGCTTTTTGGCACAATACAAACCAATAAATTAGGCTTTTAATGTTTTAGATGCTTATAAACTAATAGAATAATTTTCCATTTATTTTGGCAGCTCTATATTTGTTATAACCATGAGACCTGTTACAGTTATTTTCTTATTATTTAAATGGACAGTTCATTATCTGGCAGTTATAGCAATTGTTAACAAGACATTCATGGACAAACCTACTTTACATTCCTCACCTAGAGATTCTGATACTGGAGTTTAATGGCTCTCGTGGGTTATTTAAATGTGCTGGTATTTTAAGGAATCAAACGCTGGCGTTTCGCTTAAAAAATCTCAGATGAGGTCCAATGAATTACTTCTACTACGACTTTACACTATTATAGCAAGCCTTACAGGTCTTATATTTGTTTCCTGTATCCCATTCGGTTCCTTTTTGTAGAGGGGCTGACAGACAGTACCATTTCACCCGTAGGGTAGACAACCAGTTTATGCCTTCTCCCTAACATGTTATATATACAAACTGAACAATTATTAGTGGTTGTTTTTGGAGCCTAGACTAAAACATAAACATGGCTGTAAAGGACGTTTATTTTAAAAGGAGTTGCAGTGTCTAGAAAATAAAAAATAAATAAATCTGCCCTCCACTGCGCACCCCTCAGGGTAAGCTGTTGCCATGTTCCCACTTTCATGGGTGTGGTGATTAGCTTGCTTGGTGAAAATTTTAGTCAAATCCGACCCTCGTAGGGCTCGCCTCTGACCGTTTAAGCCAGTTAAACAGACTTAAAATTAACACGGCGCCCTTTGCGATCTCTCTTACAGCTCATACCATGGTTGTCGTGTGAAGCCAGATCGGCGTGACACGGATTGAAAGGATAAACTGAGCGTTTTGCCTGCTTCAGGTAAGGACGTACGATCTTGTCTTGGTATTTTGGTGGCTTTTAGGCTATTTCCTGATTTGCTTCTACCGGTTTAATTTGGCTTTACATCGTGGGCAAAAGTAAAAATAAGCTTGAAACTGTTTCGCAGCAGCGATGTGGTTGCAATTGTCCCCATGCTACTAATGTCTTAATGTGCTCCTCCCCGTCTCTAAAGCAAAGCTCCTCTCTACTTAAAATCCACAGTTATCCTACGGGGCCTTTCCCAGGCTGTCAAATGACTCCGGGGCGGAACTACGGCCACAGAACCTGTAACTAGTTTTGGCTGAGTCTTGTGCTTTTCCATTCCAGTCACCAATTTTCTTTCTTTTCTGGTTGCAAAACCCCAACACAGCCTATCTTTCCCCCCCTCCCCTTTATTAAATATACATGACAATCCGCCTTCAACTGAGCATCAACTGATAGCTTGAGGGGCGCACGCGCTCCTGTAATTTGTTGCCTGCGCCAAAAACGTATCTCCACTCAAATTTTAATAAAAATGCGACGTACATGAACTTCGTGCAGTCTCATAATATGATGTAACTGATGGTTTCCTGTGTGTAGTCGACAGTCATTGTGAAAGTGTAATAACCATGTACTGCTCTTCTGTTATTACTGGCCCACAGGTGTAAGAAGTTTGGCTACTACGTAAAATGTGCTATTTAGTGAATGAAAGACTCGACTGCACGTGATTAATAAAAGCAAATACTTCAGTTTTAAAAGCATCACCTGTCAGATATTGATTATTAAATAAAATATATTCGGCATAGCTTTAATGACCACTCGCCATTATAAGTAAACCATCCAGCTACAGTAAAATGTAATTTCTGTTTGGTTCCAACTTTTCTAAAGTGTTTTTATTTTATTTTATTTTTTTGCTGCTTTTCCTTTCCATATCAATATTTGAAAATAGTCCCATAGCATTTTTTATTATAAATTTATAATTAATAATTTTAAAATTTATAAAAAATCATTCACTGCTTTGATAATTTACTTTTATTTAAGTTGAACTAATATATATTTTCTTATTATGAGACAATGTTAGAATTTACTTTTTTGTTTGAGATAAATTATTCTAAATATATTTTAAATGAAAACCATCTAAATGACCTTGTTGTTTATGTTTCACATGTGTTGATTTACACAACATATTCGTTAGCTGGTTCTTAACAACTTGGCAGGAGTTTTATACAGCAGCATTATTAAGAAACTTAGTTGCAAGTTTAGTCATTGTTGAAACAGTTTCATGTCTTGATACACCTTCGTGTTACAGCATGTAGTTTGTCGAGCTGTTGAATTGTGCATCATACACAAGGGTGCTTCATTTATTCAGCAATACCCGCTGATATAGTGTAGTGTATTCTTGTTAACATAATTGGACTGATTTCAGCTATTTTAACCACCCCCTGTGTATCTTTTCCTAATTGTTTTTCTATAATTATTTGCACAATAACACTTCAACTCTATCACACATTAGATCATGATAAAATCATCAGGATAAAGAATTTGTTACTACAATTGTGTAACTGCCTGCTGTAGGTGGAGTGAAGCATGTGACTCAAGTAGGTCAAACAGTCTGCATTCATTCTTCTGGCTGGAGTAATAAAAGCAAATTAACCAGAAGTCCTAACTGAGGTGACCAGTAAGTCAGGTGTTTAGTCCCCAGCTGCAGACGATGGTTTTTGTACTTCATTATTTTGTTTTTTAATTATTGACAAAAAAAGGGCATGATATGGACTTGTATCATCTGACAAGAGGAAAGACCTGGCCTTTCACCTTACTGGAATATTGTCAAGTATTTCCTTCATTCTCTAGATGTTTGGAATAGTCACTGGGTCACCTGAACAAGTTTACACCTGATGGCCTTTAGAAAGTAAAGACCTGGCCCTTCCATATTTAGTTTTACACTGTTACACACCAAACCGTGACAGGCTTCATTTTTGGTTTATGTGGTCATTTGGTTCAGAAACTCTAAATCTCTGGAATAGAAACTTAGTTGGATTTTTTTTTTTTTTTTTACGTTTCACAGACTTATTTTGTGAGTCGATCATAAAAATGTGTACATTTGATGAAGAGATGTAAAATCTAAAACTGGCTGAAGACAAAGAGAATTAACTGACTGACAAATTCATGTGAAAATCTTGTCAATAGCCTCTCATCACACACATTGAGTTAATTATCTAGCAGTGGGTTTATTATGGTAACTAAGAACATTTGATTCTAAGCATAAGTAAGGACGGCTCACTGCAGGCAGTGCTGTTATAATTTTTCCAAATCTGTTTATTTTTATTTGACCTCTGATGTTTTGTTATAGCATAACAGATGTGTTTTTTCTGTAAGTGACCTTGAAGAAAGTCTGATACTGGTCTTCTTGGATCTTCTGGAGTACGCACTTGTGCCATAGTACAATAGAACAAACTTTGAATCAATTGTCTCTTGTCAAAAATGTGTAATGGCCAACCTCTTGTGGAAAATACATTGACAGTAATTTAGATTTAATTTTCTTTGTCCCTTTTTTCGAAATGGGAATAAACTAAAAATGAAAGTCTGAATGCTCTGTTTGAGTTTCCAAAGTCTGCATGTCCCACCCAAGATGAACACAGAGGAGAGGATTAAAATGGTCAATAAAGGGATAGTTTTCCCTATTTAGATGTCTAATTTGGCTGTACTTTATTAAAAAAAAAAAAAATTCTCATGCATGACTAAGTCACAAAGAGTGTCCATGTCTTGAATGTCTAGAGTTTGATGGTGTCTTTTGTCCCAATTCTGTTGGCACCACCAGGCTGAGCTGGTTGGATGTTGTCAGGAGCAGAGCAGTAGCAACTATAACCTCCTGTGGACTGTTGCAGAGTCCCAAATGTGGCCGTGCCAAGCATCTCTATCTACTGTAGCTGACAGCCTCATACTAAACAATGGGCAGCTCCAGCATACAGCACTGCCTTTGTTGCCCCAATCCTGTGCAGGACTCTGGGCCTTTGTTGACTGGTTGCATGACTCAAGTCACACAACTGGAGAAGTGACACAAATGCACACAATGAGGTTTCCAATAATTAACATTAAAAGGTAAAGTACATCTAACACTTTTCTAAAGACGGTTCGGCTTTATCAGTTTCATTCGGCTGTAGATGTGGTTGCATTAAGCACCAGTTTTTAATGTTTTGGTTTCTGAATTCATTTAGTTTCAGTATGTAAGCAAGTCCATTCATGTTCCACAAACTCTCCTCAGAGTTGTCATTTTTATACAAATTAGTTGGACAATCATTGAAAGTTTTTTACAGAATATTCCACAACCTTTTCAGCTTTTATTGTCATCTCCTTCATCTCTCTATTCCATTGCATTTCACGACAGAAGCCATAGACTGAGCATGTCCAGTGTTGAGGGTCATATTAAGTGTTCTGGAGCCTACAAGTAGTCCTGTGTGATGTGGCAGAATTCAAAGGCATACACCATAATAGATCCATGGCAGTCATAGAGTGGTAACACATCGCTGCCACTTTGACATTGAGAGCCTCTCTCTTCAAGTGGGTTGTGTCAGCTATATGTAGAGAAGATTGTGACGTCATACCTGGGCAGCTGATCGCATTCAAATGCCTCATTACTGTCAAAGACCCCTTGGCAGGGACAAATCCACAATGAAGAGTCTGTTTGGTCAGGTATTCCAAGGGTTATTAGTTATCCAGATAAATACCTTTTAACCCTTTTTATACCCAACTTGTCGCTGTCAATGTAAAATGACACTTCTCATCCCATCTCTGGTCTTAAGAGTTAAAAGGAAATAAAAGAAACATTACATCAATGTCTTAGACGTTTGTTTCAATAAAAAAATAATAATACAGTAATAAATGGATGTCCTTCCCTTTGCCTTTATGCTTTCCTGTGGAAAGGAAGGGCTGAACTCAGATCTAATTGTTGAATTATAGAAAGTGGAACTGAAAATTTAATATGACAGGGTTCCAATTGTACAGTGCAAATTGTAAAATAGCAGGAAAATAAGGGGGTGGGGTCAGACCGAACATTTCTGAGGAGTATCTAAGTGCTCTGTGACCCATATTCAGGCTCCCTAACGTAAAGGAAGTGGTAACTGGCACGTGTATACACACACACACACACACACAGACACGCATCTTCATGCATGTGCAAACAAATACTTAATCTGACACACTTAAAACCAAGACAGTAATTTGCTCACATAACACACACATTCACCCAAAAACGGATGCACGTGGTTTCTCTTGTCATCAAGGCACATTGTCTAATAAAGCATCCAGATCTCCCCATAGTACATGGCAGAGGCTTATTTAGCACACACACATACATGAGCTGAGCAAACACTGCAATGCAACAACACAAAAGACTTGATTGAGTGAGGAAAGGTCAGGGCATGGTTCAGATGGCCTTTTGAACCACACCGTGGGTGTTTGAAGAGCCAGACCACCTTCCAAGCCACCACCTAGCCCCGTCATTCCCCTGGTGATTTCGGGAGGCAGCATCGTCCCCTTGCAGCTCCCTTCTCTTCCAAACAGGATACTTGCGTTTGTTTGCTGGAAGTGGTCCCATCCTTTGCATCTGTTAGGCTGTTGGAACTTAAAGTATTTAAATTTCTGTCTTGCAGGTATCAGGTAGTGAAGTGTGTGTGTGGGTGTATGTGTGCGTGCGTGTTTGAAGGCACGTGTGTTTTACAAGCCCAGTCAGTATTTGGAGTGGAGTCTGTCCTGAACACATCTCAGAAGGACAATGAGTGAGTTGGAACAGTTGCGGCAAGAAGCCGAGCAACTACGTAATCAAATTCGGGTAAGTGTTTTTGTCTGTGTCTTTTGGGTGCTAGTTTTTATTTACATAGTTGTTTATGTTTTTAACATATGCATATGTGCACTCATCACATGTTGACTGTGACTCAGACCATTTCATATGAGACTGTAATGTCTATATAGTCAAAAGTTTGGACATGCTTTTCCATAAAATCCAGTGGGTAGTGTAACTTGTCGGCCTCCTCTGTTATATAGGAATTTTATTTAATGTTGGCCGATTTAAATACTGTTAAATACACATTTTCGTTTGATTTATTGTTTGTTTTTATGTGCATGTGTTAGTTGTGTAGTAATGAAATGAGTGAATAAACAAAGATTTGTTGCAGGATGCTAGGAAAGCCTGTAGTGACTCCACCTTGTCCCAGGTAAGAGACTTCTCTGTAAACATGCAGAAATTTTATCTTTATTTTATTATTTGGTAGAGAAACATACTGTTTTCATGTGAAAAGATATTTTTAAAAGCTCTGTTTTTCTGAAACAATGAGATAAAGCTGTTTTTCTGTATTGGCAAGAGAATTTTTCTTAAAAGTTTGTTTCTCTGAATTAATAAAGCCCTCAGCTGTGCTATTGTATGTATCTTACTGGATGAGTCTTTATGGATTCCTTATCATTTTACCATAGATCTACAGCTCTACTAGCAGTGAGAAATGCCAGCCGGCCAAGAAAAGTACCAGAAAGCACAGTTTTACGACCCTAATTTTCAGTGTCACTTCAGGCATTTTTTGGGTGTCATTTATGCATGCTTTCAATTTTTGTGCAATTTCAAGATGTTAACATACCAGAATGGTTAGGGTTACAGTAAAAGTACAGGGAGGGGTGTCATTCTCTCGCTCTATAGTGTAAACCATTTGTGCTCTTTTGAAATTGCACTTGCAAAAAATGAGGGTCATGAAGCAGCATCCTCCCATACTGCAGAGTTAGTTCAGAAAAACAGAAGAAAATTTTTTTTTTTATTGTAAAATCACTCCCCCCAAAATGAAAGTAATGTACTTCCGTAGTTACCATATTGACCACATTGAGACAACTAAATGCTCTAAATACTAAAAACACCATTTCCATTTAGGATTTTCATTTGTATAATTGTTTTAGCTAAAACACACACGTAAGTCAGTAGCTTATAATTTTCTTTCAATGTCAAATAGACTGTTTATTTACAAATGAGTATTCACTGAATCCATAAAAAAGCCAATAAAAACAATATCCAGTATATTTAATTGTAATTCATCTTTGCTGGTTTATGACATTGGTCTGTTTGTGTCCAGATGTGATGAGTGTAACTATGGCTGTTTCTTCCTGTGTTTTGGCAGATCACAGCTGGTCTGGACTCAGTGGGCCGGATACAGATGCGAACACGACGCACTCTCCGGGGCCACCTGGCCAAGATCTATGCAATGCACTGGGGGAGTGATTCCAGGTAGTGTTATCATACGAGCATCACAGTCTTAACTTTTGATCAGGATGTGAAAAGTTTGATTTCTTTTCTCTGAAATTTATTGCTGTGTTTCAGGGTTGTTATTTACCTCCTGATTTTTATTGATTCTTTTATATATGTAATAGTAATAATTAGCTAAATAAATGGCAGCAGAAAAACACCAGGCTTTCCTCAGTAGTTTAATTTTGTGAGGCCTTAGAGATACTTTACGTAGGGTAGCACTTCTAATCATTGTATCAAATATTGCATCTTTGTTGGTGCTTTTATTTTGCCATGTTGTAGTCGGTAAATGTTTTGACACTTGTGCCTCAGTAGTTTTCCATTCAAATTCATCTCAATCTCTAAACGCATCAAAGCAATGTTGTTCCTCCTCTTTCCGAAAAAGTCTAAAGATTTGGTAAACATGGACACACTTTCAGAAAGCAGAAATTTAGCAGCAATAATTAATTAAATAGTTTTTTGTTAGTTAGAGAGAAATGCCTCAATTTTTATTGCTTTTATTAAAAGTAATATGGAGAACAAGTTGCACTACTGTATGCAGTGCAGCTAAACTTTAATTTGCTTCACAACATCTTTTGTCACTGGAAGTAAAACTTTTTTCTCTTTGTGTTTAATATGTGTATCACTCTTTTTATCTTTCTTTCTATCCATCTGTCTCCAAATGCAATACAATGGGGCAGTGACGGCAGTCCCAGGTGTGGGGCTATATTACTATTAGTACTGCTATTACCACTCCTACAACTACTTTCCTACTAATATGACTAATATCACCATGAATGACTGTTACTGCTGCTAGCTCCACTATCACTCTTCATCTAAGCACTTGCACTGTATTCCTCCTTCACTATGAGCACAGTAGTGATATTTGCCAGGCACAGACACACACAACCACACCAGCTTGTTGCCTTAAAGATGCAGTTTGTAGGATTTCATTTGGTGAGGCTGCAATTGGGGCTAAACTTTAATTTTGACCTTACAAACTGCTTTTTTAACTGCTTGCTGCAGTTATGAGCACTGAGATATGACGGTTAAGATTGTACGTCACCCTAAGTATGCATGCAATGCACTAATCTTGGACCATAGGAAGTATTTTACGCTTTTGCAGAGATGATTTCCCATTTTTGTGTAAAACCAAATATATATTTTATTCTTAGTAAAATATTTTTCTTCGTTTTGACTGCTAAGACCAATTTTTTAGTCTGCCTTATTATTCTCTCAATTGTAGGTGTACATGGGTGTGCCCAGCACCCTGTAGGTGACCCTGCAGGAGGCCAGTATTTGTTTTGTATACAGCTACTGACATTTGAGTGCGATGGCTCTCCTCTTGATTGTTGTGCAGCACCATCAAACCACTTCCTGCCCCCAGAGAGATGGAAACACCCTGTCATCTACAACCCTCACTCTGTGTGCCTATATTCCCACTCGTTCTGTCTTTATTCTTTTGTGGGCCCGCCTCGGCTTCTTTCTCGTGCTTTCCCAACCTGTCAGACTTCTACCTCCCACACTGCAGTGAAGTCTTTAACATAACTGGGGTAATAAATATTACATGGGCTGGGACTTTAAAAGTAGCTTTGCTGAATGTGGAGACATCCACCAGAAGAAGAAGTAGGGTAAATTAAGGGAAATGAGGACTGGGGGCTCATACTGAATGCTTTTTGACCGAGCACCTTGTAATGATTCAGTCTCACAGTTTAGCACAGTAGTTTGTGAAGTGGCTGCCTCTCATTGCTTTCAATAAAGGAGGTGCATGTAGTTTAGATTCTGAGTTGTTGTTTTTTAACATCGGAGCTGATGATGCTGCTCTGCTGTACTTCTCTCTAGATTACTTGTTAGTGCCTCGCAAGATGGAAAGCTAATCATCTGGGACAGCTACACAACAAATAAGGTGAGATCAGTGTTATTACAGTATGCCTAATGACATTTTGATTCAAACATGCTGCACATTTTTAATATTGCTACAAAGTGTCCAACATACTGATATGAATAATTTTCGTGTGGAAAAAAGTGACCATCATCACCTAAATTAATCACCCAAAAAGCATTGTGAAAAAGATAAATTGCAAAATAAGTAGTTTTCATTTGCTTTTAAATTAATAGTACTTTGTAGCCATTTTAAAATATATTTTATTTTTAAAAGAAGTCATCTATAATTTTTATTTATTTCTAGCAGTTGAATTCCTTTTATATAACATCTTTGCTTTTTTTTTGTTGTCTGACCAAATACAATTGAAGAAATCACTAATTACAAATCATCTTAAGTTTACCTAAAGCTCCAAATTAAACCCTGTTTTATGCAACAATAAAAATTAAATGAATGAAATGGAAAATATTTGACTAATCCCCTAAGGGAAATTATGATGTTGTAGTTTTTGGAAGAAATCATCTGTCAACTAAAACGAGTCAAAATAAAAAAAAAGTTACATATACATTAAATATAGAAAACAAATAAATTAGATTTTCCTCATTAACAGATGCATGCCATCCCACTGCGCTCTTCCTGGGTGATGACGTGTGCCTACGCCCCCTCTGGGAACTATGTGGCCTGTGGAGGTCTGGACAACATCTGCTCCATATACAGCCTGAAGACCCGCGAGGGCAATGTGCGCGTCTCCCGTGAACTTGCTGGACACACAGGTAGGTACCAGGCCAAATAAGCAATGTTAAAAAGAATGTTTATTTATCTTTTAAATACAAATATACAAATAAATAAATATAATTACTTCAATAATGTACAGTAAGCTAAGGAAAACCCTCCAGCATCTGATTTGTCACGATTGTTTAGTCTAAGAGAAGCTTCAACAGTTGTCAGTGTGTAATCAAGTGTGTTTCATTGCATCTTGACTTCTGGTGCACCATCTTACCTGCAGAGTGCATTTTCTTTATTTTATATAGCATGCTTTCCCCAGCAAGGAGAAAAAGTCACATTACAACAGCAGTAAAACTGCAGATATGCTCTGTGGCTAGTCATAGACTTAAGACTAAGGCCACTGAGTATGAAGTGCAACTATTTCTGGTTTAATTATCTGAAATGGATCCTGTGCTTATCTGCAGGTTATTTGTCTTGCTGTCGCTTCTTGGATGACAACCAGATACTAACCAGCTCTGGAGACACCACCTGGTGAGCATTCACCATAGTTAGCACAGCTCTTTACATGATGGAAGTATTCACTTAATGTTTCCAGCTACGTTACAGATGTTGTTCTATTTCATATTAAATGTTTTGAGTTAATCTCCAGCATCCATCCTCTTACACAGACATTATTCAAAAGGTTTTGTAGTAACTTATCACAAATCAGACGTTTCTTACTTGTATTGTTAACACGGTCATGTGTTTCTTCAACTCAGAGCTTTTTTCCAACTCTTACCTGTCTTGCAGTGGATTGTGGGACATAGAAACAGGTCAACAGGCCACCACCTTCACCGGTCACACAGGTGATGTGATGAGCTTGTCTCTGAGCCCAGACTATAAGACCTTTGTGTCAGGAGCCTGTGATGCCACCTCCAAGCTGTGGGACATCCGTGATGGCATGTGCAGGCAATCTTTCACCGGTCACGTGTCAGACATCAATGCCGTCTGCGTGAGTGTTGAAACTTAAAATCCACACAGCCCACAGTGAGGATGATGATGATTTACAACTTGATGTACAATGACAGGAGTGTGTTTCTAATGAGTTTTAGTTAGCTTGCTCTTCAGTGTTTTTTAACATCTAATTTTTATGGAAAAGCAAAATAGACATGGCTGCTTACCCCACAAACTTTGCTTTTGATTACTTGATTGAATACCTCTGCAGTTTTTCCCCAATGGGAACGCATTTGGCACAGGCTCAGATGACGCCACCTGCAGGCTGTTTGACCTACGTGCCGACCAGGAGTTGATGATGTACAGCCACGACAACATCATCTGTGGCATCACCTCCGTGGCTTTCTCTAAGAGTGGCCGCCTTCTCCTAGCCGGTTATGATGACTTCAACTGCAACGTCTGGGACACTCTGAAAGGAGAGCGTGCAGGTTTGTGATGTCATTTGTTTTTCATCGATTTGAGGAAACTGACTAAAAAAAGCTGGAATTATTCATGTTTTTTCTTCTTTTTTCTTTGCAAACAAGAAATACTTTAAAACTTCACAATATCCATATTGCTTTTTTCTTTCATTTTTAAATGAATAAAATTTTAGTTAGATTTGTGTGTGTGAATTAAATATATGATTAGTTGCAATTTTCTCTGCTCAACTTCCACATTTAGCTGTAACATCTGAACCAACCAGCATCCAAGCATAGACATAAAATGTGAAGGTCTCCACAGTGAATAAAGTCAGTATTATTTTCATAGCTTCTCGACTGTAGGCTTTAGCCTTAGCCTCTTCATCCTCTTGTTTGTGATCCAAAAGTCACTCACGGCAAAACATTTAATATCAAATCCTAAAATGCACTTAGAGGAGAGAAAATTGAGAACAGGATGCTCACTGGAGAAGCAACAAGCAAGGATAGAACAGTGCGTTTGTTGTGAAAGTCTTGATACCTGCTGTGCGTGGTGTGGTAGTAGATTAACTCAACATTTTAAATAGATTTTAAAGTACTTTATCTTACTACAAAGAAGTAAGGACATTTGTGTTTGGATTATTTCTTTGTTGTATGAATGTCTATTGGCAAAAAAAATCACATACCATTGCAAAGCCTGTTCATTTCCCATGCATTTGTGGGATGAGCAGCAGAGTTGGGGATGTATGTTCGCCCATAAAAAAAAACTTCTTTGCCAACGCCAAGTAGCTTATTCTGCTTATATCTTTTTTTTAGACTGTCTAGTATTCCAGATGCTGACAATAAAGTGCCTGATTAGCAGCATTTGTGAGCATGGACCTTGCTATAATGGTCAGCTGGTGTTTGCTCCAAACTTGACACATTTGGAAGTTATGAGCAGCTATGAGTGCAGATCTGTCTAAGGCAGTTGGATCGTAGATTCACGAAGTGTAGCAAAGACACAGAGAGAGCTTTGCTGATTGCTGCACCAAAAAGGAAACCGCTTTCTGTGAAGGTGTGGAATTGCTTGTCTGCAGCTTTGGCTTTACCCCGTTGAACACTGGCATAAACAGAGTGACCAACACAACCAAATTGGGTGACTTGTGACAAATGCTGGTAGAAGAACGGGATGCCACACACAGCAGTGTGTGACCAAGCTGGAGAGCAGCATTGGGAGGAAGTGCCAGGCTTATCCTGGTTATTCCACATACTACTGAGGCCTCTGTTTGTTAAATGAATAGATTATTAATTGCCAATATGTTT
The DNA here is from genome assembly GCA_037177495.1 of Rhadinocentrus ornatus. Lineage (NCBI taxonomy): Eukaryota > Metazoa > Chordata > Actinopteri > Atheriniformes > Melanotaeniidae > Rhadinocentrus > Rhadinocentrus ornatus. The sequence goes on along the minus strand of JBAMHW010000016.1, from coordinate 17,042,739 downwards.
TGTTTCTTCATCAAATCCAGTAAATGACACCAACCAAGAGTCAATAACAGAATGAGATGTTAGGCATTGGCATATACTTTGTCGCAGTCATATTTAATATAAATCTAACAGAAATTATTGTAAGTGTTTAGATGCAACCAATCAATGCAGCTGTGTCGCATCATATTTATTTGACGCTGGTTTAAAATGACTGCTCTGACCCAAGGATTTTGTTAAATTCCTTGTACCCTGCTACCAAAAAGGTAGATTAGGATGCAAACAGAGATGTCAAGTGGAGATAGTGTGCACGCGTGTGTGTGTGTTTGCAGTATGAAAAATAGTATGAAGGGTTCCAGTAGCCAGTTTCTGACTCTGGGTCATTTCCTGTCACCTTCAGGTGTGCTAGCGGGCCATGACAACAGAGTGAGCTGCTTAGGAGTGACGGAGGATGGCATGGCTGTGGCCACTGGATCCTGGGACAGTTTTCTTAGGATCTGGAACTAAACAAACCTTTGGCCTGATGTACTCCATCACTGATCCCACCTCAGTCTCACAACCCCAACCTACCTACCCCAACTCATCTGCTGGGCTGCACTTGAGGGGTGCACCTGGTGTCAGCTGAATCTCCTCCCACCGCTGGTAACCCGTCCACCTGTGAGAACTCTTTTTACCTGAATGTTTTTCACCCAGCTATTACAGAGGGGAGTTGTCCAATCAAAACAAAGAGAGCATAAAAAAAGTAATGAAAAACTGAAGGATTAAAAAAGTAGATTTTGCCCATATCCAAATCTTCTCGTGTGGGCAAAAAAAGGGCATCTGCCATCATGATTAACAACAAACAGAATTAGGATCAGTGTGTTATATGTAAATGTATATAAAGACAGCATATATGTATAGCATTATGTGTGTATATATGCATCATATATGCATATATAATGTGTATGTATATAGTTTTTTTTTTTTTTGTTGTTGTTTTTTTCCCTTTCTTAGGGTTTTTGTTTATAATTTCATATTTTTTTTTTATTATAGATGGGCATATAGGCATTCATACATGATACCAGAAACATTATTTTAATTCCATAAAAGTCACATATTGAACAGGAAATCGTAGAAAAATCTTGTAGATTTAGTGAAGCCTACTCACCCAGTTGCAAAAGAAGATGCCGTATGTGAACCACAGATCTAATTTGGCTTGATTAATCTTAGATTCTTCATTGTTTGCATGTACTGTTGTTGGGCAGAGGACACAAGATTGTCCCTTTATGTGGCGGCATGTGAATAATTTGTTTTAATTTTTAATTCATATGGCCTCTGGAATTTCCCACAACATATATTTGTATAGAAAGAAAAATTGCCAGTGTGTTTTTGTTTTTTTAAAGGGGGGGTGTTCAAACCTGACAGGATTTTTTTATTATTATTATTATAATTATTATTTGGGTCTGGATCGAGCTTTAACTCCAAAGTAGAGACTCTTTGGTTCGAAATCATCAGATGCTGAACATCAGAAGACCACGTCCATTTCATGCAAATCATCTGCAGAGTGATGCGACTGGTAAACAGAGGTTGATTTACACCTACCTCTTGGGGCCTGCACAAGATACATTTTTCCTTTAAGGCTCAGAGAAGCTTTTGCCATTGTCTTCTTCTGAGAAGAGCAACAAAAACAAACTGAAGCTCTTCTTTCCCTGTGATCCTACAACATCAGAGACCTGCTCAGAGAAAAGCTGGTCAGTAGGAGAAGAACTTCAGATGAAATGAAATGAAAAACACTTTATTAATCCCAGAGGGAAATTATACAATTGTATTGGGACCATAAAGGATTCTCAGCATCTTCTGAGGACCTGAGAAGATAAAGACAAAGATGTCCATCAGTGCTTATCTTACCATTTTATCTATGTTTTTCTTCATGAAGGATCATTTGTGTTATCTACACAGTGTGAATTAAGTGACTGCACAGAACTGAAATTATGTCAGCCACTTCAGAATCACACCACTGCCACCACAGGCCTATTTGAAAAGCAAGAAAACATGTTTTTCTTTTAAGATTAAACAGTTTCAGCATTTTTTTTCACCAGAAAGATGTTATGAATTGTTGATATTACAAGTGAAGAAGGTACACTCAGTAGAAAGAAGTGAACACTTAGCAGAGACCTAGACGTGCACTCAAACTAGTATCAATGTTAACCTCTGCACATGTGATTTCATTACTCATAGAAGTGGTATTTCTGACTTGTATTTTGTCATGTTATTTGTCATGCTCAACATTATTTTGTTCCTCCAAAAGATTTAGAAAAAAAAAACATTCACGCTCGTAATGTGTGAGAGTTGGACCTATTCATCGGCTGTCTCAGGTTCCCATCTCTGGGCTGGATAAAGGAGCGTTAGATGTGAGATGTGGCACTGTTGTGTCTTCATTCTGCCTTATGATGCCATTTATGATAGAGGGTAATATTAACTTAGACTACAGTAATGTTTCCTCTTATTCCTTTTTACATGCTGATCAGTAAGGAAGTGCTACCGGTTTTCTTTTCTGGATACAAGCACATTCTGATACTAGTGAACACTAAAACACTTGCTTGCAGAAAAGCACCACAACCACAAGCAGCACCACACTGCTTCTTAAAAGAAATCAATTTTTATATGACTCTGCTTTCTACTTCTATTACTGTAAAGTTTGTAGTAGTTAAGGTTCACCCTACTGTCACATGCGCCCCTCTTTGACAGACATGTTTCTAGTGAATTTTATTTATCTGCTTCCTCTCTGCTTCGCATTAACAAATCCATCCTGAGAGAATGTTTAAAATAACAGTAATCCTTTTTAGCCTGAGACTATCTTTAAAGTGTGTGTGTGTAGGATGTGATTATGTCTTGCATATTAGTGTTGAGGTGTGTGTGAGTGTCAGGGGAAGGGGGTGGGGGAAAATTTGCTGACATATGTGGATAACACCTGGAGTTAAGTGTTACGACCTCATTGTGCCAATGTTATCCACAGACCCTGACCTGTGAACTCAGTACTAGTCAGTGTAACAAAATATATATTTGCTTGTGTAACTCAAGTGCCAACCTCACCCAGCTCCCTCCAATGCATCAGTGTCTCATTTTAAATCCAATCTGTTGCCTGATCAAATAATTTGGCTGCTTTTTCTCTGATGATGAATTTCTGTGTCCCAAAGTGTTCTTGTGCTGACATGACTCATTAGAGTCAAGTTTCTATTTCAGCCAGTGGACATCAGATGTTTGTGTCCTCAAATCCAGATGATGAAATGACTGACAGAGTGGATTTAAAATAGCAGACCATAATTTTGGAAAGTGTTCGTTTTCTGACAGTCCAATGAGAAAATGCATGAAGAAACAGTGGCTGAGGTTAGAAAAGACTGGACGAAAAGTCAGATGTCATGTGTTATCTGTTTACTGAGCAGCATGTTTGTACTGGTCGCCCCGCAACTGGTTGGTGTTGCATCATAGTCTGCGACCATCATAAACTAGTTTGAGCAGTTGCATGAATCTTATTTTAAAAAACGCTTTCAAAAGGCCGTCTAAGAAGAAGAAGAAAAAAAAAAGTTTGCTCTGATTGACTGAGCATACACCTTCAAACATTTTGCATCAGCTTTACCGATTCAATTTGGCCTGAAATTACAACACCCTTTAGAGGTTTTTTTTTAAATTTTTTTTTTATAGCCAGTAAACTTTTTGTTATTGTTGTGCAGTCTGTGCCAAAGCCAGCGCATATATAAGTTTTCATTTATGGGAAATGGAATCTGCGTCAAAATTTACTGAGTTCTTCCTTAACTCAAGCTGCATTTTTTCCATCAGCTTTTGTAATATTTTGTGGATTTTGCTTCATCTTGAAGTCTGATATGAGCAAACCGTTTCACATTTTCTGCAGTCACATAACAGTAAAGGTTAGAAATTGACAAACCTGGAAAAACGATGAACAAAAACATTGTGCATCTTGATGTAGCCAGTTATGTCTGTCTTTCAACCTTTTCCAGAATAGTCACAGCAAATAACAGTGTCCTAATAAGCCCCACGTTCTGTTAGTCAGAGGTTGGTGTAACCAGGAAGCCTTGTATTGTTTTCGGTTATATCAAAACTTGCTCAAAATTTTGAACTTTTCCACTAAATCTACCTTGTATCTTCGTGTTCCATCAGCAGCTGTAAAAAAACAACAACACAACACCACAGCCCTTACCAGCTTCTAAAGGGGATTGTTTGGTAGCTGAACCCGGAACAGAAACATGTGCCTGTGCAGTTTAATCAAGGAAGGTGCTTGGCTTCATTCAACGTTTTATTACTGTTGCTTTGTTGCATGTTTTTCTAAATAAATGTCTTAACTACACAACTGATATTTTAAAACGTCCACAAGTGATGCATCCAAGGTCCAAGTACCAAAACCAAAATCTGACTTTGAATTATTTTAGCTTCACGCATGTTTGAGACTGTATGTTTCAGATGTTTTGGTGGTATTTGAGCGTCTGAGGGCAGACAGTCGGGCAGTATTCATAGTGCTAGCTGGAACCACCAGTTTATCATCATTCTCACATCTTGCCACATGATCACTGCATTGTCCTGACTTTAAAACTCAGTTCTTTCTTTTTTTGGTTTGGTTTTATTTATTGTTTTCTGTTTTAAACCAGTAAAGACAGGGGACTTGGTGCCATGATAATTCTCTTACAGTGCTATTGTGTGAAAATTTTAATCACTTATGGAATAATTTTTATAGTCTTTTTCACACCAGACCTTTTTTTTTTTGTTTGTTTTGTTTTTTTGTATTTGTACAGTGGCTTGGTGATACTGATATGTTGCCATGAGTTATTGTAACCAATAATAAAAAAGCTTTTAACCAAGGAAATTCATGCTCGTTTTGTTTGCATAAAGATGTTTAACAACAACTGTGTTAGAACTAAACAGAATATTTTCCTGTGTTATAAACTTGGACTTCTGGTATTTAAAACCCTAAAAGATTTGACAAGGACGTAAGAACCAGCTTTGGCCAAAGGGATTTTCACTATTGTAAATTCTAATTAAAGGGAAAAGTGGGTTTAAAAGGACCGCTTGCTTGTAAATGGGGATTATTGGTGTTTTCTAAAGGTGGTAGAAGTGGTGCTTTATCAGGACCATGTCGTGCAGGAGAACTCCTCAAAACTCCAGAGAACTGCAGGTTTTAAAGCTTTCCCTGCTCATACACCTGATTCAGAAGAGGAGCTTCTCAAGTTCTGTACTAGCCTGTGGCACAAAAGAAGGGAAACATCTGATCAGTATGGCAGTGGAGGTTCCACTACTAGATTAAGACAGTCTTAATGTCCTTAATGTGACCATTGTGGTCAGTCTTCAGATCATTGATGAGCTCAGCTGCAACCTGAATTCTATCTAAAAGAAATTTAAGACTGTGGACATGTTAGCTATTAATAAAGCTTCAGAAGACAAAACATTGCTTAAAAAACCCCATATCCATCATGTTTGTTGCAAGCAATCCTCTTACTAATGATGGCATCACGGTTGCACAGCACTTTTAACTGATATCTGATGTTGAGCAGTGTCAGACAAAATATTGGTTGGCATTCAAGAAAGGTTTCCTTACAATCCTTGAGTCTGCCTTTAAACACCGCAATAATACACAATGGCCCTGTGGCAGATGCAGGCATGAGAAATCATACTTAAAATGCATTCAAGCTACAACTTACATGTAAAACATGTCATATTAGTTTATATGCAACATTTTCACTCTGAGCTGTGAACTGGGCTTTTTGCAGCCTGGCGGGCGTGTTGCTGCCACCAAGCTGCAGATCAGTGAAAGGAGTTTTGTTTCAAATGTACAAAATGTCAAGGTCAGACTGTTTCCAGTTTAATACAATCTGGTAAATCTAGAAATATTTCAACACATTCAGGAAAAAAAGCAAGTTTACAAAATAAATCTGCTGTACTTGTATTGTCTAGTATGTATAAATACAATTAAATATAATAAAAATATTTGTGGTTGTCCAAAGTCTTTAATGTGGATAGTTGTTAGAAAATAGAAGTCAAACTACAGTAATGTCAGACATGCTTTCCCTTCCTACTCCAAGGATTAACTTGTTATAATTATGAAAAACAAAATTATTCTTTTAGTATTAAATCTATTTATTTTGTTAATTTCCTCATAAGTACAATTGATCAAGTGTCTGAAGGGAAACATGTTTTATCTCAGACACACAAACTTCATCTGTTCCACAAAGAGTAATTGGATGGGGGGGGAGGCATATTCACAATGAGTCGCAGGACGTTCGTGTCAAAATTCAGCACCTGATCGAGAAGATGTCCCGCTCCATGGAGTTTTTTTTTGTACAACTACGGTCCATGTAGGCTGTGATGAGGGATCTCATCTGAGGCACCTGGCTGGCTGAGGAAGAGGTGGAAAAATGTGTTTCTGGGCTTTGTCAGCTTATTGTCATCAATATGTCCCTTTTTATTTTCTTTTTTCTTTAGTTAAACTGAGAGGTATACAAAGTGACCAAAAATATATATTCTTTTTGCATTACATTAAACAAAACAAAAAAAAAATCCCACACCGGAAACAAAAGGATCAGAACTTCATATTTGAGAGGCTGGGGGAGCTTCGGTCTCATTATGAGCAACATTTGACTGAATATCAAAATATGTAAAGACTGTTTTCCAGATGTTGGCTGAGTAGATTCAGAGATTTTCAGCACTACCATCTGCACAAGGCGATGGCATGTTAGGGTGGCACCAGACTGGGGAGTGACCGGCTCGAAAAGAGTCAAACTGTGGAGCGATGAAGAGCAGCTTCACTCCTGAGGCTGCAGGTACTGGTTTGTAAATTCCTCTAAATGTTTCTCCAGCTCTGTGGCTTTATGTCTGCAAGGAAACAAACATACGTCAAATTTGGACCAATGATGTCCAAGCAGATGGTCAAGTGAAAGTTGTAGTGGAAACATAAAGGCAATAAGTTTATGACTCCTATGTAACCACTCATATGATCTAGGATATTTTCAATTTGTTTTCCCCACATTCGATCTGGCTAAATCCTCTGCAAGACATGCTATTTCTCCCACTTTTTCCTAGATCTACTCATCCTCAGTAAGAGAAGAATCTGGACTGACCGTAGGATCTTGGAGCGACTCTGGACGGTCTCCAGCTGATCTATCTTGGCTGTCAGTTGACAGACTTTTGCCTCCAGCTCTTTCTGCGTCTGGTCCACCTGCTGACAGAGCCGAGCAAATGTCGTAGCCATCTCCCTGGCAACACAGAGGGCACAGTGTCATGTTGCTTACTTATTTAGTCTGGATACAGATGAGAAGAACAGGAGGGGCTTGGTTACATGTTTGTGTGTGTAAATTAGGAATGTCATGTAGAGTCAGACTCATGGAAACAAAAATTATGCAAATCATTTTGCTCAAGTTTCGTGATTAACACTGCATTTACCAAAAAAGCTACAATCTTATCTGCATCAAAACAAACAAACATAAATAGTGAATAAAAATTTAATTGCTGTCTAAGCTGAAAAAAAAAAAAACATTTAAGAGTCTGAATTGCTTGTTCTGTGATCATGAGATGGATGTGAACTTACTGTTGGACCTGGTGACTACAGTTTGCACTCGTGAAGCTGACAATGACCTGCAGCTTATCAGTTGCGTAATCTACAAACTGGCGTTTCAGAGCGCGCTCCTTTGCTTTTGTGGTCCAGGTGAGTCTCTCATACAGGTACAACAGGCCATAGAGAGATGCCGACAGGGCAATCAGCCTCCAGCCAACTGTTCTCCACACCTTTAATGGACAAAATAACAACAAATTGATTTAGAAATAAACACAAATAAATGTCAAATCATACGCAGCAAGTATAAAAGACTGAAATGCTCAATATAAAAAATTAATACAAACATTTATGACTGCCTAAATTAAATAAATGAATACAATAGTAAGGGAAACACTGCTCCTGTGGTTCTTCTGGAAGTAGATAAAAAGAAACAATTTTTTAATATAAACTCACAAGTGGTGGTAGTATGATGGTCTGGGTAAGTATTGTTTGTTCCCTCTGATTAACTATATTACTCATTTCTTACCAGTTAGGTCAAATATCTAGCAATGTAGTCATATCAGACTAGCTAGTTATTTCAAACACACCGACTGCACAAGGTACATGTCCAACTTAACAAACACATTATTTATTCTGCAAGTACAGACAGTTCTGAAAGAACATACCACTCCTCCAACGATGATTACGCTCATTGAAGTGCGGGAAGTGAGAGATGCCACATTGTTTGCCATGGCTACCATCAGGTCTTCCTGGGTCATGAGCGCCATCGCGTTATTAGGTGGTGCAGCAATGGAGGGGGGTCCTGAAGATGGTGTTTGTGCCTGATGCAATGCTGGTCGAGATGTCTGCGTAACGACAAGCAAAGTTTTTCAGAATCAGTTCTAGATATTACAAATGACTTTATGATTTTAAGTTGGTCCAACCCAGCAGGT
>JBAMHW010000016.1:17024294-17029294 GCA_037177495.1 Rhadinocentrus ornatus | reverse complement strand
GTAATAATTTATTTAATTCATGCTTTTTCGCTCACTTTTTTTTTGCAGATCATTAATAATTAGATTTCTGAGAAGAGACAAATGCGTCATTTAACTCACATCGTCCATGTATTCTGGTTCGTTTGCTGAGGCATCCCAGCGATTGTTGAGGATGAAGATGTTCGGCTTTGAGAGACGCTCGCTCACTTTGTGGAAAAAGTGTTTTTCCTTGATGGATGAAAAGAATAAAGATCAGTGTTAAAGGTTTTACACAAACACAGACAAGTCAGTTTAATTATAAACCTAACGCTTTGTTTAATTTGCAATGATCAGGCGAGGCGGGACTGTGGGTTCGCTGTCTCTTTAAGAGCTGCAGTCAGATCAAGAGGCTCTGCGACCGACTGTGTTTAGCCTCACATTGCATGAATGCCTGAGTGGACCGAAACAAGTAGAGCTGGTCTGTGTCCACATAAACCCATGACCAGCCTCACTCCGACTGTCTCAGCATGGGAAGTATACACTCTGGCCTGTTTACTACACATAAGTCCCTCACATAGCTGAAAACTTAATATGCTTAATGCTGGTTACAATTATACTAGTGGTAAAAAAAGAAACTTGAATGAACACTTAAAGACTTAAAAAGAAATATTTAGTAAAAAAAAAAAAGTAACACGAGGTAGTTAATAATAACTACTCATCCAGATATGAGTAATTGCCTCACTTTAAGAGTTAAAATGAAGATTATTATGCTTACATAAAGTTACAGCTAAAATAATACTTTTATCCCTACAGAATGAATGAGTGATGGTAATCTCACACAGCTGACAGTGATAAAGATCTGATTAATCAAGATGAGATCAGCTAAGTAAGGAATGACCAAACAGTGAGGCCACCATCATCAAATAAGTGATGCAAAACATGTTACATTGAGGAAATTCAATGATCATCTAGCTCTGGGGTATTCAATTCGGTCCTACGAGGGCCGCAATCCAGCAGGTTTTCCATGTATCCCTGCTTCAACACACCGGACTCAAATTAATTAGTTATTGTGCAGAACTTGATTGGCTGTTAGATCCATTTAATGTGATGCAGGTGTGCTAAAGCAGGGATACATAGAAAACCTGCTGGATTGCGGCCCTCGTAGGACCGAATTGAATAGCCCTGATCTAGCGGATTCCTGACTGAAACTGTTCTCTAACCATGCATGTGTTCTTGACCCTCTAAGGCAAAATGACAACAATCTGAATAACAATCCTCCAAGATGTTGGCCAAAACATGAGGGTGAGAGTTTTTACTGTGTTCATGAGTGTGGACTCTGAGTTTGCCACCAGCACGAAGACATCAGCGTCCAGGCAAAACTTGTCAATCCAGCTGTCCAGCTGTGATGTGACATCTGTCCCCGGGCTAGTGAGCACCACAGAGATAGAGGGGTTAAATACATAAAATCTTCCAAATGTAGGAAATAATGAGCACACTGAAACTTTGTATAACAAAGCCCTAATAATTGTCAAATAAGTATTTAGAAATTTTTGCAGATTTTCCTGATGTGGTGTTACTGTCACCTGTCCACAAGCACCAGGTCATCTCGAAGCAGAGCACACTTGGTCTTTGGCCAAAACACACGGACAAGACAGCCGGCATCCAAGCTTTCATCCATATGAAGTGCATGAGCCAGCTGGTTTACAGTCTACACAGGGGTTGTAATACACTGATGTTAGTGGGGTAATATAATACCTACTTTAAACACAGAAGCCTTTTGCTGTAATTTGTCTTATATGGCCGTTGAGGCAATGAATTTTTAATTAAAATATAATTTCCTGGTTGTGCAAACACACATGTGATAAAACATTAAGCATGTATTTATTTACTTATTAAATTCCCATCTTAGCACATGCATGGACTCTATGTCATGGATAAGTGAGATTGCAACGCCAATACAAAGGAAGCAACTGACAATAATGTTTTAATAAAAGCAGTAACTGGTAAAAGGAAAAGAGAAAACCACATCTCAAAAAGGCTTAAGCTGCTCTTTCATACCGCTGATGAACATGTCAACTTTGTTCACCTCTACCGGTTAAAGTGAAAAAACAACAATGAAATCTCCCACATTGGTTTCTCATTTCAGACACCGCTGTAGTAAACACGCTGCACAGCTGCCACAGCTAATACAGTCAACATCTGCCTGTTTCACACATTAAAAGGATGAATTATTTTGTGTCAAGTATAGGAAGTGAAGTTATTATGAGCCAACAACCAAAAAGAGACTTAAGTGCAATAAACAAAACAGCTAGCAACTACTAAAACTGTAATTTGGTATGCATATCATCCTAATTAATGTTGTAAAAAAAACACACACTTCATATATGCTCTTTTTTTTATCCAATTCACTTATTACATTTTCTTTGCCTTTACCACTAGTGTATTATAAAGTTAAAACAGGCATTTTATGAGTGTAATTTCATAAAGGAGAAAAATAATATTCCTGGTTCCAGAGGAAAAATTACCATATTGATACTAGTTTGACTTTCATCAAGATAAGAATCAACTCTGATTAGCTTGTATCCTCAGCAGTGTGGCCTATTTGATTATCCCAAAAGTAACAATCTTTCCATCAGTATTGTTAATGCACCTCTGACTTTACTCAACCAGACAGCGAGCAGTCACCTGAGCACAGTGAAGAGGCTCAACATAAGCACTCGCTGTTTGTGACAACAAATTAGATCCAACAGATGGTCTCATTAGCGAACATGACAGGGGTATAGACAGTGTGTTAAACCTGGTTTTCAGTCAGCCAGGAGAATATTATGTTACCCAAAGCTGCTTAGAAATGCATAAATATGCCTAGCAAAAAGGCACATGCTCATAACAGAGAAATACTATCAGATTAAATTAATAAATAAACTAAATTTACCTTAATGCTTTGCTCCTCCTCAGAGCCCTCTGTCTTGAGGTAAGCCTTGTCATCATCAGTTCCCTCCACACTCAGGAAGCAGTTAGTAGTGTGACCAATGCCACTGGGCAGTACGCGATCCCTCAGCATGGCATTAATCACTGTGCTTTTACCGTTACTGGTCCTAAAAGCAAATAAAGCACATGCAAACTAACCATGGAGCCAAACACTTGCAGTATGTCTGATGATTTATTTTAAACAACTTAACTATCTACTTGCACTTCTCTGTTTTCATAGTTGTGCCAAAAAAAACAAACAAAAAAAAAACAAACATTTATTTACGTTATGACTGAAATTTCTGCCTTTCTAACACATAACCCTGAGGTGGTTTGGATCTAAAGCTTTTCCTTTGCATCAACTGGTTTACTTAACATCAGTTTAGCAGCGTAAGATGAGTCAGGTGAATTATGTCATCACACATTTCTAGATAACCCGAATGTGAAAGCAGAACTCCAAGCAAAACTAGCATAATACTAGTGTAACACTGATGTAATATCAAGTTTAGATGTAAACATTTTTCTTTTCTTTTTTGGTGGGGAAGGGGCGGGGGGCATTCAGAAATCAAGCATCAGGCATCTGTAAGAAAATAAATTTCAGGTCAGAACCGATATATTTACCTTCCGAAAAAGGCCACTTTCATGTGCCTGCGTGCAAGCACTTCCTTGATGACGGCAATTTTGTCAGCATAAGCCTGAATCTCCGACTTCTGATCTTGAGTGGCAATGTTCTCCAAAGCTTTATTCCCATTTATTTCTGTCAGCACAGTAACACAATAAATAAACAAACTGTCAGAAGATAATCATGACGTTCTTTTAACAACTTCTCTTTCACTTTTAACGACGACCTTCCAGTAAATTAAACACCAACTGCTCACCTTCTACAAAGTCTGAAGTCTCTTTTACGTAGTTGAGAAGTTGATCAAATACATCGCTGATCTTCTTCTTGGCTACAACGAAGTGTTTCAGCGGAGAAAACTCTCCACGAGCTGAATCTGTTCGTCTGAGCGAAGGGGCTGCAGCCATGGTGCTCAATCTGGAGCCAGAACGGGGGTTGGGGGTCAAACACTTATGTCAGTGGACACGTGATATACTGTACAGAATATAGCTAGTATGCTGATCATGAAAATACCATTGACATCAAGAATATAATAATCATTTCAGCTGTACGACCGCAAAGGTACAGTGCAACAGGGTTAACTTGCCGGTTAAAGATTATAACCAGTGAAGTGATCGGTCAGCTAAGCAATAACAGAAATGACACATTGGGATAACGTACAGTGTGTTGAAAGACACCGGTTGACAGTGAAATTTATCTTTTCCCGTTTGATTGGAATTAGTAATAACATTTAAAATGCAAAAAAACAACAACAAAAAAAACAAAACAAGCGGTCACAAGTTGTACTTCTTATGCTAACAAGTACAGCTAGCAGACTAGCAGCAATGCGGTCCTATGCTGGCATTAGAAAGAAGAATTGTTTTTCCTTACCACAGTCCTAACAGAGCCAGTACCCACTTCTCATAACACAATCACTATTTGTCTGTGTAGACAACACGAAAACCCCTATCCTGGCGGAAATATTACTAGCAGTCAGCTTGGCTAACCTTCTGTTTGTATCCCTCAATGGCACAAGCGCCAAGTTACATAGAAAACAGCAGACTTCCGGAATTGCTTTTCAAACTAAAACTCTGCTGTATTTGAATTTGCGCTACAAGGACATGCATTTCATGTCCTTTTGTTTTGTCTGCATATTGCTGTTTCAAGAATTAAAAATCTAAAATAGCAAATGTTCATTACAACACATATATTTTATTAAAAAAAGGGGGGATATTTCGGTAAACTATATGTGCCAGCAAATAATTGCTTTGATACAGTTATCGCCCTTTAAGACAGTGGTTCTCAAAGGGTTTCTGGGTTTATCAGATCAGTTTGGGATTTTTACGAGGGATGTAAAAAATAAACCATTAATGAAGGGATAAATCTCTGAAATTAGGACCTTATTATTATTATTATTATTATTATTATTATTATTATTATTATTATTATTATTACTATTATTATTATTATTATTATT